>CM067353.1:10078498-10138498 GCA_034190875.2 Urechis unicinctus
ACCATTACGCTTCTTGTAACCCCATGCTACTGCCAGAGCCTGTTTCTGCTTCGACGTGTATCGTATAATGCGCTTTATTCTGCAATTTTGACATAGGAAGCCATCAACTAAAAGCTGTCATCATCGCTGCAGTGACATACTCACCAGGTTGCCCATATGGTGATGACTCAAATACCTTCGTCTCCTTATGTCATCTAGTCCTAAAGTCCTCAGGCAAAGCATTACTTTCGTCAATGTCTATAAACACAATAAGCTGATGCTTGTTCTAATTTCTAACCGCTGGTCAGTTTTTGATGCTCAAAGCAGACCAACGCAATACTTTGACGCGGTAGGTACTCTATGAGCAACGCGCTTCACGGGAATGTTTTGATTCTTGACAATGCATGGACATAGTCTCTTGCAACGGTGCGATCGATGGGTCACAACGACTGGGGAATAACGCATTGTGCTTCTTTCGGTGACAACTGCGGCAGCGTAACATGAGATGAGAGGAATATAGCAGACCACACCCTAGGCTAAATGTGCAACACGCCTTTTATAGACCCATTGTGTGCGTCTAATGATAACGAATGCAGTTTGGTTACATAAACACAATGCCAGTTCCATTCTACTACGTATCACATAACATAACCTCGTTGGTACAGTATGACAAATATGATTCTTGCACTTGTTTGGGATGAGCTCATGCACCTACATGTTCATGTTCACCCAGCATCAGCAATTACCGTCCTAATTTGTGTGAATGAGTGAATTCATCAAATGCACCACAAGCGTTTTTATGCAAGAGTAATATATACGATGATTAAAATTAAAAAGCTGCACGATGTTTATGTAAGCAATTAGCCAAATTTGCTTTGGAGTAGAATTCATGAGTATTGATTAACTTTATTTTCTACATTCTAGTCTACCATGCATTGATTTGGCGTTACAAAGCTATAAAAGATGAAGAGGATTAATTCTTAGGGCACGTTTTTTATATGAAATCTCTCATAATGCCAATAACTCGCAGAGTTTTAGCTGCGGTTTTCATCCACCGCATTAATGCTGAATGGGGAAGGCAATTCTTGTCTCTTGCCACCAAAAGATGTTACACCTCTCTCTCTCTCTCTCTCTCTCTCTCTCTCTCTCTCTCTCTCTGTCTCTCTCTCTCTCTCTCTCTCTCTCTCTCTCTGTCTGTCTCTCTCTCTGTCTGTCTCTCTTCTGTCTGTACTCTGTTTTCTCTTTTCTCTTTCGCTATCTGTGTGTGTGTCTCTCTCTTTGTCTCTCTCTCTCTCTCTCCCCTCTCTCTCTCTCTCTCTCTCTCTCTCTCTCTCTCTCTCTCTCTGCCCCCTCTATCTCTCATTAGTCACATTGGTCCTGTAAACTGCTCCGCCACGAATTGCTGTGAAAGATTGCCCGTATGTATTTTTTACTTATCACTACTGCTGTGACGCTTCCTCTGTGTTAAAATGACAAGCTGCTGTGATGTGCAGACATGGAAGTAATTATCTTTTTACTAAGTCACTGTTGTCCTATATGCACTCTTTATAAACGCCGGAGATAATACGATGTACAAGCTTTGATGGTTGAGGTAAATGTGTTTTTTCTTTTGGAGAGGATGAGCGAGATTGAAATATAGCATCAGTTACCTAAAATTAAATACCTTGCCATTATTCGAGGGAGGGTTACGGCAGGCGAATTCGTCATTTAAAAAAAATTCTAAGCTCTCTTTATGATACAACACGGAATTTTTATTAAATGCGGCACGCGCATCACAAATATATCATGAACAATGACCACTAATGTCATAATAAAAGATCGTTTTGATCAGCCTCACCTTGTCAGCCAATCTTATGTTCATTTATCGTACCAAACATCTGTCTTAATATAAAATGAACCTCTGTCTGATAAAGCTTACGCTTTACAATCGCTGACAAGTCTATTATCGAACAGCAGCTAATTCGCGAACAATGGCAAAAATTCACAGGGTTATAGCTGCAATTTAAATCTACTTAATAGTAACATAATAAAGAAAAACAACTCTTGTCTCATCCGGCTAATATATACTGCACCTTTCTCTCCAAAGTGCCATCAGTCCCGTGAACGGCCCCACCTGGGGTTTCTCTGGCCAAGTGAATGATTGCTCGTAAGTGATTTCCCTTACTGCTGTGACGTTTGCTCTGAGCGGCATGAGCCTGTTATATGTAGTAAGGGGCTTGTTGTGTATAGAACTCGCGTCGACGATATTGCGAAATCACAATTGCTTAATTCATGACGGGCTTTGGCCGCTTATTGACGATTATGCCGTGGTTTAAAACACAGTGTTAATTGTTAAAAATAGCAGTGAAAAGAAATAATGCATTCCATCAGATTTGCAGAAATAAAATGGCAAGGTGCTGCAGCGTTTGGGGACCGTGCTAAAACTGTTGGTCTACATACACTGTCCATGAATGCTTGAAGTATGTATGACAGTGTATAAGGTCTATGGTTTTAGGGGATATATTCCCTTGCTTACGGAGATAGAAACTAAGAAGAAATATGGCATCGGTACTGAATTCCAAACGTTACTATCGAGGATTGGTCCAGTCTGATTAATCAGGTTCCGTTCTTGTTAAGCTATTATAATGGTAACGCACACAATTTTTAATTAATGCGACAGACAAAGCCAAATATATATGTGATGGAATATGTCACTTTCGTATCCAATTAATGAAGGCTTGTTGGTACGCGTTACTGCTGTAAAATATCGGGATTTATACTGGGGCATTTTCAATAGCATCGAAAGTATTTTTCAGGACATATACATTTCATATTTTCATGGACAACGACGAATCAGAGGATCTCTACAAAGATGCAAGTGGCTAAGTGCATAACAATCACCAATATTGTTTGCAGACTGCGGTAGTTGATTCCTGTTAAATTGTATGATCTGATTTAGACATTATGAGTCGCTTGTAATAATTAATCTTGAAACCCAGAATCTACGGTACCCAATTCGTTCGACGAAACATCTAATCTAACCATTTGAGATGTGAAATATCGCTCGTTTGCTAAGATGGATCACCATAGTGATGGTTATATTGGTAACCTGTAACGTCGGTATGTTGCCATCACGAAAATTGAGTATAAATGTTCAGTAACCCTTTTGCATATCGCGCTTTCACAAGAAAAAAGGCTATCGTTTTGCATTGATATTCACTCAAATACATCTTTTTCATAGAAATTCGAGTTGTCACATTTTTATTTGCTGCGAGGTCGTCTTGCAACCATAGGATTGCGTGTTTTGCAACGCAACGTCCATCAAGTTACCGTAGACGACATCCTGCATGTTTTACATTGAATGTTCTCATAGAGATTTTGCAATGTAACCCTGCACTCATATCCCTTCCCTGTCACATTATTTTATATATACTATTATTAGTATTTCCCTCTGGATATTGTGACAAACGTCTTGAATACACCTGGGATTCACGTGAACGTCATCTCGTGCTATTGTTTTGTTCATTTGGAGCCAGTTTTACATCTACATGCTGATTGCATCCAGATGGATGAGTGACTGGGCGCCACAATGCACACTGGGCATTCAAATGAAGGGCCAGAAACAAAGCCGACAAACAATCTTTTTCAGGTGTTTTCTTCTTTGATTTCGTGCTATGCATATTATTTCATCGCTAAACGTCTATCCTGTGCAAAATGCGTAATGTTTTACTGTTGCTCAATTCTAGCAACAAACGCTAAGCGTGTTGAACATTCATAAACTGTTTGGATTGTAAGATAGAATTATGCCAGTTTACAACCCATGCCACATTGGTTCAAGCATGATGTCTTTGATGTCAACATCCCAGCCCCGGATGTTGCAGATTATTTACCTGCGGATTAGTTGTCCAGCCCATTAATACCAGCAGAGACCATAATAAATGTAACGTGCCAGGAAAACCATTTTTGCTTCCACATGTGGCTCCCATGACACTTTAGGAACTGACATATTTGTGCGATCGCTATTGCTAAATCTGTATTACGAAGTTCGGGCCTTTTTTTGGGCCTGTATCAGCTCTAGAGTTGCATCTCATAGTGTTATTACTACTATTTTCACTCCAAAAAAAAACCAATATGCTTTTTTCACATAAACTCGTACTCGATTGAGTATTTGAATGGTCATTGGGTGTCTCGCTGAACTATACTATTTTGTACAAACCCCTGTATAGCCATGACACGAGGGTTCCATTTGAATATCATACTACTAGTAAGTAAATTTGCAATGGGCGTGAATGTAGTTTTGTACGTGTTGGCTTTCGTTAGACGTATGCAATATTTTCGGGTCGAATAGGATCAATAATGTCTCATTGCGTTAATATATGCAATATAGATATATACAGTTAAAGCAACTACTGAAATATGGTGACAAGAACAATGATACTAAAAGTGAACGAGTAATAGAATCTGCCATATATGGTATACGACGGTTCCAATGAATTGGTATCTCAATACACTGGCAACTGGAATAGAGTATTATTGTGCTTTTTTACCACCCTAAATTGTTATGTTGTTGTAAAGGTCTCGAATAATTCAGGCTGGCTTTAAAGGATGTAATAAATGATTCGATTAAAACCCAGTGTTCGACGAAATGTATCAATCTGTATTGCCGTGACGTCCGTAATCTGCAATTGGCTAGTGTTAGGGTGTATACATGGATGAAACAGTAATCATTATCTTCAGTATGCTCAAGGGTAACTAGCTGGCACTCGACCAATGTTTGTTATTACCATCTCTTAGACTATTGGCAGATATTACGCAGTTATGAAGGCGCCTATTGAGAAGACTGATGTATCAGGACTGAACCTCTATAACTCAATGGCTCGTTTGGCACGGCCCCTGATGAACTGAATCTGTTTGTCCTAGATTCGAAACACGAGACCTTACAGCAAACAGCCAAGCATTCAAACATTAGTTCCGTTGTCTATTATAAACATTACCCATAAAGCAGTATGGTATATGAGTGGTGATACCCACTGATATTCTACAATACGGTTCTAATTATCTTTACGACCTTTAACCCCAAATTGTGTTTATTAATCCTGGGTCTTCAACAAACAAAACCCAACGTAAGTACATGGTATTGTGGTTTGGTGAGCACGTAGACAAGTCTATTTAAAAAATCGCCCTCACATAATGAACACTATTCACAGTCATTGGACCACGTTGCCAAATATCACCTGATCGCTTAGGCTAACGCAATGAATACGGGGCTGATTGTACTGAAAAAACATAATATAGCTACGATCCATATCTTGAGGATAATTGAAGACAGATTGTGTGTGATTGTACAAAGTGTGGAGATGCTCCTATAAAAAGCTTCAATTACATTAATGGCCAATGACACTAGACGGAGTGGCCCACAACGATGGTTACCGAATATTTTCCCTCACAAATGGAACAAGCTGGCTTCCAAAGCAAATTTCACATCTTATAATAAAGGTAATCCTGTAAACTGCTGCTTAGCAGAAAAGACTTATCGAGGTCAATGAGTGCAACACAACCAGTCTTTCAAACCTCAAACACGTTCATGTTAGGTCATATTGTTCACTAGATATTTAGCAGCCTGATGAGATGTACTGATGTCTTCAGAATAGAATAGATGGCACTGTTCCGTAAAAGCTAAACAAATGCGATACTTGAATTGTGCACGCTGCCAATTCGTCTATGGTTCCTTATTTAAGTTTTTACCATGATAGCTGGCACAAGCATAATTAGAAAACGTTCAAAACCCAAGATCGATTATCACAATTTTCCCTCACAAAACCAGTTGCAGTTATAAATCGTTTGCGTGACGTTTTTCTGTTAAGTGTAGACGATTACGCGACAAAAGACATGACGCATTTTCGAATTCTACCCGTGTTAATATATATACACATTATCATTGACTTATCCCACAAATACCTTAACGCGATATTTGCTTGTGTTTTTTAAATAATTCACTACTCAGCCATTTTGGAGGTCTTGACAATTGCACAATTGAATAACAATGCTTACTAAGGTACGAAACTGCTTTAATATATATCACATTTCACGCTGCAATTTCATATTATTCATTCAAAAGCCTGACCTGATTTTAGTGATGTTCATTCGCATGCTCCATCTAATTCTTCCACCAATGAGTTGTGGCTGGAGTAATGCGAGAGGTCCCACTAATGCTTATAACGCCAATGTCCGGCGGGATTATGTTGATAGCTGGGAAATTCGTTTACACGCTCTCTATGTGTATCATTCGTAAGCACGAGCGCAGTGTTAGCGACAGCTGCATATATCAGCAAATCTTGTATGGCAGAATAATGCTTCTAAGGTCATCGATGATTGAGATCAACACTATTCATAACGTTGTGTTCCTAATGCATACCTCTACAAATCTATATTCAATACTCAACAGTAGCATTTCGTGTATCAAATGTCAGTTAGACTGTAAACTGCATTCATTCATGCAGTCAATATAGCGTAACAAAGGCCTTTTCCGCCGACCTAGGATCAATATAATGAATCGGATCCAGCCAGCTTTAAAAGCAGTAAATCATCCATGATAAGCATAGAACGAGCTTTTTTAAGGGTTCGACATGAGCCTCATTGCACACTTTACAAAGGCAGTTGGTAATGGCCACGCAGATGTTATAATAAGTGGAGAAGATCTGCTCAAATGGCACGCTGAATAGAAATATATCATTTTTAAAAAAGATGTGAGATTTTCGACACTCCAATTATTAAGATGCGATTTGAAGCATGATGGTGAAAGCTAATGCGGGTCATTAACCTTATGGATAACAATGAACTTGACAATAACCGTGTGGGTTCCGTAAAACTGTCAAATTATGCCTTGCGCCTGCTTCAATACAGGGCAACAGGAAAACGTCTTTCCGACTTGATGTCTACAAATAACGTTAAGTAAAACAGCAAATATATCAACAAAACTACATTAACGTAGATTACATTATCTGCAACCTCAAGACTTTCATAAACTAAAAGGGATCATTTCCGCATCTACATGGTTTGATGGTAGGTGGAACCAGTAAAGCAATGCATGCATTAGCAACATCAGATAATTCTGGCAAACCCTATGCAGTATTTTATCACCAACTTTTTCCGAATAGTAAATATTTAGTAATTTGTCAACACTGCCGCGTACAACGTCGCAAAACAATTCATCGCATCAGTTGTTGCTTGGCGTGTATGTTTAATTTCATGTGTTTGTGTTTGCATAACTATGCAAGGGTTAGTTATTGTGTTACCCAGCATGGGTCAGTTATACAAAACAGAAGCAGTGAACTGCAGCATCTGAATTATAATAAGCTGCATTAATGTGTCAACTCAATATGATTACTATTACAATTAACGGGGATAACTAGCAATAACGGAATACCACATTTGCAATGAAGATCGGCATAGAGAGTGAATAATGATGAATTCTTTTATAAACAAATTCAGCTCGAGCAGTATAGCTTCCCCAGGCGTGTAATGATCACTTTTGGTGTCTCGTTAAGTTCACTCAATAACAATTCTGATCTACAAAGCACCGTATAACATGACTCATTGAGACACATACAGTTCTTTATATATAGCCTAGTCAGTGTCACTAGTGCATTGTAACAAAAACCATGTTGTTAAATTATGATTGACTACTGCATTGTAAGGCCATTTTAGCATAATAAGTAGAATTACGCTCATCTGCTTCAAGTGGCGTTTTGCCCTTGAATTATTCGTTGTCAGATAACATTGTTTGATAAAACTTTGCTTTTAATTATTCTGCCAATCAGGTGACAGAATTTTGAGTTGTGTGCCCTCTTGCGTATTTTTAGCTACCAATGGTTTTTATCGAATGATGAATATTCCCAGGCAACTAATCATAATGAAAGTGGTGCCACATGATAAGTCGTCCAATGTTTTATATATAGCTAACAATGGTTTGCCATCTCTTTCCAGAGCCTTCTCACAGCGGTGTGTCTTATAGAAGCACAATAGTAACGGACAAAGCGGTTAAAGGTTGAAGACAGAATACTTCCCTAACACATGAGACCATAAAGGCTTCCAAGGTAAATTGTAAATGTCAAAGTAAATATCATCCTGTTGGGTGCAGTTTAACGGAATGGAACTGTGTGAATGATAGGTCTTTGATCGTGTATGGCACCGATGGCATAACACATATATCATTCGTCCAACCTACTGCATCACACTTGTCTGTCCTTATGTATGGGTTGGTTTTACACAAAAAACATTGCTTACATTCACATGTACCGTAGTATATAAGGTGTATCAAAATGAGACAGGGACAAAAGTATGTCCGCCTCAAACAGTATCGCAGGATTTCGAGCCAATATCAATACATCTACGTACGCATTTATAAGGCAGATATAACTATCCAATAACTTGCTAATGAAATAGTTGAATGCTTGTTACCTAGTACGCTCTGGTTCCAGATGGACCCATTTATATGCACCGCATTGAACGCTAATTAATATGCATGCATATAAGTTAGAGTTCAATGCGGTGCATGTATTATGAACTATCGGCTCGGGGCCTGAAATAGACTATTGTTATTATTACTTATTCTTATTATTAATAATAACAAATATTCCGGTCCTAAGATGATAGCAAGGCTGATGTTTTGTGCGATAAACGAACATTAATATTGATACACGCCAACCCAGGGTTTCTTTTATTTGCATGCAAAGTAATATGTTCACTGATATCTGATCAGATGGGACACCTGTCCTCGGATGATTACTTCAGTGAATATATGGCATTGTTGAGTAAAAGCTAAATAAATGTGATAATGAAGCAAAAGATGCACGCTGCTTCATGCTGATTTTTTTCATACAGATTAATTACGCTCGCTTGGCGATTGCAAACGCGATAGTCTACTGACATCCAATAAGTGATGTGGAGTGCAATGGCATATTTAGATCGTTGATTCCAACGATTGCAAATGCCTTAAAGTAGAGGAAATAACCTACACAATAACCATTCATGAACACATGGCGATGTATCACGTTTTGCTCCGTATCTCACATCGCGAACAGCTCGGTAACAAGCGGACAATGGTCTTGCTTTGCTGAGCAGATATAGCAAAGGCGACTTTGAGCTACGTTTGTGTACAGGCGTCGACTGCATCACAATATGGAATTAGAACAGACCTCAAATATCTGTAAAATTTAAGCTGGTGTATCAAACAAGGGCTAAATATCGCCAGCTTTGCAGTGTGCCGTGATATATATGTGCTTGTTGAATCAAGGTTACATGTATCATTTGTAAAATCACAGCTAGCGTCGGATGCATCATATAAATGTGGATAAGGTAATGCTGCTCTCTAGGTTTTAAAACTGACTGATGATATCCGGCGTCGCTCCTGGGAGGACTAGCTAAAACAAATATATAGAAATGTTGCAGCAAAAGCACACAAACAGCGATTGAGTTTACCATAGTAAGTTGCATAAGCGTAATTAGAAAAAAACAAAGGAAGCACGCGATCAATGATAAAACATTGATAAATACACCAAAAGGTAACATTGAACATGACATGGACATATCAAAGTGGTAATAAATAATCATGTGTGAAAAGCGCGTCAAAACAGCGCGTCAAGTAAATGTGAGCCCGGAATTAGTCGGAAATGACGGGGTGGGGACCATATTGGGGATGGGTGGGGTTGCTATTCTTCATCAAAAGATAGGATATAGAGCAAATAACGCTGAGACGAGGGGTGGTGTGCAGCTGAAGTTTCACAAGGGCCGAGAAGTTAAACGGAAGGAGAGTCACATCGTCATTTGGTCAAGTCACACACTGTGTCACAAGGTCATGTTGGCTCCCCACAGCTTCATCAGGTCATGTAGCCACTTAGTCATATTGCACCGCACTGCGTCACTGTGTAATGTAAAGCCGCACAGCTTCACTAGCCCATGTAATACAGCGTCACTAGGTAATTTAGTCTCACACAGCGTCACTGGGTCATATATCTTCAGGCAGTGTCACCGGGCCATGTAAGCTAATTGAGTGTCACTCGATGATGTAGTCTGCTACAGCGTCAATTAGTTGTGCAAAAGCTGAAAGGTCAAGTAATAGTATCGCGTGGCGCCATGTAGACTCACACTCAGCTGCCGAATCGGTGGAGACCCTCGAGAAGGAACTTCTGTGTGGCCTCGGGCGCCGCGGTTTTTTCACCCCAAAACATCCACAGGTGCCACATTTGTCGAGGAATGTGTAACCTTTCCGTTTCTTTTATGATGACCCTAAAAGCATCTGATCTCGTTATGCAACACTGAAGTTTTATTTAACAAGCATATTCCGTCAGACGCTAGTATAGCACTTACTAAAACGCATCTGCGCTCACCGAAAAGCCATTTGTCATTACATGGTGCTGTTTATGCTGATAGGTGCGTGGTATTATGGTCTGCAATCTGCAGGTCTTATGCGGCTCCCGAAAACTAAAAGATTCGTCAATGTTGCAATGCCATAGATGTTGTGATGAATCAAACACTTCAATTGTGCGCAAAAATGCATGCACAAAGGCATATCATCAATGGGTACAGGCCGTCGATCTGTTGAGGTTATTTGTCTTCTCGACAACGGCTCACAACACTTGCTCACACTTGCATAGTATATGGTGAAGATATCTTGATTTGATTTACATTTTGGTAATGTTGCGTCACTTTCTGTGAACGGTTTACACCTCAAATAGTCCCAGATTGGTGAACAAAGTCTGTAGCATCATCATCATCATCATCATCATCATCATCATCATCATCATCATCATCATCATCATCATCATCATCATCATCATCATCATCATCATCATTATCAGCATCATCGTATATTAAATGTTAAATACAGGGGTTTTTATATTTTGTAGACAGCAGTAGGTCTTTTACATGCGCAACTGGGACACTAATTATTAAGTGACAGCTGATGCCCAACATAGCGCTGCTGTCGCACCACCCTACCCATTGTCTGCCTGTGGCAAATCATAAGTTATCACAACTGGTTGTGATTGAAAAAACTATAATATCTACTCACGTATGCCACAAGATTGGCGTATCTAAATATAGTCCTTTCAAGTGATTACTTGATTTACATCAGCGGCAAGTGATTCCTCCGTATATATTATTGTACCTGCCAACGAAGATGATAACAGATCATTTGCTGACCGCATGCAGATTGTACATGATGTCACGGTTTCAGCATTTTATAATTTCCATAATAACTGTCCTGTTCATAAAGCGATAATTGACTGAAATATTAGCTCATATCAGGTAGTTATAACATTACCTGGTATCATTCATGTTTTCGAAGGAATATTCGCAACTTGGGAATAGATTAAATGCGGTAATGAAATAACGCAGTACTACACCGTCTTATATAATGGAATGCTGTAATAAAATATCGCAGTGTTGGTCGATTATTCCAGAAGTATTGCCAGCTCGCGGTGTTATTAATGTATCTTGAATATGGTAATTATGCACATGCAACATGTTATTAATCCAACCATACATAACAGAATAGACAGTAAATATTTACGGCAATGTTTTAAAAGCACAGCACATCACATCAGCTAAAATACTGCCAATTACTTTTGAGTATTATCAATGCATTGTTACTTGAGCGCAACATTTGTCCACCACTTGTGAAGCGGTAAAACTTTGATTCAAAAACTAATTTTACCTCTTTCAGGGCTAAAACAATGACCACAGAGTATAATGCTCTAAAACACCTTGACTATGAGGCACTGCATTTATATGCTAATTTCAATAATGTCCATTGTGATGTCTAACTACGAATAAATACGTCATGTATTGTAACAGTACCTTGCAGTTATATCAATAGCCTAGATGAGCTCATTTCTTCATAGCGAACGCACAATAAAAATCCCAATTGTAATAATTACTGTAATGTCGTGTTATAAATCCAATCAGTTGACTTCAAGCCATTAAAATAAATCCTATTATTTCTGTGTGTGTGTGTTCCACGAGTTTGCGATCAATCTGTGTTTGCAATGCTTCCGTTGGCTGTAGCGACAAGGCTGTGTATAAAAAGTCTTGTATGTGTAATACTATATAATCATCCTTCATTATGGGTTGTGTACTCCTGTTGCATTATAGTGCACATTTAGCAGGTAGGGTTAATATTAGATCAACATACGACGGTTTTTTGTTAAGTACACGGAACTATTTCACTAATCTTAACTTGTTAGAATATTTTCATTACCGTAATAGTATCACAATGGCTGGAAATAGAATGGTACACGGACCAACGGATGTTTGCGTAGCACAAAGGAAAATAGCTCCTTCATTTGCTGCGTGCAGTGCTTCTGCTTTAACGAGCTAGTCATCGGTCAGCAGTGGCTTAAGTTACTTCAAAAGGCACGAAATATATAATTCTTTATTCCACAACGGAAATAAAACAGTTTGCGTCGCCAAGAATGCAAACTATAACAGGCAATTCATAACACAATTGTCTGGTTTCATCATGCTTAAACACTCTGCATGTGAATAAGAGCAGATTATTTGATATAAGATAGTATTTAATACAAGATATACAAAGGCAAGCCTCAAACAGAATTACTTTAATCATATCACACCAGCATTCAGTGATGCATGGGGTTAGTTTGGTGGTATATTTTCAAAATGAGATGACCTTTGCCGAAAACTTGTTTTAAACATATGTACTAGAAGTAAGGGAGTGTTATTTTCATTGACGTTATATGACGTCGTAGTCACACACGATCGAAACATCTAAAATAAATGAGACAATGAGTTAGCAGAGGGAAAATCCTTAACTCGTTGCTGTTAAGCATAGGTATAGCAGATTTACTAATTCAGCGCATAAAATCTCGGGGAACATTTTGCAGCACAATAGTTATTACCACGATATACGTTATCAGTTAATGGAGAATGTACAAGTTAGATTCATCAATGACATCATTTGACACGCATGATACATGTATTTACTATACAAGATACGCTGAGAATTTTCAAAGGTCGGCGGTATGTGACAGCTAATAAATGATAACCTCTTGATTGTTTGCAATAACATAGAACATCATAAAAGATGCTGAAATAGTCAATGAGGTGTTTGAAATGTTTGGAACTAACATAAGGTACTTTCTCGAAACACCGAAGTTTGAGCAGATTGCTCTGTTTACACCCAGCGCATACAGTATCTGACATCAATTACCAGGGTAGTATAACATCTCTAATCCTGAGCATATTCAAGTGCAACGACCAGAAATATGGAATAGTTTTCATGGAAAAAGCGTTGTCATAGGTGCCGTAGGGAGTGCTACTTGAGTGCGAAGGGGCGACACATTATAATTTTTATTATATCAGTTCTTGATTAAGTATATGATAAATATTAGTGTGGCCCTTCTAATAACATGACATAATGGAAATGACTCGTACATATTGGAGTGGCTTTGGAGATCCAACGGAGTGGTAGCTGTTCCTGTGAAGGTTTATAATCCTGCCTTTCAGAGCAACGTTGCGAGAGTGCGAGAAGGCTAGAGGGCAAGGGGGCGAGCAAGAGGGAGAGGGAGAGATGATTAATTGTTTTTGACTGCCCCTGTAGTTGTACAGATCTACACCGTATTTTGCCTTTACTAGTTTGCTTGCCTGTGTATTCTGCAAGTTGAGCTTGCGACAACAATTATTATCAACTGCAAGAATGGACGCAGCGGTTTAATGCATCTATATTATCGCATCGAAACTTCTCTCGATTGGTTAATACAGCACCAAAAAGGTGGAGCAGCTGTTTTTGTAGGGTTTGTGAGACATACATTGAGCAAGCTGATGAGCAAATGAGCAAAAGGGACACTATCTCACCTAATATAGTTTTATGTCTATTTGCTGCTTACATTTACTGACGAGCTCGATGAATATATTCCGTCATATTTCATGAATGTTATTTATCTAGATAACTTTACGATTCTAGGCATGGATTTCGATGTAGCAACAACCATAATTCACCCATTGTGTGAAACTTGCTTTTATCACGAAAGTGATTATCAACCTCCATTGCACACCAACATGTCGATAAATTACATCTGTTATTGTCCATTCCATCCCTGCCTGGTAGCAACTGCTTTTTATTACCCCACTAAAAATTCATTCATTATCTTTACGCATCTCAAATCAACACGATTTCATGGCATCTAGTCCCCTCTCTCTGATTAATTCGGGCACTTTTCGCTCATAGACGTCGCCCGATTACAAAATCAATGAAACATTTGGGTAATACGTCTTTTTTAACAGCAAAGCGCAATCACGACAAACCTTATACCGCATATTACATATAAATAGAGTTGAATGAGCAACCAGCCGCTTAGGGGATTGGGAGCAGCTTTTGGCGTGGCCGCGATACTTCAGATTGATCACCCAACCAATTAATCATAGACTAGAGGTCAACCGCGATTATCTCCGTAGTACCCCATACTTTAGATCTTATTTGCATTGAGAATGTATTGGTTAGTTAAATCGACATTGAACTGAGAGGAGTCTTAGCCTTGACGGACGGCACAGGATTAATTTGGAACATCAGCCCCCTACAAAAGTGGATATGGTAACATTCATCCATCCAAAATCTCTTTTAACGAGGGTCATTAATCCTCTCATCACTAACAATAACGAGAAATCCTCTCAAATGAAGCCATTGCCTCCACCGCAAGCCCCCTCTATTTAACATATTACTTTACATTGATATATATATATATATATATACGGTCTAAGACCCGTGGTGTTAGTTAGAAAATCGCAACACGCAAACCATTCATAGTGACGAATTACATGATTTAATCTAGACCAACAATAGAACATTACGCTTTTAACAAACGAGAGACCATGAATCACGTCTATTACAAGTACCAGCCTTTTGCTGTGTGACATTTACAGCATTATTGCAGCGCAAGCATCGTCAGTAAGAACGCTTGCATATTCTTTTTTATTTAATTACTGTCGATCCGGTATGCCAGTGCACTAGCGTGTTTCTTGATGACTTTTCACAGTTTATCAAAATTATTGTGCTCTTAATTAAAGTATAGGGAGCTCAAGATCATTTTTCTGTACAATTGTGACGTAATGATGTGACGAGGCATTGGTAGATGTTTATCATCTATGTTGTCGAATGCAAATGTGAGAAAAATGACACATGTAATTAGTCAAGTAGGACAGACCAAAGTGCATCTTTGACCGACAACTCGTATAAATTGCATGTTAAAAAGCTTAAGCCCCTTCGACTTTGCCCGCATTGACATTTTTGTTTAACCTGCAGATGTTTCTGATGAGCATAACCTATGATCCTTGTTGGGTTTTTCCTATGAAACATGTCATCAATGTTTAGTCGGGACAAGCAACATAAATAATAACAATAAGGTTGCTGAATGCATTATAGCGCCAGCGAGAGTATTCGCTCCAGCATCATACGCAATTAGGAATAATGTAACGAAAAACGGTTCTCATTTATGTTATCATCAAAGTCTTAATATTAGTTACAGCTAGCATACAGACGATGAACAGTTTCATGCATGGTCATTTACGTGATGGATATATCTGTTTCGATCGATGTTTGACATAAAAATACGGCTGTAATGAAAGTACTAACTATAAAGTACAAAGGTGCTTAATGGCCGTGGCCGACTTGTTTTGTAAGGGACAAAGGCCGTGTTCCTCGTGGGTTTCCTGCACCATTTTCACATCAAAACATTTAAATGAGTGGTACAATATGCTGCAATAGCATCCCTCTCATGTGGTCATTAGGCTCAATTATCCCAGTCTATTCAGGTACACATGCCTCATTTATAATTAGTATTGCAGTATCCACGGCTATTCACCAGCTAAATCAGTCTGACGTAAAAATGCTGTTGACCTCTTGACAGAGTGACTCAGCCAAATGATGAATCCTCATTAGCTAGGTAAGCAACAATTCAGTGCGGCGGGAATTTACGACGATAGCGTAGTAGCAACACGCGAGTGCTTAATGGAAGTAGCAGACACTGAATCAACGAGTAAAATGGCGGCCTGACTGTCAATAAAACTATATCACATTATGTAAGTCGGAACACCTCTGGTTTTCATCTGGTTTCGATATGGTATAGCCAGGATGCATGGTTGTGTAAGATGTGTTGCATAGTAACTTGTGACGCTGCAACACTGTCAGTTAACTGAATGAGTGACATCAAAACTGACGCAAAGGTGACACATCCTCATCAAACGTACTAAGGTTCAGAATTCAAAGTAATCCAGTCTAGCAGTAATGCAAGCAATAGGTTCCACGACAAATACCGCTGTTCTCGATGAGGTTGTATTTGTAAGCGGGCTCTGAATCAATCTGCAGAATCTGTTTGCCTGTGTTACAGGTGTGGTCTCTATTACCTGCTAGCACCTCAGGTCATCAGTATTCCTGTGAAATGCATGAATGGTTTGCTTGCCGTGGGGCCTCTAAGATATATGGTGCGAACAAAACGGGTAAATTGTATATCACGAAAATAAGTATAAAAACCATAATTGCGGATATTGCGTTAACATTGCTCAAAGTAATTATAAGAAGATCGTGTATGTATTCGTTAGATAATGAGGCTACTTGGTTTTATGGCTGGTGAGTTGTTCGTGATGCCGGTTATTACGGAAGATGAAACGACCAGAAACACAATAATAACTGCAATGGATAAAAGGGGTTATCCATCTTTTGTAGATTCCTTAGTCGGAGCATGACAAGGTCGATCAATGTGATAAAAAGATAGATTGCAGGAATTTATTCACTTGCTGCTTCCTGGTGTTGCATTATATAAAACGCGAGTGCTACCTTTCGAGTGAATCCAATCTTACACTGGCCGTAGGCTGTTAGATACCACGCATCTCAAACAAAAAGCCATGCGGGCACGAAGCAATAAGCCGAAACAAAATACTCAAACCTTATTAGAATCCTGATGGCTTGTTGATAATCATTAAGCTGAAAGAGCAGAAACCAAAACATTCTATCAATGTGGTTTCGGCACAAGCCTGTCGCAATCGAGCTTTATTCACATTCACGGAAACCAGTTGTAACTCGCAAAATCTAACGCCCAGCACGCATTAATTATAATGAAGAGCTTATAAAATGCTTGGATAATATTGAAATGCTATCGTTGCCAAATTACAACTCATCTCTTATGTGAAATAAATCAGCGGTATTCATATTACACTTCGAATATGGTGCAATTCATAAACGAATCGGTTTCTGTTTTAGTCACACCATAGTGTGTAATGTGCAACTGTGCCTTATTAATCGGTATTCATTGTCAGCCGGCTCTCAGTGGACGTCTTTGAAGCAGTTGACGAGAAACAGTTACGATGTAATCGCCCCAGCTTGATTGCATGAATAAATGCTTATCAGGTTGCATGATCTGATCTGTTTTCGTCCATGTGTCTAGTTTATTCCATGTCGATGCATTTATGTTGAGGCATTAAATTATTGTCACCAGCAAGAAGATGCAAGAATTACTTTGCCTTGACTCTATATGCTGATATGCTCATGGTGGAATTCTGATTTAGAGTAATCTATATGTCACCTGGATTTCATTATTGTGGAATATGTTGCTGTAGGCGAATAGAAATACTTCCATTTTTACATAGCATTTCGGGCACTGTCACGAAAACAGCAACGTTAATCTTGAAACAAGAAGCGTGAACATCATTATGCCCGACTCAACAAATAAGCTTATTAGCCAATAAAGTTTGTTTTAGGTCCGCAAGCTAGAAATGTAATAGACCTTTTGTAATTACCCTGAGATCATAAAAGACCATCTTAATGGACTTTTGTAGCACTATTCATTTTCATTGTGCGTGTCTCCCTTGATAAATACATATGCAATGTTGTGACAGTTAATTGCAATCATTAAGTTTCCTGCATCATACTGTTTAGCCGACCGCATCTAAAAAAGATGAGGATGGTTATCCGATTGATATGATGGCATGTATGAGTTTAAACATCTCATTTAATTTCTCAAATACACACTAATACTTAGGGCAGAATACTTTATTTCAGATGCAATGGTAATTTTGCATTAAAGCATAAACGTGGCAGAATTAGCAAATATAGCTCAATTATAAGGGAGCTAAATGCTTCCATCCAAATATAATAGATGAACGGGCAGCTTCTGTGTTCGTTATTATCCACTTTAACTG
The DNA here is from genome assembly GCA_034190875.2 of Urechis unicinctus. NCBI lineage: Eukaryota > Metazoa > Annelida > Polychaeta > Xenopneusta > Urechidae > Urechis > Urechis unicinctus. The sequence goes on from CM067353.1 coordinate 10,096,664, forward strand.
ACGCCTTAACGTCTCGTTTGATATATTTCCGTCGCGGTTATCGTCATAGCTTTACCACAAAAACGATGCGGACGATGAACACCCGGAAATTGGAATAGTAAACGCCGGAACAACTGTCATCATCAATATTGGTTACTGTCAGAACTATCGTCATTCCTTATTCTAAGAGCTTTTTAAAACATATCCATACATTGTGTTTGCTTGAGTATGTATGTTACACAGGGGTGTGCGTGCAATGTTGCTGCTCTGACACAACTTTCACACGCAAACAGTGCAAGCAATAGGTTCGACGACAATTACCGCTGTCGTCGATGAGGTTGTATTCGTAAGCGGTCTCTGAATCAATCTGCAGAATCTCTTTGTCTGTTTGTCTCTATTACCTGCTAGCACCTCAGGTCATCAGGACATTAAAACCAATAAGATTACGAGATGATACACATCAAAGTTTGAGTTGGAACAGGTAGGGTATATTGAATAGGTTGTGAACGGTGCTGCCACATCGAATTAGCAATTTGTACCTGATAGGCAACATCAAGTATCAACCTCATTATCGCTAGGGTAGAAGATGTATAATCTGATAACAACCATCCAAAGAATAGCGCGTGATACTTACAATTCTTGCCAACGCTTTATGTGTAAGGCTATAAGCATGTATTATAATTGTAAGAATTATATTCACAAGGATTTGTAAGTTGAACTGGAAAACAAGCAAATATAACGCTTCTGCATAAATAAATTACTGAGCTAAACAAATAAGGTTTTTTTTCCTGTCCTTTTTGTTACTAAAGGTTCAGTGTTTATGTCAGTCACAGTTTTTATGGTCGCTGTTGGATGGTACAGCTTATATATCTTTATGGACTGTATGGAGGTTCCATGTCCTGTCGGTTTGCGTATGGATCACCCTCCATCCCATATAAGCACGGAATCGGGAATGCTAGTGGCGAAATACGCAGCCGCAGCCGAAGCCGGAATGACGACAGAGGAAGGAGACATGGGGAGGGGAACATTTGCAATAAATAAATTGAGTGGAAAAGCGAGCAGGAGGTCGTCGAAGAGATACTGAATGTTATGAGCAAATAATTTAAAAATGTGCCATACATGACTCGAAAAAGTACGCTGGTGGCGGAGTGAAGGAGGTGGCAGTCGATATCAAGTGGAAAGTAGCTCTAGGAACTGACAAAAGGACGATAGCACACATGCATATGAATAAATAAATGCATTAATAAAACTAAAATTGGCACCACACTTGCAACGAATATGCTCTTGAGAGCCGAGGCTTTCTTTTGAAGAAACATAGAAGTCTTGGGTTGCGCAGAGAACGCCAATTCAATGGTGGCAGGCTGCTTGAATCGATAAATGCGTGTTTCTGGGCTGAGAAACCTTTGATTGCAAGTGTGTAATTTTTTTCAAGCAGTAACATTAGCGTCCGCATGAAGCCATCGCTTTCTATGTTCTCTAAGACGTTTTATTCGAACATCATCGCCCGTGATGCATCTTAAGTAAGTTACCCTACTTGTTTTGCAGGGTAATTTCGATAGGATGATCGATAAACTATAGATATTTTATTTGACGAGCGCAATGTGGTTGAGATGGAAATGATCGGAATAAATACGACTGAGCACCGATTACTTCTTCGGTCTGTCATCAATGGAACACTACCAATGGTTCATTTGAATTATTCCTTTGGTGACACCATTTTCAATTAGATTGGGACGCTGCTCTTCATTACAGTTGAATATTGGTTCAATTTATGAAGTCAAATAAACGAATCAGATCGATTCTTATGACCTTATTTGACTGGCACCGGACCAGTCAAGGTAAATTATAATCACCATTGCCTGTTTTGGCTGTCAGAATTTATTCTTAAAGATGTATCTTCAATAACAAGGTCATAACACATAAAATTGGGTTAACATGTCTTGTATTAGAAAAAGGTCAGGTAGCTTCAGCTTATGTAATATGTAATGTCAAAATGACATGCACCCAGTGTCGTCGGGTTATGTCAACCCACCCGGTGCCGCTAAAGTCCCGAGTCGTGCGGGTGACCACGCGGTTATTTCATGCAGGTTTACATGACAATGGCAACCAGGCTTTGAGAAAAGTCCAAGCTTGAGAAGCAGCTAGGTCAACCAGAGGAGGAATGAAAAATAGAGAGAGATAGAGAGAGAGAGAGAGAGAGAGAGATATAGAGAGAGAGAGAGAGAGAGAGAGAGAGAGAGAGAGAGAGAGAGAGAGAGAGAGAGAGAGAGAGAGAGAGATAGAGAGATAGAGAGAGAGGGAGAGAGAGAGAGAGATATAGAGATATAGAGAGAGAGAGAGATCTAGATAGATAGATATAGATCTCTAAGAGAGAGAGATATCATATATATAGAATCTATATATATAGATATTATATAGATCTCTATCTCCCTATATCTCTCTCTATATATCTCTTCTCATAGAGTAAAGCAATTTATTATAAGTGCAAGTACCAACTATGTATGGCATTATACGATGGAAAATATATTCCAGGTATATCTCGCATCTGCAAACCATTCTCTCGCGATAAGATATAGGCTTCTTTTGGCCAAAAACGGGGCAGACATGTAATATAAACCATCAGCCGCGCACATATTGTTGTTAAATGTTATATCTCTCTCATTGGTTGGTTTGATCATTTCTTCTATGGCAATGCACTGAGAGGAGAGAGGTATAGCTTAAAAATGTCATCAGTGCAAAGTTAAAATATATATATATCTTACTATATATACACTGATACTTTGACAGATAATCCTGCAGCGACTTACTTCGTACTAATTTCTTCATCATAGAGTAAAGCAATTTATTTTAAGTGCAAGTACCAACTATGTATGGCATTATGCACGAGGCACATGGAAAATAAGGGGACAGTTTAACGATTGCCTGATTCCAGGTATGCAGCTCGCATCTGCAAACCATTCCATCGCGATAAGATATAGGCTGTTTTGGCCAAAAACGGGGCAGACATGTAATGCTAAACCATCAGCCGCGCACAAATTGTTGTTAAATGTTATGTTGCATTCTCTCAATGGTTGGTTTGATCATTTCTTCTGAAATGCACTGAGAGGAGTAGGTAAGCTTAAACATGTCATCAGTGCAAAATAAAAATCTATCTTACAACTACACTGATACTTTGACGAGATAATCCTGACCGATCCCTTACGTACCCATATTGTTCCGACAGTTGTATTCAGGGCGGGCATATGATTGCATCTACTCCAGCTGGTACAATAGAGTTCTGTTAAGGCTGCTAATGGGAACGCATTTCCATAGTTATTGTGTATATTATACGGCAGGTTTATACCTACGCGGTGCGTATTGATAAGCCTTAGCATCGCCAATAGCTACAACTAGGGTGGTTTAATGCTAACCGATACCTGTGTAGCTCCTGTTATTAGTCACATAATATTCACGCAAAGAAAAGCGGTTGGCAGAACTTGACTGTAATGGCAATATGCCCGGCAAGACTCTAAAACACTATCTGGACCGATTTAAAAAATCCTTCTGGATTTGCCAGAGATATATATGCTTGCGACTTACACGAGTAATTTTGCTTTTAAGGCATACTCCTGAGAGTAGTTAATAGTGTAGCGATGGATGTAGCTGCCAGACGTCGGTAGAACAGAAGGAAGACGGCAGTAAGGCATCGGCCAGACTCCATCGTGTTTTTTCTTTATAATGTTTCCAACATTTCACCTTTCCCCCAAAATTGAGGCTTTACCTATGTGAGGTAACGAGCGCAATAACTGCCAATGTCCTTGTTACCAGCTCACACATTATCAACATGTGATAATGTGCTCCCCCTATATGTGTACGTTTGGTGTCACGACATATATATACGAGATATAAGATATGCTTGACTGGGTTTAATCACTGAACAATAATATCTGTCGCCTGTTCTGACGGAAGATGGGATATTATACAAAACCCGACTGTCTATGTTGGCTGTGGCATAGTGAACTGTAAGCATGCAGATCAAGAACCTATACCAGAATGTTATTTTTATTATTTAAATATTAACTTGTGGGTATTGGCTTTTTGGACCACTTAAGGTTACGCAACAAAAATATGATTAGTTTGAAACGCTAAATCCTGGTTTAAATTTAAACCCCTTTTAAATCACGCTGAAGTTTTTGATTGGTAAAACTCTCCGCTCTCGGCATGATGTCATATACACTGTTTGTATCCGAGCGTTATAAACCAATAAGCAATTACATTTCTGTGAGCAGGCTCGTGAATTAACTGGCTGCAAATATCATGCTACCACAATACTTGATATTGACGGTTTTCAGTAACTTTTTCTGCATTCACATATTGACTGCCCATGATAGCATTAGCAGCAATGGCGATATTTGAGTGACAATAACGCGGATTGATATCCACAGTCCGTACCGGTACCTACAAGCAATAAACAATCAATCAATTCATGATTTTTGTCTTCACATCCGGCAAAGTATGTGGCGAGATTCATAGTCATTATGACCTCGCGTAACCCGCACTGTTCCATGTGATGCGACGACATGCGAATGTCGTAAAGAAAAGGAGGCGCCTTTGACACTTATGTTAAACTAATCATGACTACTTTTCCTTGTCCAGTGTGCAAACACTGCATCCCATTGTTATGCCGACACACACTGTATAATGTTTCTGGGTCGTGTAGACTCACATTGTGCATTGGTTTCAAGTAGTCTCATTTAGTGTTGTCATTTCTATCCCTGACGTTTCACTTGGACATTAAGAGCCACCGCATCACTGTGAACGAATTAGACCTAAAAGAGATTCTCATAGTGTCTACCTTAATTACACAATGGCATATAGTAATCATGACACAGGCAGTGCCGTTAGCTTTACGCGGTGTCTCGGAGTACTATTGGCTCGCCATATCTATTTACTGTATGTCATCCGAGCAAAGCATTGGCAGCTTAATGAAAAATATATGATGACCCTTGGTGCTAGGTTTGCTTACACCTAGCGATTGCAATTGAGCTTCCTATCGACTTATCATTGTGAAGCTCATGGTATGATGTGACACTCACAGCTTGGATAATACCATATCAAACGGCTGTTTTGCACGTCATTGGAAAAGCAGAGCATGAAAGAGAGGGCGGCATTTAAAGCAAACAGGGAAAAGGTTTATGCTAAACGATGGGAATAATTCACGCCCATCGGCAGGCTAATACGCGGCAGTTAATCAAGTGACGAAGTAATTACCTGCCCATCAACACACAGCGCCCGCCTCATTGTGATTTCTCACAATACATGTGTATTGTAATGAACGTTATAGATGTGTTTACTGGATAAGATTTCTATTAAAATTGACAACTACCGAATATATCAATTACGAGCGGCAGGGACCCAGAATAATGATACATCTATAATGTAGAGATTCGGTTCGACCAGTATAGTCTCTTATTTGTTTGTATGCGTCTAATGATCACGAATGCATTGTGGTTACATGAACACTCTGACAGCTTTATTCTACAATGTATTACATAACATAACCTCGATGGTACATTGTGACAAATACGATACTTGCACTTTTCCTGGATGAGCTAATGTACCTAAATGTATATGTTCACCATGCATCAGCAATTATCATCCTAGTTTGTGCGAACGAGTGAATCCATCAAATACACCACAAGCCGTTTTAATGCAAGAGTAAAGATAAACGATGATTACAATTAAAAAGCCGCACGATGTTTATGTAAGCAATTAGCCACATGTGCTATGGAGCAGAATTTATGAGTATTGATTAACATCAATTTTTGCATTCTAGTCTACCATGCATTGATAAGGCGTTACAGAGCTTTACTGATTGCAAGCGAATTCTTCTTTGGGCACGTTTCTATATGAAATCTCCCACAATGCCAATAACTCGCAAGGTTTTAGCTACCGCATTAATGCTGAATGAGGAAGGCGATTATTGTCTCTTGCCACCAAAAGATGTTACACCTCTATATCTCACTCTCCTTCTCTCTTCATCTATCTCTTCTTTTCTCTCTCTCTCTCTCTCTCTCTCTCTCTCTCTCTCTCTCTCTCTCTCTCTCTCTCTCTCTCTCTCTCTCTCTCTCTCTCTCTCTCTCTCTCTCTCTCTCTCTCTTTCTCTGCCCCTCTCTCTCATCATCTCATTAGTCACATTGATCCTGCAAACTGCTCCACCTGGAATCGCTTTGACTGGAAGAATGACTGCCCGTATGTGTTTTGCACTTTTCACCACTGCTGTGACGTTTCCTTTGTGCGCCATGAGCCTGTTATATACTGCAATTATGGTGCATGGATCTCGCGTCGACGATATTGTTAAATCATGCATTTGCCTACTTAATGACAATGTCGTGATAATTCAAACCCTTAATGGCTAAAAACACAAGACCCTTATGGTTATTTAGACGACAGCTAATTGTTTGCACATAGCAGTAAAATTATTTATTCTATCAGTTTTGCAAAAATAAAATGACAAGCTGCTGTGATGTGCAGACACATCTTTGTACTAAGTGACTGTTGTCTTACATGCGCTCTTTATAAACGCAGGAGATAATACGATGTACAAGCTTTTATGGTTGAGAGAAGTATGTTTTCTCTTTCGGAGGGGAGAAGCGAGAAGGAAACATAGCATCAGTTCCAAAAACCTTGCCATGATTCGAGCAAGGGTTGCGGCAGGCGAATTTATCATTGATTTTGTTCATTCTAAGCTCTCTCCATGGTACAGAGCGGAATTGCTATTAAATGCAGCACGCGCATCACAAATATATTTTGAACAATGACCATTAATGTCATAATAAAGGATCGTTTTGATCAGCCTCACGTTATCTGCCCATCTTATGATCATATATCATACGAAACATCTGTCCTGATAAACAATGAACCTCTGTTGATAAAGCTAACGCGTACAATCGCTAGTAAGTAGCGTACTTGCGATACTTTCGCTCAGACAAGTCTATTATCGAACAGCAGCTTATTCTCGAACAATGGCAAAAACTCACAGGGTTATAGCTGCAGTTTAAATCTTCTTCATAGTTACATAATGAAGAAAAACATATTGAACCTTTCTCTCCAAAGTGCCATCAATCTCGTGAACGACCCAACCAGGGGTGTATTTGACCAAGTGAAAGATTGCTCGTAAGTGCTATCCCTTACTGCTGTGACGTTTTCTCTGAGCGCCATGAGCCTGATAAATGTACTAGGAGTTTGCTTTGCATATAACTCGCATCGACGATATTGCGAAGTCACAACCGCTTAACTCTTGACAGGCTTTTGGCCGCTTATTGACGATTATGCCGTGAATAAAAACACAGTGTTAATTGTTGACAAATTGCAGTGAAAAGAAATGATTCCTTCCATCAGATTTGCAAAAATAAAGTGGCAAGGTTCTGTAGTGTGCGGGCACCGTGCTATCACTGTTGGTCTACATACTCTGTCAATTAATGATTGAAGTATGTATGACAGTGTATAAGGTCTATGGTTTTAGGGATATATTTCCCTGCTTGCGGAGAGATAAGCTATGTCATCGGTGCTGAATTCTAAACGTTACTATCGAGGATTGGTCCAGGCTGATTTATCGTAGATTCCGTTTTTGTTAAGCTATTACCATGGTAACACACACACTTTTTATTAAATGCGACCGACAAAGCAAAATGTATATGCGATGGAATATGTCACTTTCATATCCACTTAATGAAGGTTTTTTGGTACACGTTACTGCTGTATGATAGTTTTTGTCAGGACATATTTTATATTTTCATTGATAGCGAATTGTTTCTTTATAAGCCACGAGCATGGTTTATTTTGATACTGCTATGCCACTGGACAATCGGGTATATATTCATATGCATGCCACCATTTGTTATTTAAGATACGATACATAAACACTAAATAACTGAGTTGCTGATTACAAAGAACTCTATATTCATGCTATTACGGTTCTGCATTCATGGACAGCGACAAATCAGAGGATCTCTACAAAGTTGCAAGTGGCTAAGTGCATAACAATCACCAATTTTGTTTGCAGACTGCGGTAGTTGATTCCTGTTAAATTGTATGATCTGATATAGACATATTGGGTCGCTTGTAAAAATGAATCTTGAAACCCAGAATCTACGGTACCGCATTCATTCGACGAAACATATAATCTAACCATTTGAGATGTGAAATATCGCTCGTTGGCTGCGATGGATCAACATAGTGATGGTTATATTGGTACCCTGTAACGTCGGTATGTTGCCATCACGAAAATTGAGTATAAATGTCCTGGAACCCTTTTGTATATCGCGCCTTCAACAGAAAAGAGGCAATCGTTTGGCATTGATATTCACTTGAATATATGTTTATCATGCAATGCGAGTTGTCATATTTTGTTTTGCTGCGAGGTCCACTTGCTACCAAAGGATTGCGTGTTTTGCAACGCAACGTCCATCAAGTAACCGTAGACGACATCGTGCACGTTTTACGTGGAATGTTCTCATAGAGATTTTGCAATGTAACCCTGCACTCATATCCTCTCCCTGACAACATTGTTTTATTTATACTTTCATTATGCTTGAGTAGTATTTCTCTCTGGATATTGTGAAAAACATCTTGAATACACCTGGGACGCACATGAAAGCCATCTCGTGCTGTTGTTTTCTTCGTTTGGAGTCAGATTTATATATACATGTGCAATGCGTCCACATGGATGAGAGCTTGGGCACCACAATGCACATTCAGCCTTGATCAAGTCCCTTTTCAGATTTTTTTTTCTGTGATTTGGGGCTTTGCATATTATTTCCGTCGTGTAACGTCTGTCCTGCGCATACGGCAAAGTGCGTAATGTTTTACTTTTTCTCAATCCTAACGACAAACGTTGAGCGTGTGGAACATATATCAACTGCTATAATTGTAAGATAGAATTATGCCTGTTCACAATCCAAGCCGCATTTGTTCAAGCATGATGTCTTTGATGTCATCATCGCAGCCCCGGATGTTTCAGATTATTTACGTAGTTGTCCAGCCCATTTATACCAGCAGAGACCATAATAAATGTAACCTGCCCGGAAAACCAGGCTTCCATGTATGGCTCCCATCCATGTTTTAAGAAACCGACATATTTGTGCAATCGCTATTGCTTAATCTGTATTATTGTGTCTTTTTTGGGCCTGTATCAGCCCTAGAGTTGCATCTCAATCGTTTTGTTACTTCTATATCCGCAAAAAAGAAGCATTATGCTTTTTAATCAGATAGACATTGTGGAATACCATTATTATTTCATGGAAACACAATTTCAGTAAATACCTCCGCGTTGTCATTAAATGTTAGTCTCAAAGCTAGGACACCACATCATGATATATAAATCCCTTAACCGACTGTTTCCGCTGATGACCGCAAAGGCTAAGACGATTCCGATTTGTTCCTAGGTATATAACAACCATAAACGTAGCATAGAGTTGGCACTGCCAGCGGTCTGAAGCTGAAACGTTTGATCCATCATACATCTCCTACGCTGCTTGGTGTAGAGATAATGGCCCAACTAGGGAAGGTAACTAAACCTTTACATGAACTCGTATTCGATTGAGTATGTGAATGGTCATTGGTGGTTACGCTGAACTATACTATTTGGTACAAAGCCCTGTATATCCATGAAACGAGGGCTTCATATGAATATCATTCTACTAGTAAATTTGCAATAGGTGTGAATTTAGTTTTGCACGTGTTGGTATCAGTTAGACGTATGCAATATTGGCGGGTAGAATAGGATCAATAATGTTTCATAACGTTAACACATGCAATATAGATATATACAGTTAAAAAAATTACTGAAATATGGTAACAAGAATAGAATCTGTCTGCCATATATGGTCTACGACAGTTCAAATGAATTGGTTTTTCAATACACTGGCAATAATTCTTCCCAGCTTAAAGGGGTGTCATAAATGGTTCAATTAAAACCCAGCGTTACATGATGAGTGTTAGGGTGTATACATGGATAAAACAATAATTATGATCATGAGTATGCTCAAGTGTAATGTAATCCAGTCCAGGAAAACTTCAGAAGGTTAGGTGAAGTAGCAAAGAGAAGCTTATGTCTTTTTGTTCATTACATAGCAAATATGAGGCATTGATATCATGCAAAATACATTGGCGGTAATAATGAGCATGTTGTTCTAGCTGACACTCGATCAATGTCTGTTATTACCCTCTCTTAGGCTCCGTGAACGCGCCGTACTATCGACAAATATTTCGCAGTTATGAAGGCGCCTATTGAGAAGATAGATCGTGGAATCATGGCTGAGCCTCTATAGCTCCATGGCTCGTTTAGCACGGTCCCTTATGAACTGAATCTGTTTGTCCTAGATGTGAAACACGAAACCTTGCACCGAACAGCCAAGCAGTTAATCATTAGCTCTGTTGACTGACCGGTTTATTATGAGCATTTCTCATATTGCAGTATGGTATGTGGTGATGCCAACTGATATTCTACAATACAGCTCTATTTATCTTTCGGACCTTTGACCCCAAGTTGTGTTTGTTGATCTGCGGGGCTTCGACAAACACAACACAACGTAGGTATATGGTACTGTGGTTTCGTGAGCATATAGATAAGTCTATTTAAAAAAAAGCTATCACAAAATGTACACTGTTTACTGTCACCGGGATACGTTGACAAACGCAATATCACCTGATCGTTTAGGCTAATGCAATACATGTGGTGCTGATTGTAGTGGTAAAACATAATAAAGCTACGATCCACATCTTGAGGATAATAGAAGAAAGACTGTGCGTGATTTAACACAGTGTGGACCTGCTCCTCTAAAAAGCTTACTTTCGACCGGTTACATTAATGGCCAATGACACTAGACGGAGTGGCCCACAACGATGGTTCCAGAATGTTTCCCCTCACAAATGGAACCAGCTGGCTTCCCAAGCAGATTTCACATCTTACAGTAAAGGTAATCCTGTAAACTGTTGCTTTGCAGATTAGACTGGTCGAGGTCAATGAGTGCAACAAAAAAAGTCTTTCAAACTTCAAACATATTCATGTTAGGTCACATTATTCACTAGATGTTTGGCAGTCTGACTTCACTTCAATTGCGTGCAAAATGCATGCGCAAAGGCATAGCATCAATGGGTACAGGCCGTCGATCTGTTGAGGTTATTTGTCTTCTCGACAACGGCTCACAACACTTGCTCTCACTTGCATAGTATATGGTGAAGATATCTTGATTTGATTTACATTTTGGTAATGTTGCGTCACTTTCTGTGAACGGTTTACACCTCAAATAGTCCCAGATTGGCGAAAATAGTCTGCAGCATCATTATCATTATCATCATCATCATCATCATCATCATCATCATCATCATCATCATCATCATCATCATCATCATCCGCATCATCATCAGCATCATCATCAGCATCATTATCAGCATCTGTTTCAGCATCATTGTTTATCAAATGTGAAATATTGTGAGGTTTGCTATTTTATAGACAGCCGTAGGTCTTTTACATGCGCTACTGGGACAGTAATTATTGAGTGACAGCTGATGTCCAACATAGCGCACCTCCTTACCCATTGACTGCCTGTGGCAAATCACAACTGGTTGTGATTGAAACAACTACAATATCTACTCCCATATGCCACAAGATTGCTGTATTTTGATATATAGTTCTTCCATCGATTATCAGTATACACTAATACACGGTCGGTAATGCGTGCTTACTTGAGTTACATCAGCGGCAAGTGATTCCTCCGTATATATTGTTGTGCCTCTCAACAAAGATGATAACAAATCATTTGCTGAATATCTGACCGCAAACAGATTGTACATGATGTCACAATGTCAGCATTTTATCATATCCATATTATCTTTTCATACAAAGATAATTGACTGAAACATAAACTCATATCAGTTATTTGTAACATTACTTGGTATCATCCATGTTTTCGCTGGAATATTCGCTACCTGGAAATAGACTGAATGTGATAATAAAATTTCACAGTGCTACAGCGTCGTTCATTGTAATCATGTGTCACACTACATCACATTCCTCGACAGTGCGTCGAACATATGACGATGGCGTTGTAGCATAAGCAACACGCGAGTGCTTAATGTCAGTAGCAAATAATGAATAAACCAGTAAGACCTGAGGCCTGAATGTCAATAAAACTATATCAGATTAGACGACTTTCATCTGGTTTCACTGTGGTATAGCCAGAAGGCATGGTTGTGTACGATGCGTTGCATGGTAACACTGAATGAGTGTCATCAAAACTGACTCAAAGGTAACACATCCTCTTCAAAAGTACTTAAGTCCAGAATTCGGAGTGATCCTATTTACCAGCAATGCAAGCTATAGGTTTGACGACAATTAGCGCTGTCGTCGATGAGGTTGTATACGTAAGCGGTCTCTTAATAACTCTGCAGAATCTGCTTGCCTGTGTTACAGGTGTGGTCTCTTTTACCTGCCACATGAAGTAAAGAAGCACCTCAGGTCATCAGTATTCCTGTGAAATGCATGAATGCCTTGCTTTCCGTGGGACCTCTAAGATATATGGTGCGTACACAACGGGTAAATGGAACATCACGAACATCGTAAAAAAAACTAATAATGGTAGATATTGCAGCCATAAGGGATGCGTTAACATTGCTCATGGCAATTATAAGAAGATCATGTATATATGCGTTAGATAATGAGGCTACTTGGTTTTAATCGAGCTTTATTCACATTCAAGGAAACCAGTCGTAACTAGCAAAATCAAAGCTTATAAAAATGCCTGGATAATATTAAAGTGCTATCGCTGCCAAATTAAAACTCATCTCATATACAAAATAAATCAGCGGTATTGATATTACAGTTCGAATATGGAGCAATTCATAAACGAATTAGTTTCTGTAATAGTCACACATTGGTCTGTAATGTATAACTTGGTGCAGCTGTGCCTTATTAATCGGTATTCATAATCAGCCGGCTCTCAGTAGACGTCTTTGAAGCAGTTGACGGGAAACAGTTACGATATAATCGCCCCAGCTTGATTGCATGGATAAAAGCGTATCAGGTTGCATGATCTGATCTGTTTTCTTCCAAGTGTCTAGTTTCTTCCATGTCGATGCATTTATGTCGAGGCATTAAATTATTGTCACCAGCAAGGAGAAACAAGAATAATTTTGCCTTGACTCATTAAACGGATATGCCCATGGTAGGATTTTGATTTAGAGCAATATAAATGTCACCTGGATTTCATTACTGTGGAAGTGGTTGCTGTAGGCGAATAGAACTAACTGTCATCGATGTTCAACAAAATAAGTGCGTCGTCGTTGCACTGCATTCTATTTTATATGGCACTTCGGGCAAAGTCACGATAACAACACTGTTAATCTCGAAACAAGAAGCGGGAACACCATTATGCCCGGGTCAACAAATCACCTTATTAGCCAATAAATCTTGTTTTAGGTCCGCAATCGAGACATTTAATAGTCCTTGTGTAATTATCCTGAGATCATAAAAATCATCTTAATGGACATTTGTAGAACCATATATTTTCATTTCGCGTGTATCATATGCAATGTTGTAACAGTTAATTACAATCATTAAGTTTCCTGCATCAAACTGCTTAGCCGACCTTAACTAAAAGAGATGATGATGGATATCCGATTGATATGATAGTATGTATAAGTGTTAACGTCGCATTTAATTCTTTATGGCAAAATACTTTATTTTCGATGCAGTGGTAATTTTGCATTTACACTTAAACGTGGATGAATTAATATAATGCATAAACAGGCAGCTTCTGTGTTAGTTATTATCACTGCAACCAACGCCCTAACGTCTCGCTTGATATATTTCGGTCGCTGTTATCGTCATAGCTTTACCACAAACGATGCGGACGATGAACATCCGGAAATTGGAATAGAAAACGCCCGACCAACTGCCATCATCAATATTGGTTCTCGTCAGAACTGTTTTCATTCCGTATTCTCAAGCGAAGAGCTTTTTGAAATATATCCGTAAATTGTGTTTGCTTGAGTATGTATGTTACACGGTAGTGTGCGTGCAATGTTGCTGCTCTGACACGACTTTCACACACAAACAGTGTCTTCTGCTATCTTACGAAAAGATTGTTTCTTTTTAAAGATTGTCTAAGTTGGCTTATTTGTGTATGCAATCTATATCAAAGATACTGAAAACAAATAACCATTCCTCTCTTTTGTCTTGATATATGACTCAATTCTCTTTAGAGTGACACTGTGTCTATTTGCTTAATCTTGGTTCGGTTTATATTTACATGAGATACTACAAAATCAAAATCGTAAGATTAAAACCAACGAGATGTCGAGATTATACACATCAAGGTAAGCTGAATAGGTTGTGAACGGTGCTGCCACATAGGATAAGCAATTTGTACCTGAACAGCAACATCAAGTATCAACCTCATTATCGCTAGGGTAGAAGAGTTAGTGCTATAATCTGATTACAACCATCCAAAGAATACCGCGTGATACTTATAATTCTTGCCAACGCTTTATGTGTAAGGCTATAAGCATGTATTATAATTGTAAATATTATATTCGCAAGAATTTGTAAATTGGACTGGATCACAAGCAAATATAACGTTTCAGCATAAATACATTACTGCGCTTAACAAACATGGTTTATTTGCACAGGTTCTATCGCGTTACTGAAGGTTCAGCGTTTAAAGTCAGTCACAGTTTCTCTAGTTGCTGTTGGATGGTACAGCTTCATCATCTTTATGGACTGTATGGAGCTTCCATGTCCTGTCGATTTTCGTATGGATCACCTTCCATTCCATATAAGCACGGATTTTGAAAGGCTGGTGAAGAAATATGCAGAATGACGAAAGAGGAACGAGACATAGGGAGAGGAACATTTGCAAAATCAATGGATTCATCATGTGGGATCGCGAGCAAGATGACATCTATGAGAGACTGAATGTTAAGAGCAAATAATTGTAAAATATGCCATAAATGCCATCAAAAAATACATTGGTGGCGGAGTGAAGGAGGTGGCAGTCGATATCAAGTAGAAAGTAGCGCTAGAAACTGACAAAAGACGATAGCCGATTCTTTCGTCTGCAGAAACATGGCGGCAGGCTGCTTGAATCGATGAACGCGTGGTTATGGGCTGAAAAAATTTGATTGCAAGTGTGTCATTTTTTCAAGCAGAAACATCAAGCAAAAATGCCTTAGCGTCAGCAAGAGGCTTTCTGAGTTCTCTAAGACTCTCCTGAGAACATCAACGCCCGTAATGTATCAAACGCATAGGATCTTAAGTAAGTTACCCTACTTGTTTTTCAGGGTCATGCTGATAGGGTGATCGATAACTAAAGATACATTTGATGAGCGCAATGTGGTAGAGATGGAAATAATCGGAATAAATACGACTGAGCAGCGATTACTTCCTCGGCCTGTCATCAATGGGACACTACTTAATGAAATACCACAAAGGTGCTCCAACTTATATAGCTCATATTTATTGGTCAATAATCCCAGCTACGCAATCTCAGGAACAGGGAAATAGAGTCAAGATATGCACGGCCAGAGCGAGTGACAGTTACACTAAACATAAAAAAAACTGTTACCATGAGCGTCCATTCATGCGCGACGATGGCAAGGGAAAATACACATTTACTGTCCTGCAAAGAAGACACAACGGTTAACCAAACTAGAGCCACAGAGAAAAGGGTAAATGTTGGCTGGTGCAGCGAAATATTCAATAATTTGGCTTTAACCCATGACATGTTTTCATGAATGCATCAAATTATCTTTAACGTAATCACATAAATATAATTTACTTATTAACCACCAGCAGGTGGTCAAAAGATGTTTACTTAGTTGATGCATGGAATGGCTTATTATAATATGACCTTATAAAGAATTTTGCATTTGAAATTGACGGAAAGGGTAAATATAATGCATCTCCTGAGAGAATATGTCGCGATCAACGACGAATAAACTGGACATTGCTGATCTAATGATACCGGCCACTCGGTAACAAATGGATGGCGACCATATGCATCGTATGTGTACTTTTTGAATGTTTATATTGACAATTGCAACGACAGTACAGTTTTACATTAACGTAATAATTAGGTGACATTGTCATTATTTGATGCACTACATCAGTAAACATAGCCTTAATCTAGAATGCAGCACCGATGGGATGTTATTTATGTGTACACCGTACATATCTTACATACGATGCGGAATCGTACTAATTATTGATTAAACTTACATCAAGATTATGCATAGCTCGATGATTCTATTTAATCGGCGAATATGCAGGCTACATTCTATTTGCTTGTAGATAGTCATGACCAATTCACACATTACATATCACTTCAACAATAACTCACAATTATAATTTGCACTCACCAAACTAGAATTTACAAAGAATCAACTCTTTTATTGGTGAGACATATTTGTGTTTCTTTCAAATACATTATTTTGACGGAAGAATTTTGGATAGAAACAGTTATATTACAGTGTTTATTAATAACCGAACATATTCTACTGGTCATAGCCATGCTGTATATAATTGCAAAGACTAGTACATCTGAGTAATTGATTGCGTCGTATTTCGTACTCGTGTCTGGCACTGTCATTAAATAATAAAAGCGATCACTCAGAAGGGTAAAACGACATATAATGGAATGTTCAGCATCAAGTGAGGTCCTAATGCCCTGGAATTGCAGACAACTTTGACATGGTATTTATTGTCCTCGCTCCAATGTACATCGTAATGTTCAAATGATCAACCAAATGGTTCATTTCATTGCAAATGTTTTCTACAGACTGAAGTTCTTATGAATTATTGCCTTCGGTGACACTATTTTTAATCCGATTAGGACACTGTGTTTCGTTACAGTTGAAAATTTGTTTAATTTATGAAGTCAAATTGTGACCTGTGACCTTATTTGACTGGCATGGGACCAGTTTAGGTTAAAATATAATCAGCATCGCGTGTTCTGGCTGTCAGGATTTATTCCTAAAGATGTTTCTTCAATAGCAATGTCATTACCCATATAATTGGGCTAACAAGTCTTGTATTCGGTCTAGTCCGTGAAAAAGCCCAGGTAGCTTCAATTAATTGCAAATAACTGCTTTCAAATGTGGGCTGGTAATATGTCATGTCCAAATGGCATACACCCAGTGTCGTCAAGTTATGTGAACAACCAAGTGTTCCTGTGTTGTGCGGGTCCTTTCCGGTGTCACCATTTGACCACGATGTTATTTCATACAGGTTTACGCGACAATGGAAGCCATGCTTTGACTAAAGTGCAAACCTGAGAAGCAGCTATGTCAACCAGAGTATAAACAAATGAAACATCCCCTAGAATAACATTGAATTTGCCGCGTTCCTGCAAATAGCCTTGACATGACACACCTGAGCAAATGATATATATGCACTATTACATATATATGTAAATATATATATATATTCATATATATATATATATACATATATATATATTCATTAAAGCATATATAGATATATATATTTATATATATATATATACATCTATATATATATTCATATACATATATTTAAATACATATATATATGAGTATAAATATACATGTATATATATATATGTATATTTATGCATATATATATAGATATATATATATATATGTATATATATATCTATATATATGCATAAATATACATATATATATATACATGTATATTTATACTCATATATATATATATATATATGTATATATATATATATATATATATATATATATATATATATATATATATATATATATATATATATATATATATATATATATATATATATATATATATATATATATATATATATATATCTATATATATATATATATATATATATATTCGTGCCCTTACCATACCATCGTTCTGACATTTTAATTCAGGACGGGAAAATGATTGTATTTACTCAAGAAATTACAATAGAGTTCTGTTAAGGCTGCTAATGGAAATGCATTGCCATTGTAAGTGTGTATATCTTGCAGCGGATTTATGCCTACGCGGTGCGTATTCAGGTATATAGCTATACCTAATTTGGTTTATTGCTAATCGATGGATGTGTAGCTCATGTTATCAGTCACATCATATTCAACGTATAGAATAGCGGTTGGCAGCACATGGCCGTAATGACAATATGCCTGCAAAGACCCATAAATACTATCTGGACTGAATAAAAATTTTCTTCTGGATTTGCCTTAGATTGATGTGACGAACAAGAGCAATTTTACCTTTTAATGCATACCCACTGAGAGTAGTTAATAGCGAAGAGATGGATGGAGCTGCCACACGTCGGTAGATCCGAGGGAAGATTGCTGTAAGGCATCGGCCAGACTCTATCTTGCTTTTTCATTTTAATGTGTCCAACATTTCTCCTTTCCCCAAAGTGAGGCTTTGCCTATGTGAGGTAACGAGCACAATAACTGCCAGTGTCCTTGTTACCAGCTCACACCTTATCAACATTTGTTATTTTGCGTCCCCTAGATGTGTACTTTTGGTGTCACGAAATATATATACGATATATAAGATATGCTTGACTGGGTTTTACTACTGAGCACTTATATTTGATGCCTGTTCCGACGGAATATTGTTCACATGCCGATTACTTATGTTGACTGCTGGCAAAGTGAAATGCAAACATGTATATAAGCGAACCTATTCCAGAATGTGATTTTTGTTATTTAAATATTTACTTTGCTTTTTTGACCACTTAATCTTACGCTACAAAAATAGGATTAGTATGAAACGCTAAATCATGGTTTAATTTCATACCCTTTTTAATCACGCTTAAGTTTTTGATTTGTAAAACACTTTGCTATCGGCATAATGCCTAACACAACAATTATTTCATCAATCGCTGGTAAACAAATGAAAGCTGACTATAACGAACAGTCCTAACCAGGACTCTTCTTGTAGCTAATACAAAAAACCATGAATCAGCGTAAGAAGCAGCGGTATACAAAAGACTAATTGAGGTGCAAAACCCACTTGAATATTTATTTTCGAGCTTGTTATGAGGACCAGAGCGTCTGTGGCAGTAAACAACCTGACACGTTATACCACCCTATGTTAATCAGGCCTATAACGATATAAGGATATTTGTTGCTGTAACTTCTGATGGCATTTAATTTCAGCAACTTCGGCTCTAGAGGTTCGTTACGAACTAATTAGCTGTTACAGTACTGTGAGCAGGCTCATGAATTAACTGGTTGCAAATAGCATACTTGATGTTAAAGGCTTTCAGCATCTTTTCCTGCATTCACATATTGACAATCCATGATAGCATCAATGTCGGTATTTGAGTGAAAAGTACACGGAAAGATGTCCAGAGTCTGTACCGCGAACTACGTGAGCCTACCACATGTCCCAGCAATTGATAAGCAATCAATCGATTCATAATATGTCATCACATCTGACAAAGTATCCAATGGAAGAGTTTACCAGCCTAGATAGTTTCAGCCAGCTCGTTAACTAATTTTCCCTGCCCAGCGTGCACACACTGCATCCATTGGTTATGCTGATAATTAACCTATGATGTTCCAGGGTCGTTAAGACACACATGCTTATTATGCTTATTTTGTGCTTAATTTTGACACAAAATATGATGTGGTAGGTAAAATACACACCAATGCAAATTGCTTGAAAATGCAGTTTCATGTTTAAGGGAAGTATTCTGGCGTAAACTCTTTCCCGGCCTTTTCTGTTTCTATAAAGCACACTAACAATGCATAGCCCCTAATATATTTGAATGACTGAATCCACTAATTGTTTAACTAGCCACAATACTAAACAATATTGTTTATTAGAAACAAACGCGTTGAAGCTGTGGAAAGTGATAACAAACAATCTGTGTTTCCATCGGTATCATTGTCAGCTACGTGATATTACGACTGTTGGGGATCCATGTTTACAATATTAGACGACGTATCGTGTGGCACTACTTTCATCATCACTAGTTTCCTGTGTATATTTCCAATTTGCAAACAAAAATACACACGAACACCAACTACTCAGCATTCTTCAATCTGACGGGCTGATTAACTAAAAGCAATGTTTTATCAAAGAACGTATTGGACGACGAATACAATGAAGAGACAAAACGCTAGACTAACAATTCATGTGGTGCTTGTCCAATTTTATACTAATTACTTTGTGAAAGTGATCACACAATGCAGTAGTCAATTTCAACCTAAAAGACTGGTTACGTTTTAGTGCGCTAAAGCTGCTGATGAGGTCCATTAAATCGATATAGCAGATTGTATTGCAAGACCGAATCTGAATTCGGAGGTGATGTGAATCGCTAATTTGTGTGGTCGCGCGTGATGTCGCTGCTAGTGTCATTGAATACAGCAGCAAGATAACAAAGGTTAAAAAGCTATTTGCCTCTTGTGACTGCTAATGAAATTACAAAACGTTAACTGCCGCTTGTTAGAATGGTGATAATCACCACACATAATCGTACAGTTCTATGAACATCGATTAAGTGTAAAATTAAAAGCACGCGATGGGGTTTAATAACTTTGCTTGAAACCGTTACTCTGTGCCTTGCCTATACAACATATATATGGGACATCACCATCGCTGATATCATACCCAAATAAGTTACATATATATGTATACATATATATATATATATATATATATATATATATATATATATATCTATATATATATATATATATATCTATATAGAGAGATAGAGTATATATTCTATCTAGATATATAGATAGTATATATAGAGAGTCTATATAGGGATATATATCTCTCTCTATCTATCTCTATCTATCTTAGAGAGAGAGATCTCTCTCTCTGTCTCTCTATATATATATATATATATATATATATATATATATATATATATATATATATATATATATATGGCGCACCAATATCTCGGCTGGAATTACAATCATTAATCACAATTGACATTACTTTCACTAATTCAATTGTTATTGTATTGCATCCGCATGCACATATTTGAGAATTCGCCACTATATAAAACGCAATACTATTTCGATCTTCAAAGATATCTCCCCCATTTCTAGAACAAAGACATCAAAGCCTCAGTGGTTTCGAATGGAAATCTACGTTTGTCGCCGATGTCCTCAATAACATCAATATCTTAGCGACAAGTAAGATTTCACAATATTTTTTTTTTGGCGCAAGTTTCATACAAATTCACACATTATACTCCATGAAATCCTGTTGGTCATTACGTGCCGCCAATGTTATATTATATTGTAATTAGTATAACAGATGGTTTTTGAGTGCACTTAAAATGATCAGTAGACACAAGATGGAAATATACTGCTTAAGCCGAATTCGTACATTATAGGATAGATCATTATTTAGCGTCCATTTCGCAATTCATTGCAACTTCTATGAGGTATTGGGTAGCTGTAAGTTATCGGAATCAATCTTAATCGCAATCATATTGCAGTTCATTATAATTCAGATGTTGAGACGTTCTGAGGCTTGTTATGTAATCGCTTCATCGCCGTAGATATCCTCTGAGAGTTTTTCGTCTATGAACGTGCTGCATACATAATATAACATAGATTGCTGTTTACTCTGTAGCTGTATTCGATATTATTCCACCGCAATTCAGCCAAGCAATTATTCAGTGTTTATGCAAATTATCATCTTAAACCCAGAAATATGGGTATGCATATGAATATATACCTGATTGTTCAGTGGCATTGCAGTATCAAAATTAACGATGATAATGAGAAACCATATTTTTTGGGAAGGTAATGCAGTTATCCTCCAAACCAAATGTTCGCTTTCCTTACGTTAATGATTATACCACTCAGATAATATGAGCTACTATTAACTCCAGGTAAACTGAAATTACTATTTGCCATTTATATCAACTGATAAATTACATGATTCCCGCAAATTGCATGAAATGAAAGCAGCTGAAAGAGAGCCATATAGGATTTCATGTATAGCTATAACTTTAAAGCAATCTGACGAAAGTGAAGAATCTATATTTCTAATATTTTGCATATTTTGTAGCAAAACTTTTCATTTGCTCCCTACGATAGCATCCACGCAACTCATGCAACCTCAATCTAAAGTAGGAGCCGCTTCAAATCGAGTGATGTGATGGCACGAAGGATGTCAACAGTTTGATTCATACAAAATCGCCAGTGATTGGATACTGTCCTTAGTGACAAAATCACAGATGATATCGTCTATGGTTTCTTAATCGACATCACATCGCATATTAGGCGTCTCTTCGCAAATTGAGACAGGACAGCTTGCGTCTTATCAATACAAAAATAAAATGTTCTGCCAACACTTGTATATAGGGCATCAATAATTGATCAGTATATTTCACGATGTTGACCATCGATTAACATTCTGCGTTATTGAAAATAGATCTGGGCTGATCAAATGATCAATTATTATGACAATTGTGTTCATTGTTCATGCTGTTCACTTCTTGCTGGTCATTTCGAGGGCGTCTCTTGCAATAATTGTAACTAAGCTAAAAATTACTCAAAACACACAAGTGACACGCTGAAATATCAGATGTAAGAGTTTTGTTTTCAAGTTGCTTGCATACACAGGTGCTGCATTCATTTTGATGGATCCTACACACACTCTTAAGAATTCTTGTTATTTGGACAAACGAGGATGATACATGTTGGTTGACGAACAGTCAGTTTACGCAAACAGGTTATCATGCGCACTTATATAGACACCGTTAGTGATCATTAGACTTATGATGCCACTATACCCAGCCGAATTTGTAACTGCCATACAGTATTTGTGAGTCATCTCAGGGAGTTTTAGCTGCAATCATGTTGAGTATGCACATCAACGCAGTCTTTTATAGTAAGCATGTTTTGACTGTGCAAAAACTTGTTTTGGCAATTGCTCAGAAAAATATCGATCCAACATGTTGCGGTATCAGAATGGATGATGGAGTTCACATTAAAGTAGCAGTCCAACTGTAGTATCCCAACGCCATTTGCACAATCACTTCAGTCACAATGTTTGAGTACTGTGCTGTAACAAGCCTGACCATATGCGGCTGCCTGAGTTCAGCCGTTCTATGCTTTGATCCTTAGAATGTCAGGCTTAAGAAATATCGACGAGTAGCCATTATCATCTTCGACTTCTATTTAAACTAAAACATTATTATACTTGATACTTTAATAACTCTTCGTATGTAAAAAGTGTGAACTTCCAGGGACTAGTATAATGTTTTGAGGGATTATCCTGACATGTTTTACAAGAGACACGGATCAAAATTAGGGAGTATTTTGCGGAAAGATTGGTCCAGATGAGAGCACTCGTTTAAGTCCACTATGTTAAACCGGACTGACACTGTTGATACATATCTAAGAAAAGGGGATCAGCGGTTGTTGCAGGTGGTCGAGTTTGGGATTCTCGCCGTGCAATGTCACAGAAGAAGACCCGTTGTAATTGCCTCCTTTGTACGAGCGATGCAACGACTGCGTGGGATCTATATTTTTACTATCGGACGATGTATCACCATTCTGTCATTTGACTGGCAAAATACTTTAGAAGCAATGTTTTATGCAAGAACGTTACTGGACCACCAGAAAAGAAAGGAATCGGACTGAATAACAATTCAAGTCAGGTGAGCACATCAAAATTATCAAGTCATTTATGACGCAAAAACCGTTATACAATACGGTGGTCTTACAAGAGTAGGTTATAGTTGCGTAGGTTTATAGCAAATTTATAGCAGGTCTCGGACAAAGCCATCTCATGCTACAACATAAAATTAGTGTTATCTTACTCAGTCAATGATAATGGGAACCGCATGTCTTCATTACTGTATATATTATCTATGTCAATGCTCAATGATACAGCACTCATCCACCTGTGACAGCGTCTGTACTCAGGTGATCATTGCCCGCATCAGTCTGGTCATCAGCAGGAACACTCATTGGCTTTGTCACCCAATATAATTCGAAGTGGTATTATAAACATTCAGTTATGCGAGAAGCTATAGTTTCCTGACGTCCTTGTCAAACAAAACCTACATAATACACAGTGTATATCATGGGATTTATCGTTTTATTCGACATGGCATTATCGAATACGCACATCTGTGGTAACAATGGAAGCTCGCTGCATATTAAAAGCAAACTAATTATCAAATTGATTATCATGAATATGTGCTTCTAAAGGTTATATTTATGGCATTATTTTTCAAACAGTATATATGTAAGCGTTAGGTTCCAATGCATTGTTAGCGTAGGTGCCAATGTGTCCGTTATCACCCAAACGTCTTACAACAGCAATGTGAGCCAACAAAACCTCAGTCAGCAGTTTGGCAAGTGACAAAATATGTTGTGATACGTTGGCCGCATTTGATACGTATTCCATGTGTTATCACTGTAATAGCTTACACCAAACGAATCTATATTGCATTAGCCTTCAGAAACCTTACCACGAGTCATGTTTAAGTGTTTAATTAGCACTGTTGCCACATTTCTATTTCTATATCTCCATAAGAGAAAACATATCTCACACAACCATAAAACCTTATACACCGTATGACATCAGGCGTTTAGTATGATTATATTAATTTTTATTTCGTACACAAGATATCTCACAGAAAAAGCACACCATACAGGAACAATTTAATATGTATTAACGCTGTGTTGGTCTAAATGACGTCGTGCCATTTGTTGTGTTATAGTACTTCACCGCACAATCGAGAAAACATGTAAAGAGCTGTACTTGATTGAACCCACCACTTGAGACAACTCAATGATTTTTTACAAATCAAGTTTAAATTGTTATGGGGATGAGCTATCTTACCATGTTCCAGTGACAAGGTGTGAGTCTATATGACCCAGGGTCAACGTGTGTCTCAATATGGTTCAATCACAACATGTGAGGCCACCTGGCCTAGTGACCTCGCATTAAACTACATCAGTCACGTGTGAGTGTAACTATCATGCCCTGATATATTAACATTTTGATCTTGTTGACTACATCCTGTCCAGAATCGGCCTACAAAATTATGTCAGCATTTATTTGTAGTATCCTTTTCAAAACCGTATTTAGTTAAGGCTACAAGCTAGTTTGAGCATGCATTGCTGGACTACTTCTTAAATGAACTAAGTCGCTCCACATACTATTAATTAATATTATGGTGCTTTGGTTGAAAGCTTTGTTTTTTTACTGAACTATATTTGTAGGCATTCAGCGGGTAAGACGTTTGATACATCGGTCCCATGGCGCAGCTTACAATTTCTTAACGCTCTGTATGGAAGCTAGCGTGGGTCATTATTATTTACGGAACTCACGCGTTTGTGGACCGCATCATCTTTTGAGAGGTCAATAAGCCACATTATGTTCGACCAAACTGCATCGCAGCCATTGTTTTAATTTTTTTTTTGAAAATGATTGGATCGTCAAAATTCTCCCCCACCTGTTTGCCCATGTTACCCTCTATAACTATTATAACGATGCTGAAAAGTCAAACCAATGAAATGCTCATTCTTTAGGGAATAGTGCGGTGAGAAATGAACTGTTCTTTTGATATTACACTTTAAAAAAACAAGGATTGTGCAATTCATAGCAAAGGCTGTTTAGTAATGTCAAACAGCTTATTTATTTGTTTTTCACACAATGCGAAATGTCATTTGAATTTATTGTGAGGTCGTCTTGTTTCCTGAGAATTTCGTGTTTGTGAACGCAACGTCCATCATGTAACCATAGCATCACGCATCTTGCAAGTTATACGTGGAACTTTCTATCTGATATGCTTTATGCTATAACCTTACCAAATAGACCCGTCACAGTGTGTGTGTGTGTGTGCTATTTGATTACTCATACGGCCGACGGCATAACACATGTTGTAACTGGTGGGCTTTCCCATGTCATATTACTGCATATTACTAGCATTAAGGACGCATTTTTATTTATTGAGTTTTATCAGGTTATTTATATGACATTAAATTAAACTTGGGTCACTGATACTTGATAACAGGTGTTTGTCCGGCAATCAAAAATATTGTGTCGTTAATATGCTAATCAAAATATGCGACAAAGATATTAATCAAACCTTATGTTCTGTGTGACAAACGAGCGAGGAGAAGTATCGTTTGGATGATGTTGGGTAGATGGTTTCTACTATCTGATGAGATGGGCTTTCTATCCTGGTATGATGATCTCAGTTGATAGATGACATTGTTTTTAAAATCGACGTTATCAAAGAATAATGCAGGTGGCTTATTAGCAAATGTTTTCTCATTTAGGTTGTTACCATGGTGACTAGCACAAGCGCACGAAACCTGAAGACTGAAGATGATGGCAATGAATGACAGGGCTGTAGCGGCATGTAACATCTACATTACTGATGCTGAATGAAAATGACAAATATTATCTATTGCCGCCAAAAGATATGGCACCTTCCTCTCTAAAGTGACATCAATCCCGTTAATGGCTCCACTTGGCGTCGCTTTGACCCCGAATAACTACTCCACACTACATTCGTTCTTTCTAAATCTACACTTATTAGATGCACAGCAAGAGAACAGCGTTAAGAAGATTGCAAATGTTGATTTTATTATGAAGACATTCATGGTGCTAAAGATGCGCACACACTTACACCATGTGGCCACGGCATCATAGGCTTTTCATTGGGTCACCCATTCCGAAGGGGCACTTCAGACAACTCCTCTGATATTGCACATAACATGGATGTCACTCAAGTAGCAAGAAGTAATATGCAAACGTGGGGTTACTAGTACCCCATTGTTTTCAGAATGAGACGAATAATTGTTTATAACACCGCCACCACTTAGCAGTCCTTAGAAGCAATTAGGTCTTATACCCGCCGCCACACAGTAACAGAAACATTCATCGCGGTCGATGTCACTTACAGCGAAGACGGAATTACGCTCACTCCCTCGCAAATGAACGATTCAAATCGTTTCCGAATTCAGATCACGCCTATCCACTCTTGGTTTAATCAAACCTGATTGGAGTACCCCGGATTACTAGAGTTAACGGGTGCATGATTGATCACTTGAGTACAGGTAATGATTACGCTTATACAGGTAGATGAGTGTTATGTCATTTATCATGGAGTTGATGCCATACCAAAGCCTGTCGACACGCGATTCCCATAACCCTAAGTCTGGTGTGATCTATCTTATTCTATGCTGTCGCATGTGCTGAGTTTGTAAGGTACCGTATAACATTGTGTCCGCATACAGTGTGATTATTTAGTCTGAAGCAAATCGGATAAGATGTGTCATATCTTTTTACAGCAATATGTACACAATGGGCCGATTTTCAATGCACCATAATGGTATTGTGTGTTAGCCATATAAGGAGTGACTTATCGTGAGAGAATCGCCAATTAGCAGCCAAATGCATGTCCAGGTGCAAGCACGATAGATGAGATTTACAAGTGACATGCATCGCCAGCGTAATGCCGTTTTAAACAGGCTCACGGCGAACAGAGCCTTCCGACTAACAGGTCGTTGGTTCGATACCAAGAAGTGACTCGGATTATCACGTTAAATGGTGATCCCATCTCGGTAAGAGGATGCTACTGACCCGGTAGCTCCATAGTACCTAGCTGAACCTTCGTTACAGCGGCATTGGTTCCGCAGCACGGTCTTGGCCACGGCTTTGTGGGAGCTAGCGCTTAAGGGGAGCTGTCAAAGCATCACAATCATCCTCATCCATCACCGTTGCGATATTACCTCGTTGTTGAAAGTGACGTTAAAACCCCAATATTACCATAACGTATCTCACAGCGCACAGAACAATCACCACAGCAGCACAGGTAGCCTCTAACATGCAAATTTTCACTACGTCAAAAGCGACGCCAGGTGGAGCCATTAACGGGATTGAAGTCACTTTAGAGAAGAGGGAGCCATTTCTGTTGGCAAGAGACAAGATTTGTCATTTTCACTCAACATGGTGTAGATGTAAAATGCAGCTACAACCTAGTGATTCAGTGTCATTGCCAGCTGCTGTTGTTTAAACGATTATAAGCTTATAAGGGTGGCGGTGTTGCGGCCACATCACTTTGCAGCGAACGTACGCACAAGCCCTGTTTATTTTGTCAGGACACATATGGAACAAAATGTCGTTTTGACCGGGGCATAAATCAACACGAGGTGATGTGTGTCCATCTTTGTGCTATTGTTTTGTTCATTTTGAGTCAGTTGTACATATACATGCGGATTGCGTCCACATGGATGAGTGCTTGGGCGCCACAATGCATAGTGAGCCGACCAATTCCTTGATCAGGTCCATTTTCCGATGTTTTTTATGTGATGTCGTGCTATGCAGATTATTCCATTGCTTAACGTCTATCCTGATGATCCTACAAAATGCAAAATATTGTACTGTTGCTCAATCCTAGTGACAAACGCTAAGCGTGTTGAACATTCATAAACTGCAATGATTGTAAGATAGAATTATGCCAGTTTACAACCCAAGCCGCATTTGTTCAAGCAGTATGTTTGTGATGTCAACATCGAAGCCCCGGATGTTGCAGATTATTTACCTTCGGATTAGTTGTCCAGCCCATTAATACCAGCACAGACCATAATAAATGTAACCTGCCAGGAAAACCATTTTTGCTTCCATGTATGGCTGCCATCATACTTTATTAACCGACATATTTTGCTATTGCTAAATCTGCATTACTGGAGCCTTTGTTGGGCCTGTATCAGACCTAGAGCTGCATCTCATCTGTTTTGTTAATACTATTTCCACAAAAAAGAACCAATATGCTTTTTAATCAGATAGAAATTTTGGAACAACATTTTATACTACATGGAAGCACAATTCCCGTAAATACCTGACCATAGTCATTAGATGTTCGTCTCAAAGCTAGGACACAACATCCTGATATACAAATCCCTTAACCGACTGTTTCCATTGATGGCCACTAAAGGTAAAGACGATTCCGGTTTGCCTAGGGTATATAACAACCATTAATATAGCAAAGAGTTGGCACTACCAGCGAGCTGAAGTTGAAACCGGCCGGCGTTTGATCCATCATACGTTTCTTAGGTTGCTTGGTGTAGAGATAAGAACTGCTCCAGGGATGGTGCAATGGCCCAGTCAGGATAATTAACTAAACATTTCACATAAATTCGTACTCGATTGAGTATTTGAATGGTCATTGGATGTCGCGTTGAACTATACTATTTGTTCTAAAGCCCTGTATAACCATGACACGAGTGTTCCATTTGAATATCATACAACTAGTAAGTTAATTTGCAATGGGTGTGAATTTAGTTTTGCACGTGTTGGTTTCAGGTAGACGTATGTAATATGTTTTGGTAGAATAGGATCAGTAATGACTCATATTGTCAACATATGCAATATGGATATAATCAGTTAAAGCAATCACTGAAATATGGGGACAAGAACAATTATAATAAAAGTGAAAAGAGTAGTAGAATATGTCTGCCATATATGGTATACGACGGTTCAAATGATATAGTCTCTCAAAACACTGGCAATGAGTATTATCGTGTTTATAACCACCCTATATTGATATATTGTAGTACTGCTCTCGAATATTTCGGGCTGGCTTAAAAAGGTGTAATAAATGGTTCGACGATGAATGACATCCGTCTGTATTTCGTGACGATAGCAAACTGTTGTTGGCTAGTGGTAGGGGATTTACATGGATGAAGCAGTAATCATTATGTTCAGTATGCTCAACTCTTATGTAATCCTGTCCAGAAAAACTTCAAAAGGTTAGGTGAAGCGGCAAAGAGCAGCTTATGTTTTTTTGGCTCATTACACAGTAAAAATGAGGCATTGACATCATGCAAAATATATTGGAAGCAATGATGAGCATGTTGTGCTAGCTGACACTCGATCAATGTCTGTTATTAACCTCTCATTAGCTCTGTGAACGCGCCTTACTATCTGCAGATATTACGCAGTTATGAAGCAGCCTATTGAGAAGACAGATTGTCATATCATGTCTGAGCCGCTAAAGCACCATGGCTAGTTTAGCACGGACCCATATGAACTGCATATGTTGGTCCTGGATTTGAAACATTAAATTTCGCAGCGAACAGCCATGCAGATAAACATTAGCTCCGTTGTCTATAATGAACATTACCGATATAGCATTATGGTATATGGGTGGTGGTGCCCACTGATATTGTACAATATGCTTACTATGGTACGAAACTACTTACATGTATATCATATTTCACGCTGCAATTTCATATTATTCATTCAAAAGCCTGACCTGATTTTAGTGAAGTTCATTCACATGCTCCATCTAATCCTTCCACCAATGAGTTGTGGCTGGAGTAAGGCGAGAGGCCCAACTAATGCTTATACCGTCAATGGTCGGATTATATTGATAGCTGGGAAATTCTTTGACACGCTCTCTATGTTTATCATTCGTAAGCACGAGCGCAGTGTAAGCGACAGCTGCATATATCAGCAAAACATGTATGGCAGAATAATGATCCTAAGGTCGTCCATGATAGAGATCGACACTATTAATAAAGTTGTGTTCCTCTATTTAAATCTATATTCAATACCCAAAAGTAGCATTTCGTGTATCAAATGTCAGTTCAAACTCCACACTGCATTCATTCATGCAGCCAATATAACGTAACAAAGGCCTTTTCCGCCGACCTAGGATCAATCTATTGTATAGGATGCATCCAGCCAGCTTTGAAAGCAGTAAATCGTCCATGATAAGCATGGAACGAGCTTTTCATACGGGTTCGACATGAGCCTCATAACACACTTTATAAAGGCGGTTGGTAATGGCCAAGCAGATGTTATAATAATTGGGGAAGATCTGCTAAAATGGCACGCTGAATAGAAATATTCAAACAAAAATTAGCAAAAAGCTGGCTAAGAGGCGATGTGAAGCATGATGGTGGAAGCTAATGTGGTTCATTAACCTTTTGAATAACAATGTTTTTGACAATAACCGTGTGTGTTCCGGGAAACTGTCAAATTATGTCTTGTGCAAGCTTCAATACAGGGCGCCAGGAAAATGTCAGCAGTGCTATAAGACCGATTAATAAAACGTCTTTCCGACTTGATGTCTACAAATAACGTTTAGTAATACAGCAAATATATCAACAAAACTACATTTACGTAGATTAGATTATCCCGAAACTCATGAGTTTCATAAACTAAAAGGGAGCATTCCAACATCTGCGTGGTTGGATGGTACGTGGAACCAGTAAAGCAATGCATGCATTAGCAACTTCAGATATTTCTGGCAAACCATAAGCAGTATTTTTATCATCAACGATTTCCGAATAGTAATTTGTCAGCACTGCCGCGTACAACGTTGCACAAAATTTCATCACATCAGTTGTTTGCTTGGCGTGTATGTTTTATTTCATGTGTTTGTGTTTGTATAACTATGCAATAGTTAGTTATAATGTTACCCCGTATGGGGCAGTTATACAAAAAAGAAGCAGTGAGCTGCAGCATCTGAATTATAATGAACTGCATTAATGTGACAACTCAATATGATTTCTATTACAATTAACGGGGATAACTAGCCATAATAGAAACCACATTGAATTTGCAATGAAGATCGGCATAGACAGTGAATAATGATGAATTCTGCAAAAAACAAATTCGGCTCGTGCAGTATAGCTTAATCCGGCGTGTAATGATCACTTTTGGTGTCTAGTTAGTGCACATAATAACAATTCTGTTCTACAATGCACCGTATAACATGACTCATTGTGACAAACACAGTTCTTTATATATATATATATATATATATATATATATATATATATATATATATATATATATATATATATATATATATATATATATATATATATATATATATATATATATATATAAACATAAATACATATACAACGGTATTTCTTCATCGCAGAGGAGAAGCAAAATATATAGATTGCGCGACTAAACAAAAGCACTATACAAACGAGACCAATGATGCGACAGATAGGGTATGTATTGATTGTTTTACAGAGGCGTCGTAATATTTCAGTGTTCTTATCTCCTATAGCTGGCATATCGTAACCACTTAATGTGGACCTACCGTTCTGCTTACAACTCGATACCGCTCTCTCGTTAGCTCCATACAGGGCGTGAAGAGAATGACCAATCTACTCAGCTTCTTACGCTCCGGATTTCGCCAACTATCAACCACATTAACATAGAAGCGACGCGTTTTATAAAGGAGGCAGTCCATCACCAGCATGGTTGGTAGTTGTTGGAGCTAACAGAGCAAAGCATCGTCGAGCAAGCCTCATGTAATTGCCGCCAATATATAAAAGTTGTAGGCAATCAAGAAGAGTACTCTGTTCAACACTTCTCATTAGCTGTAACGCCCAAAATCTAGAAGACCCCTTTCAGCCACAGACACTAGTAATCATAGAACATGAAGCAGCAATATATGGTATCGAAAGTAGCATTTATAGTGCAAATTACTCTCATTTGTTGCATCATTTTAATGTATCAGTCAACGTTCAATTGCTTAACATTGGTATTCGTATATTACACTTAAAGGTAATACATACAAAATCCTTAAATCATGTTTCATTTACGGTAATTATCGACAACTCGTCGATTGTTACCAAGCTGTTCGAGTGGTGAGCAGTCGTCGAACTCTTCACACGATTAGAAGGGAACCAAAACGTACATCATTGTACCTGTACTGACATAGCACAGTCAAATTCAATATATATTTAAATGTTAGATGTGTTGAGTTGATAAAAAATTCATGTCGATCCAAAGGTTTGAAAATCTGACTCGGATGGTCATGTTAAATGTTGAATGACATTCCCTTCTTTTCAGGGGATGAGATCGACTCGGTTAGCTCAATAATACCGTGCTGGACTTTCGTCCCAACGGCGTGGGTTTCGCAGCTCAGTTAGGGTAGCGAGTTTGTGCCAAGTGGGCGCTGGCGCTGCGGTGTAGCACCGTCGCGGTATCACCTCATTGATTAAAGTGACGTTAAACCAAAACAGTGCCAGGTAGTCCGAAAAGGCCTTAAAATACAAAGATGAAATCACCTACACAATAACCATTCATGAACACATGGCTATGTAATCGCGGAACACACGTCGCGAACAGCTCGGTAACAATTGGAGAGTGGTCTTACTTTGCTGAGTAGATGCAGCAAAGGCGAATTTAAGCTGCGTTTGTTTACTGTCGTCGAAGGCATTACAACATGGAAATCGAACAGACCTCAAATATCTGTAACATTCAAGCTGGAACGATGAATTGTCCCATTTCATAAATATGTTCTATGTAAACTTCTGCATGACAATTAACATGTCAAGCAGTGACAATGCAATTTGTTCTGTTGAGTTGACATGCGGTTCCAAGCCAATAAAAGAATCAATAATAACTTTGTGAGGCTTCAGAACGAAACCATGCGTGGTGTATCAAACAAGGGCTAAATATTGCCAGCTTTGCAGAATGCCGTGACATTTATATGATTGTTGAATCAAGGTTACATGTATCGTTTGTAAAATTACAGTTAGCGTCGGATGCGGACAACATACTTTTACTCAATGCAGGACCTAAAGCATCATATATATGTGGATAAGGTAATGCTGTATCTAGGTTTTAGGACTGACTGATGATATCCGGCGTCTGCCCTGGGAGGACTATCTAAAAAAGCTTCACTAGTCCATGCCATACAGTGTCACTAGGTAATTTAGAATCACACAGCGTCACTGGGTCATATAACGTCAGGCAGTGTCACTGGGCGATCTAAGCTAATTTAGTGTCACTAGGTTGTGTAGTCTCATACTGTGTCACTTTGTGATGTTGTATCACTCAACGTAACCGGGCTATGTAAACTAGTTCAGTGTCACTCGATGGTGTAGTCTGCTACAGCGTGTCAAGTATTAGTCCCACTATTGCGTGGCGTCACGGAGACTCACACTCAGCTGCCCAATCTGTGGGGACGCTCGACAAGGAACTTCTGTGTCGGCTCGGGCGCCACGGCCAGTAGATCGAAAACCTCTTTAGGTGCTACATTTATCGAGGAATGTGTAACCGTTCCGTTTCTTTTATGATGACCCCAAAATCATCAGCTCTTGTTATGCAACACCGAAGTTTTTTCAACAACCATGTTCCTTGGGTAATAGTCATTTTGTCAGACGCTATTATAGCACTTACTAAAACGCATCAGCGCTCACTGAAAAGTAATTTGTAATGACATGATGCTGTCCGAACTTGTTTATGCTGATAGGTGTGTGGCATTATGGTCTGCAATCTGCAAGTCTTACGCGGCTCCCGTAAACTAAAAGATTCCGTCTATTTTGCAATACCATGCCCCTCGAAAAATAGATGTAGTGATTAATCAAACACTTCAGTAGTGTGCAAAAATGCATGCACAGAGTCTGTGAAGAAATCATGATTTTATTTACATTTTTATAATGTTGCGACAGTTTCTGTGAACGGTTTACACATCAATTAACCTCAGAGTGGCGAACAGAGTCTGTAGCATCAACATCATCATCATCATCATCATCATCATCATCATCATCATCATCATCATCATCATCATCATCATCATCATCATCATCATCATCATCATTATCAGCATCGTTGTATATTAAATGTCTGTGGGAAATCATAACTGGTTGTGAGTGAAACAACTGTTATATCTATTGCCGTATGCCACAAGATTGCCGTATGTAAATATAGTCCTTTCATCGCTTATCAGTAAACGGTCATTAAAGAGCGCCTGTATTAATTACATCAACGTCACGTGATTCCTCCGTATATATTGTTGTACCTGCCAACGTAGATGATAACAGATCATTTGATTAATATCTGACCGCATGCGGGTTGTACATGATGTCACAATTTCAGCATTTTATCATATCCATAATAACTGTCTATGTTCATAAAACGATAATTGAAACATTATCTTATATAATGGAATGCGGTAATAAAACATATTGCATTGCTACAGCTTCGTTCATTGTTACCATGTGTCACACTACATCATATCCCTCGATGCTAGGCCTCTCGGTTGCATTTGAGGTTGCATATCTACGCAATAGATCATCACTTATGTCGGTAATGTGTGATATAATGGACATTAAACCGCACAGAGAGTCCTGTATTCCACCAGGAACATAATCAACCAGGACAGTCACACAATGACATCTGCATTTCCCGCGAAGATTGATTGCGCAAAACCAAATACCAGTACGAGGTCAGGGCGTCGTTTTAAGTACTTTCACGTTTATCATTTCATTTGTTTCTGATAGATCTGCTACAATTGTCCTGCGAACAATAATGTTAGGCTTACCTGGTATTAAGTATGGTGCGGTGATAGTCTTATTGAATTGCCAGGTCGCGGGGTTATTAATGTCTTTTGAACATATACGTTATGGTATTCATACACATGCGACATGTTACTTATCCAACCATAGATAACTGAATAGTCAATGAATATTTACGGCAGTGCTTTTAAAAGCACAGTACATCACATCAGCTATGATGCTACAAATTTCTTTTGCGTATTACCAGTGCATTGTTACTTGAACACAAGCTTTATCCACCATTTGAGAAGCGGTACAACTTGGATTCAAAAACTCATTTTCTCTCTTTCAGGGCATAAACAATGGCACCAAAGTATAATGCTCTAAAACACTTTAACTATGATGCACTACAATAATTGTCTAATTTCAATAAAATCTACTGTGATGTCTTACAACGAATAAATACGTCATGTATGGTGACAGTGCCTTGCAGTTATATCAATAGCCTGGATAATCTAATTTCTTTAAAGCGAACGCGCAACAAAAATATCTTGTTATAAATTATTTCGAATAACTGGAATTCAAGCCATTACAATAATTGCTATAATTTCCCTGTTTGTATGTTCTGCGAGTTTGCGATCATTCCATCTTTAGAATGCTTCTATTGGTTGTAGCGACAAGGCAGTGGATAAAAAGGTCTGGTATGTGTAATACTATATAATCATCCTTCATTATGGGTTGTGTACTCCTGTTGCATTATAGTTCAAATTTGGCAGGGAAGGTTAATATTAGGTCAACATACGGCAGTTTTGTTGGTTAAGTACAAGAAACTTTTTGCTACTCTTAATTTGGTAGAATATTTTCATTACCGTAATAGTATCACGATGGCTGGAACTAGAATGGTACACGGACCGAACAGACGCATGCAGAGCTCCTTTACTTCCTGTGACATGGATTACGATTGACGAGAGATAAGAGATTGGGGCTTTGGCAAGTGTTGTGATACATATTATGATATTGATGAAACTTGAACAGCTTGTAGTTACACAATTGACAACGACGCGATAGAACAAGCGGTAAGGTTCACTGCGTGCAGTGCTTCTGCTTTGACGAGCCACCCATCAGCCAGCAGCCGCCTAAGTTACTTCAAAAGACATGAAATATATAGTTACTTATTCCACTACGGAAATAAAACTGACAATTCGTAACACAATTGTCTGGTTCAATCAGACAAAAACACTCCGCATGTGAAAATGAGCAGAGTATTGGATATAAGGCAAGCCTAAAACAGAATTGCTTTAATCATATCACATCACCATTCAGTGATGCATGGGGTTAGTTTGGGTGGTAGCAATATTTCCAAAATGAGATGACCTTCGCGGAATACTCATTTTAAACATATCCACACGAAATAGGTTACACGAGTGTTAGTTTCAGTGACGTTAATGAAGTCGTAGTCATACACGATCGAAACATCTAAGATAAAAGGGACAGTGAGTTAACAAAGCGATAATTCTTAACTCTCTGTTTATATACAAGGCGCGTGATCACCCAAAAATGTTTGCAACAGGAAAATCCATATCTATTATCCCTTGCATCCTATATCACTAAGCATCAGTGATAAGTGAAAGACGAATTGTCGTCACGCGGTGCTGTTTAGTATAGGTATAGTCATATTTCATGAATGTTATTAATCTTGATAACTTTACAATTCTAGGCATGGCTTTCGATGTAGCAACAACCATATTACCCCCATTGTGTGAGACTTGCTTCCGATCAGCTCTGCATCCAACAAAGGATCCGTGAGAGCTACCGTAAACTATGTGGATGTATGGCGCCGATGAGGAAGGTCGTAGATGTCATCATATATATATATATATATATATCTTAATTCAAGCGAGAGGAGCTAAAGGCAACCTTCTTGTACAATTGTGACCTATTAATGTGACGAGACTTCGATAGAAGTTTATTATCTATGTTGTAAAATGCAAATGTGAGGAAATGACATTTGTAATTAGTCACGTAGGAGAGACCAAAGTGCATCTCTGACCAAAAACTCGTATTAATTGCATGTTAAAAAGCTTAAACCTCTTCGACATTCACCTCATTGGCATTTCTGTTTTACCTGCAGAGGCTTTTGATGAGCTCAACCTATGATTCTGGTCGGTTTTTTCCTGAGATGTCATCAATGTTTAGTCGGGACAAGCTACAAAATAATAACAATAAGGCTACTGAATGCATTATTGCGCTAGCACGTTAAGTTTACTGGCCTTGCTTAAGCGAAAGTATATGCACCAGCATCATATGAAATTAGGAATAATGTAACGAAAAACGGATCTCATTTATGTTATCATCAAAGTCTTAATATTAGTCACAGCTAGCATACAGACGATGGACCATTTCATGCGTGGTCGTTTACGTGATGGATATATCTGTTTCGATCTATTGTTATGTAAGAAATACGGCTGCAATGAAAGTACTAATTATAAAGTACAAAGGTGATTAATGGCCGGGGCCGACTTGTTTTGTAAGGGACAAAGGCTGTGTTCCTCGTGGGTTTCCTGCACCATTTTCACATCAAGACATTTAAATGAATGGTACAATATGCCGCAATATCATACCTCTCATGTGGTTATTAGGTTCAATTATCCCAGTCCATTCAGGTACACCTGCCTCATTTATAATTAGTATTGCAGTATCCACGGCTGTTCACCAGCTAAATCAGTGTGACGTGAAAACTGACGCATGCTGTTGACCACTTGCAAGAGTGACTCAGCCAAACGATGAATCATCATTAGCTAGTTAAGCAGCAATGCAGTAGTGCGTCGGGAAAATACGACGATGGCGTAGTAGCAACTCGCGAGTGCTTAATGGCAGTAGCAGACACTGAATCAACGAGTTGGTGGCCTTAATTTCAATAAAACTATATCACATTATATGAGATGGAACACCTCTGGTTTTCATCTGGTTTCGATATGGTATAGCCAGGATGCATGGTTGTGTACGATGTGTTGCATGGTAACTTACGACGCTGCTCTTCCGAAACATTGTCATTTAACTGAATGAGTGTCATCAAAACTGACTCAGAGCACATCCAGAATTGATCCTGTTAACCGTTTATGCAAGCAAAGATTCGACGACAATTGCCGCTGTCGTCGATGAGGTTGTATTCGTAAGCGGTCTCTAATCAATCTGCAGAATCTGTTTGCCTGTGTTACATGTGTGGTCTCTATTACCTGCCGAATGATGTAAAAGAGCACCTCAGGTCATCAGTATTCCTGTGATATGCATGAATGTGGTGCTTGCCGTGGGTCCTCTTAGTGAAATGGTGCGAACAAAACGGGTAAATTGAACATCACGAACATCGTAATAAAAACCATAATGGCAGATATTGCAGACATTAGTGGTGCGTTGACATTGCTCAAGGCAATTATAAGATGATCATGTATGTATGAGTTAGATAATGAGGCTACTTCATTTTATGGCTGGTGAGCTGGTCGTGATGCTGGTTATGAGGGAATTCGAAACGACCAGAAACACAATAATAGCTGAAATTGATACAAGGGGTTGTCTCGATTTCCATCCTTTGTAGTTTCCTTATTCAGAGCATGACAAGGTCGATCAATGTGATGACAAGATAGATTGCATTGCAAAAATATATTCACTTGCTGCTGCTTAGTGTTGCATTATATAAAACACGAGTGCTACCTTTCGAAACAAAATACGCAAGCCTTATTAGAATCATGATGGCTTGCGAATTCATTAAGCCATGAAAGAGCAGAGCAACAAGCTAAAACAAAATGCGGCAAAGCCAGTCGCAATCGAGCTCATTAATATTAAAGTCACCTGAAAGGAGAAACCAAAAATTACTTTGCCTTGACGGCATATAAACCAGATATGCTATCGGCTAGGATTCTGATTTAGAGCAATGTAAATATTACCTGGATTTCATTATTGTGGAATTGGTTGCTGTAGGCGAATAAAACTAACTGTCATCGATGTTCAATCAATAAGTGCGTCGTCGTTACACTGCATTCTATTTTAAATGGCACTTCGGGAAAAGTCACGATAACAGCACCGTTAATCTTGAAACAAGAAGCGGGAACACCATTATGCCCGAGTCAACGAATTACCTTATTAGCCAATAAATTTTGTTTTAGGTCCGCAATCTAGACATTAAATAGTCCTTGTGTAATTACCCTGAGATCATAAAAGAACATGAAAATAGACATTTGTAGCGCCATATATTTTTATTTCGCGTGTATCCCGTGATAAATACATATGCAATGTAAAATATATTCATCTATTATGTTTGCTTGAGTATGTATGTTACACAGTGGTGTGCTGTTTCTGCTCTGACACGACTTTCACACACAAACAGTGTCTTCTGCTACCTTACGAGAAGATTGATTCTTGTTAAAATGCCTCAGTTGGCTTATTTGCGTGTGCAATTTATATCAAAGATACGGAAAACGAATGCCCATTCTTGTCTTTTGCCTCTAAGATATATGACGTCTTTCTCTCAAGTGCGACGTTGTGTTTATTTGCTTAATATTGGTTCGGTTTATATTTACATGAGATACTGCAAAATTTAAATCATAAAGATAAGACCAATGAGATGACGAGATGATACACATCATGGTTTGAGTTTGAACGGGCAAGGAATGCTGAATAGGTTGTGAACGGTGCTATCACATTGAATAAGCAATTGGGACCTAAACGGCAACACCATGTATCAATCTCATTATCGCTAGGGTAGAAGAGTTTTAGCTAGTGCTATAATCTGATTGCAACCCTCCAAAGGATACCGCGTGATACTTACAATAGGCATGTATTATAAATGTAAGTATCATGTTCGCAAGGATTTGTAAATTGAACTCGGAACACAAGCAAATCTAACGTTTCTGCATAAATAAATCACTGAGCTAAACAAATAAGGTTTTTTGAATACGTTATATCGCGTTACTGAAGGTTCAGCATTTAAAGTCAGTCACAGTTTCTCTAGTGGCTGTTGGATGGTAAAGCTTATATATCTTTATGGATTGTACTGAGCTTTCATGTCCTGTCGGTGTGCGTATGGATCACCTTCCATACCATTTAAGTACGGATTTTGGAAGGCTGGTATGGAAATATGCAGCCGGAATGCTTCGTCATGTGGGATAGTGAACAGGATATCGTCTTAGAGAAACTGAATGTTATGAGCATATAATTTTAAGATATGCCATAAATGACACAAAAAATACGCTGGTGGCAGTCGATATCAAGTGAAAGTAGCTCTAGAAACTGACAAAGGACGACAGCACCAGCTACAGATTTACTTTCGAAACGACACATGCACATGAATAAACGAATGCATTAATAACAACTAAAATTGGCATCACATGTGTAACGAATCTGCGCTTGACAGCTGAGGCTTTTCTTTTGAGGAAACATGGAAGTCTTGGGTTGCGCAGTGAGCGCCAATTCAATGGTGGCAGGCTGCTTCAATCGATAAATGCGTGGTTTTAGGCCGAGAAAACTTTGATTGCACGTGTGTAATTTTTTCAAGAAGTGACATAAAGCCAAAATTCCTTAGCTTCCACGAGAAACTTTCTGTGCTCTCTAAGACGTTTAATTCTGGTGAGAACATCACCGCCCGTGATTTATCAAACGAATAGTATCTTAAGTTAGTTACCCCACTTGTTTTGCAGGGTCAATTCATGGTGTTCGATAAGCTAAAGATATTTCATTTGATGAGCGCAATGTGGTTGAGATGGAAATAATCGGAACAAATGCGACTGAGCAGTGATTGCTTCTTCAGCCTGTCATAAATGGGACATTACAGAGGTGTTCCAACTTATATAACTCTCATTAAATGGTTCGTAATCCCAGCTGCACAATCTCAGGAACAGGGAATTGGTGTCTGGGGCTGAACCGTTATCAAGATATGCACGGTCAAAGCGAGTGACAGTAACTCTAAACATACTAAGACTGCTACCGCGAGTGTTCATTCATGCGGAAAGATGGCGATTGAAAATGCACATGTACTGTCCTACAAAAGAAGACACATTGGTTCACACAATTAGAGCCACAGAGAAAGGGTAAATGTTGGCTGGTGCAACGAAAATATTCAAATAATTTGGTAAAAACCCATGACATGTTTTCCTGAATGCATCAAATGTATCCTTAACGTGATCACCTAAGTATGACTTACTCATTAACAACCAGCACGTGGTCAAAAGATGTTTACGTAGTTGATGTATGAAAGGGCTTATTATGATATGATGTAATAAAGAATTTGGTGTTTGAAATTGACTGAAAAGGTAAATGTAATACATCGTCTGGAAGAATCTGTCACGATCAGCGATGACTAAACTGGATATGAGTGATCTAATGACCGCTCGGTACCAAATTGATGGCGACCATATGCATCGTATGTGTACTTTTGATTGTTTATATCGACAATCGACCATTTATCACATTAATGTAATGGTTAAGTGACATTGCCATTATTTGATGCATAACATCAGTAAACAGAACCTTTATGCAGAATGTCGCAGCGGTCGGATTTTATTTATATGTACACAGTATATATTTTATATA
>CM067353.1:10143498-10225998 GCA_034190875.2 Urechis unicinctus
AAAGGAAAATCATAGATAATTTTTGTCAGTGAA
Organism: Urechis unicinctus; assembly: GCA_034190875.2. Classification (NCBI taxonomy): domain Eukaryota; kingdom Metazoa; phylum Annelida; class Polychaeta; order Xenopneusta; family Urechidae; genus Urechis; species Urechis unicinctus. Next base: position 10,143,532 of record CM067353.1, read on the forward strand.
AACTCAACATGTTATGTCATATTATTGGATGCTTCCAAAACGTTTGATCGAGGTTCTTTTTATGATATTGTATTGGTTGTTACAAGAGCGTGGTATATGTGCTATGACTGTTAAACACCTACTTAACATGTATACGCATCAAACGGCAAGAGTTAAGTGGAACAATAGCTTCTCTGACAATTTTAATTGTATGTACTAATGGAGTCAAACAAGGGGCGGTTTTGTCACCCATTTTGTTTTGTGTGTATATCGATGAATTATTGTCACGGCTCTCAAAAAGAGGAATCGGGTGCCATGTTGGCCACCGTTATGCAGGCGCACTTAGTCATGCTGGCGACGCTCTCATTGCTCCTTCTTTGAATGAGGCCATATCCATGCTCAAAACATGCGAAGAGTTTGCCAATGAATATAACGTTATATATAACACATCAAAAAGCAATTTGTTGCGTTTTTAATTGTCAAAAGCTCAATGTGATTCCGCAACTGAATAGTGTCAGATTAAATGTTATTGAACATGCTGTCCATCTTGGATCCTATATAGGAAGAAATTCCAAACACTATGATCACTTGGCGCAAATGCATCCGCCATATATGGAAACTGCACCCTAGAACAAGTTTATATTCTTTTACATAGCAGACTACCTCCTTTAAGAACAATTAATGTTGCGATGTATGAAATTTTTCTTAAATAGTTCTAATAGTATATATATATATATATATATATATAAATAGTCTTAATAGTATATATATGTATATATATATATATATATATATATATATATATATATATATATAAATACGGATATATATATATATATACTATGAGTAGCACATAAATAAATATATTTACGTAGCTTTCATATATATCATAATTACAATACGCAATCAAAGACCACTCATTCACACAGCTATATTCCAACCAACACTTGGCAGGATGATATCTACTTTTACAACTGAAATACGTATTGAAAACCTGTTGGTTTCATGTTTTAGGGTATTATTTTGGCGTAATCTCTTTCCCGGCCTTTTAGTGTTGCTATAAAGCACACTAGCAATGCAAATCCCCTAATGACTGAGTCCACTAATTGTTTAACTAGCCACAATACAAAATAATATAGTTAATTAGAAACAAACGCGTTAAGGCTGTGGAAAGAGATAACAGGCCATATGTGTTTTCATCTGTAGCATTGTAAGCTATGTGATATTACGAATGTGGGGATCCACGTTTACAATATTAGACGACGTATCGTGTGACACCACTTTCATCATCATTAGTTGCCTGAGTATATTTGCAATTTGGTCGATGAAAAACCATTGCAAACAATACTACACACAAACGCCAACTTCTCAGCATTCTACCATCTGAGGGGATGAATAATTAAAAGCAATGTTTTATCAAAGAACGTAATTGGTCGACGAATACAATAAAAAGACGAAACGCCTGACTAATAATTCATGTGGTACTTGTCTAATTTTATACTAATTACTTTGCAAAACTGATCACACAATGCAGTAGTAAATTTCCACCTAAAAGCATGGTTACGTTTTAGTGCGCTAAAGCTGCTGATGAGGCCCATAAAATTGATAAAGCATATAGCAGACTCCGGATAACACGAGCTCAGGCTTAAGTGCTATTGTACCAGATCAGAGGTAGGTGGAGCTTTGAAATGACATTAATGACATGGATAGGGACATAGCACTTAATTTCCTGTATTAACGTTATCCGCATCTATACTCAGGTGATCCCCCGCATCAGTAAGTACTCCGATACACCCTGTCAACCCTTATAACCCGAATGGCTTCAAACGGGACAGAATGTATCGCAAGACCAAATCTGAATTCGGAGGTGATGTGAATCGTTTATTTGTGTTGTCGCGCGCGTCATCGCTGCTAGCGTCATTTAATACAGTCGCAAGATAACACAGTTGAAACAGCTATTTGCCTCTTGTGACTGTTTATTGAATTACAAAACGTTAACTGCCGCTTGTTAGAATAGTGATAATCATCACCAATAATCGTGCAGGTGCATGAATATCGATGGGTGGTGTTAAATTCCTTTGCTTGGATCCGTTACTTTATGCCTTTTCAATACGACAGTTATATGGCACATCAACATCGCTGATATCATACCTGAATAAATTTAGGCTGGGCTTGTGGGCGTGTATAATTATCTTTCATTGTCGTTGTGCGCACATCTTGATAATGAGCCTGCTAATAACTCTCGTACACCGCATTCGGGGATATCTGTATGGATTGTTGAATGGAATTATTTAGTTACGTATATATATACAATATATATATATATATATATATATATATATATATATATATATATATATATATATATATATATATATATATATATATATATATATATATATATATATATATATATATATATATTACAAATTAAACAGAGGCATGATAATTCACCCCATAGCAGGCTGGCAGATGGAAGCATTCTTCAATAGATAAAAAATTCACAATGCAGTACCAGATCAATAATAATACATAGGGAAAATGTTTACATTACATAAACAAGACATTGTATGCTTCCAAAGCGCAACACATATCTTAGCTAGAATTACAATTGTTATTGCATTGCATCAGCATGCACACATTTGAGTATTCGCCACTATATAAAACGCAATACTATTTCCATCTTCTAAGGTGTCTCCCTAATTTCTAGAACAAAGAAATCAAAACCTCAATGGATTCGAATGGAAAACTACGTTTGTTGCCGATGTCCTCAATAGCATTGAGATAGAAAAAAACTCCAGCAATATAATACGAGGCCTGTAGATCATGCATTGTATATCACAGTCGGTAATGTCTATGGTTTCTAATTCGACATTGCACTGTAAGACACGATACTTTCTAACAACAAGTCAACCTGGCAACCGACTGAAGCAGTGAACCTTTTATTTAATGCAGTATTAATATAACCGTACATTTATTGCTGTTTACTTCCATCGCTGGTATAAATGCCCCAGAGTTAATATCATGGCGTTGTATCAGCCCGTATGCCATAAACACCCCATTTGATATAGGCAAATGATAAATTCTGTTGCAGATATATGTTGTTTTGTTTGTCACATTTAACCATAAGTCAATATTTTAGTTTCATGCAAATGCATACAAAATACCCCATGAAATCTTGTTGACCATTATGTGCCGTCAATGTTGTATTATATTGTACTTAGTATAACAGATTGTTTTTGAGAGCACTAAAAGTGATCAGTAAATTTAGCAATTCTCTTCTATGAGGTATTCGGTAGCTGTTATTTACCACCGTCAATCTTAATCGAAATCTTATTTAGTTTGCACATTAATGCAGTTCATTAAATTTCAGACGGTGCGACGCACTGAAGCTTGTTTTGTAATTGCTCCATGGCTGTAGATATCCTATGAGATTTTGTCGTCTATGAACGTGATGCCTACATAGTATAGCATAGATTGCTTTTTCCTCTGTAGCTGTATCAGCTATTATTCTATCCCAAATCAGCCAAGCAATTATTCAGTGTTAATGCAAATTATCATTTTAAATCAAGAAATGTGCTGAAAGAGAGCTATATGGGATCACACGTCTAGCTATAACTTCTAAGCAATCTGACGAAGTTGTTGAATCTTTATCTCTACTATTTCCATGTTTTGTTGACTTTTCATTTTCTCATGCAACCTCAATCTTAAGTAGAAGCCGCTTCAAATCAAGGAATATCATGGCACAAAGGATGTCAACAGTTTGATTCATACAAAATCACAAGTGATTGGTTACTGGCCTTAATGGCAATATCACAGATGATATCGTCTGTGGATTCTTAATCGACATCACATCGCAAAGAAGGCGTCTCTGCGCAAATTAAGACAGGACAGCTTGCGACTTATTGATACAAATTTAACTCTCAATACACGAATAACATGTTCTGCCACCACTGGTATATTGGGCATTAATAATTGACCAGTATATTTCACGATGTTGACCATCCATTAACTTTCTGCGTTATTGAAAGTACACTGGTGTAAATCCCTGCCTCTTACCGCAGCAACGTGTACCTACCATTTTTATTGACTGGATATCAAACTGACACATTTTATAGCATATATATTTTGCTATGTCGGTCGCATTTGATAACGATTGTGTGCGTTATCATGGTGATAGCTTAACAAGAACGGAATGGAGGATGGATTAGCCTGAAACAACTTTCCCGAGAAACATGGTAAGGTTTTTCTGTAACTTTTCTGACACCGACGCCATATTTCTATTTAATTTCCCCACTATCCTCTCCCCAATTATAAGCCTATACACTCTTGTTCCTCAGCCGTTCACATATAATGTAGGCCAATAGTGAAAGCAAAGTGACCGCACGCTACAGCAGCTTGCTATTTTATCTTTGCAATTCTAATAGATTGTATCATTTCTTTATACTGAAATATATTAACAATTAACATTGTATGGCACCATAAATGTCACGTGTTTGTATCCATGGCAGAATCGTCAATAAGCGGCCAAAACGCATGTCAAGATTGAGGCTGGTGTGATTTCTCAATATCGTCGACGCGAGTTCTATATTTCATCCTGCATATAATTGGCTCATGGCGCTCACTTCACAGCAGTAAGGGAAAACACTTACAAGCAAACATTCACTCAATCATTGATAGCCCCCGGTGGAGCCGTTCAAGAGATGTTGTTCTATCCAGTAACCATTAAGTAAAATATAAACTACAGCGATAAACATGTTAGTAGCGCCATTGCTCGAGAAGCATCTGGTGATCGATAATAGGCTTGTCAGAGTGGACGCATCGCGGGCACATTACTAAACAGCGAACGGATGCTTAGGCTCTATCAGTCTAACCTGCATCGTGTATAGTGACCGATGTTTTGCACCAGCATGTGACGGATTCAACATATGAGGTGAGCTGATCCAAGCGATAAATCATTGTGACAATTGTGTTTATTGTTCTTGCTGCTCACTTCTTGCTGGTCATTTCGAGGGCGTCTCTTGCAATAATTGTAACTAAGCTGAAAATTATTCACAAGTCACAAGTGACACGCTGAAATATCAGATGTATGAGTTTGTTTTCAAGTTGCTTACATACACAGGTGCTGCGTTCATGTTATTGGATCCTATTAAATACACACTCTTTCGAATCCTTTTTATTTGGACAAACGAGGATGATGCATGTTGGTGGACGAACCGTCATTTTACGCAAATATGTTATCATGCGCACTTATATAGACACCGTTAGTGATCATTAGACTTATGATGCCACTATACCCAGCCGGATTTGTAACTGCCATACAGCATTTGTGAGTCATGTCAGGGAGTTTTAGTTGCAATCATATTGAGTATGCACATCAGTGCCGTCTACTATAGTTAGTATGTTTTGACTGTGCTACAACTTGTTTTGGCAATTCCTCAGACAAAATATCGATCCAATATGTTGCGGTATTCAAATGGATGATAGAGTTCAGATTGAAGTAACAGTGCAACTGTAGTATCCCAACGCCATTTGCGCAATCACTACAGTCACAATGTTTGAGTACTGTGCTATAACAAGCCTGACCATAGGTGGCTACGTAAGTTGAATCGTTCGGAAGAATGTCAGGCTTAAGAAATATCGACGAGTAGCCATTAACATATTCGACTTCTATTGAAACTAAGACACTATCATACTTGATACTTTAATGATTTTTGTATGTAATAAGTGTGAACGTCCAGGGACTAGTATAATGTTTTGAGGGATGAATCTTGGTATGATTTACGGGAGAAACGGATCAAAATCAGGGGATATTTTGCCGAAAGATTGGTCCAGCTGAGAGCATTGTTGTATACCCATAATGTTGACCCGGACTGACACTGTTGATACATATCGAAGAACAGAGGATCAGCGGTGGTTTCACATGGTGGAGTCTGGGATTCTCGCTGTGCAATGTCATATGAGGAGACCCGGGGAGATTGCCTCATCTGTAAAAGTCATTTGTGTTCCTATCTGTAGCAACATCTATGCGATGCAAGGACTGCGTGGAGTCTATTTTTTTTAATATCGGACGATTTGTCAGCATTCTGTGAATTGACTGGCAGAATAGTTTAGAAGCATTGTTTTGTACAAGAAAGTTACTGGACCACCAGAAAAGAAAGACAATCTAACTGAATATTAATTCAAGTCAGGTTAGCGTATAAAATTAAGCATTTTTCATTGCGCAATAACCGTTATACAATGCGGAGGTCTTACAAGAAAAGTAGGTTATAGTTGAGTGCTCATACAACTGTGCGCTGACAAAATTCAAAGCAGGTTCCCGACCAAGACATCTCATGCTACAACATATAATTAGTGTTATCGTAACCGGCCAATGATTATGGGAACCGCATGTCTTCGTTATTTTATATGTGATCTATATCAATGGGCAATGATACAGCACTGTACCAACATCTGTACTCACGTGATCATTGTCCGAATCCGTCTGGTCATCAGCAGGAACACCCATTGGCTCTGTCACCCAATATGATTTGAAGTGGTATTATAAACATTCAGTTCTGTGAGAGGCTAGAGTTTATAACGCAGTGTATGTCATGGGATTTATCATCTTATTCGACCTGGCATTATCAAATACGCACATCTGTGGTATCAATCAAAGCTTGCTGCATATCAAAAGCAAACTAATTATCAAATTAATCATCATGTATATGTGCCACAAAAGACTATATTTATGGCAATATTTTTCAAACAGTATATATGTAAGCATTAGGTTCCAATGTATTGTTAGCGCAGGTGCCAATGTGTCCGTTATCACCTTAACGTCTTGTAGCAGCAATGTGACCCAACTAAACCTCAGTCATTAGATGGGAAAATGACAAAATAAGTTGTGATACGTTGGCCGCATTTGATGCCTACTCCGTGCCTTATCATGGTGATAGCTTAGACTGAACGAAATCTATGATGCATTAGCCTTCAGAAACTCTCCCGCGAATCATGGTAAGGTGTTTATTTTGCACTGTTGCCACATTTTTATTTCGCCTCTCGTCTCCATAAGAGGAAACATATTTCCCACAACCGTAACACCTAATACACCGTATTATATCAGGAGTTTAGTATGATAATAATAATATTTATTTCGTACACAAGGTATCTCACAAAAAAGCACACCATACCGAAACAAACTAAATATGTATTACATTAAGCACGGGCGGTCTATAATTACATGCAACACACGCTTGTTAATGTCTCGCATATAACGAATTATTACCATTTGCAGGAAATCAAATATAGCATGACATACATTGTGTCATTAACACTTTTTGAAGCAGTGAACAATGACACATATTAATATTATTCCTTAGACATCTGTATGTTAGATAAATGATTGCATTTGGCTGGCTACCATATGGCGCAAGTCTAGCGCCTAATTTGGTATACAAATTTGCAAACCTGCCATGGAGTTGTGTCGCAACTGACGCATCATCACAAATGTAGTGCAACAAATGATTATGGGTTCTGGAGATCAGATCCATGGGCCGACGAATGACCTTACGCCAAGCAATGCAATACAATTTACTCTCTCCTGGTGAAACGTCCCACAACTGATAACAATAGACATTGCTATACGATTTAAACGATTAATATTTTACAGATACCGAGGCATAATAGCATTTGCTTACAAACAAATAAAAACATCGGAGTGCATGTTGGATAATGGTGATTTACTACAAAGATGGCTACAACCGTGTCTTAACACCACAGCTTGCTATTGTAGATGTTCACATTTGACAGAATATATCATTTTTTTTCTCTGTAATATGCAAACAATAAGCTGAGGTTTAAAACACCATGTTTGTAGACATTAAAGTTTTGACTTATTACGACAGGAGCGTCAATTAGCAAATAAAATGCCGGTCACGATTTAAGTGAGAGATAAGATTTCCATGGAATGAAATCTTAATGCAGCCTATAACGTGCTCAATCCGCGCAGGGCAAACGACACAGCAGTATGGAAAACCATATACGGGCAATCATTCACTGGCAAGAGACAAGAATTGCCTTCTTCAGTCCGCATCCACGCGGTGGATGTAAACCACGGCTAAAACCCTGTGTGTTATTGGCACTGAGAGCGAATTAGATAAGAGCGTGCACTTTGATGTACTCTCTTGCAACTATGCTATAAAAACTCAAAAGCAATGCATGGCAGACTGAAAAGTCAAGTTTGAAGTGAATCAACTATGACTATTCTGCTCCTAAGCGATTTTTCAGATGGCATTAATATCTTACTGCTGTTCATTTTTAATCCATCCATCCTTGTGTCAATACTAAGCACGCCTGTTATGCGTTCATTTGATAGATCCAATCCTCTCTAGGAGCCTCCGAATTCTAACAACAAAGATGGTAATTGCTGACGGATGAGCAGCTGGTTAACACATACATTCACGTACATAAGTGTAATTTAACTGTCAGTGTGTTCACTAAACTTGACTCCGTTCATGATCATCAGATGTTCAAAATAAACCAAACTTGCCGAACCGCATTTGTGTGTTATAGGATACATCTTAATTCAGGGTCTATGTCGCTGTTTATTCCAACTGCCATGAGGCATTTGGTAGTTGTTAGTCATCTATTTTAATAGAAATCGTGTCCAGAATACACATCAATTCAAAACTCTTCAGTCTCTAGGCAACGTTCTTTTAAACACGACGCCTGATTTTTTAGTCATCCTTTATTATCACAATCGGATTGTGTACATCTCTACACCACAATTCACGATACGATTGTAATTGCTCAGAGTGAGAGAAATTTAATTCTTCTGACAATATAGTGGTTGTATTGTATACTCATGCAAGCACAAAAACATCACATAATCACGCTCAGGCCAAGCAACAAGTGAAATGATGCACTTTGACATTTTGGTGGGATAAAAAGTGGTGATGTTGTTTAATTGAGGCAAGGATTTCAGTCAAATAATACCTTGTTCCAATGAAAATTAGCATAAATTAGCTAATGTGTTGACACTTTATAGATCGCAAAATTAGAGCACATTTGATATTCAGTTAACAATCTGCGATCATTTTCGTTGACTTGTATATTAGTGTATTCTAATAAATCACCTGCTGAGGACAGAAAGCTATGGCTACCTCACCGTACAAAGCATCATCTGAGGCGGGCGATATGTGCTTAAACGGAGAAGGCAAATCTATATAACACTATTCTGTCACTTGATGAACTGTCGCGTATCAGCATGCAGGTGTGCGTGAATTATTCCCAATATCTCCTAACCTGGATCCATTTAAAGGCTTGTTGTACATTATCTAGCCTTGGGTGTGGTCTGCCATATTTCCCGCCTCAGATTTCACTTAAAGAAGTACAATATATTATTGCCCAGTCATTATGACCTGTCTATCCCACCGATTTAATTCGCTTTGTCAATGCAATAGTTGCGTTGGTCTGCGCTGAGCGTCAATAGTCTCTATAATAAGATCTAGCATCTTAGTATTTCGTTCATAGTTATAGGATAAAGTAACGCGTTGCTTGTGGATTTATGGCCTAGACAACATAAAGAGGATAGAATATGGGCAACTTCAGGCTCATGGCACTGCAGCCATGATGGGAGCTTTAAGTTGATGACATCCTTATCAGAGTTGCAGAATAACATGCATTATACCAGACACATACCAACACATACAACCTCGAGCGGTAGCACGGGGTTACTAGTAGCAAATATGGCTTTCAGCTATATTTGCAAAGATTTACAAAGACAGCCAAGCAACACATAATACAAAATGATGGCCCGACCAAATGATAATTTTGCAACAATATATACATAGGTTGACAATATAGTTGGGAAAAATCATTACTGAAACCCTTTAAAGTGTGACGCTGTGACAGTTGAAATGGGGTTGCCTCATCCGATCCCATCTGCACTGAATTGTGATTCCATTTCTTCAAGCAATTTTGTCAACTTAAGGACGGGACCTGCTATTAAACTAACACAATGACTTTCAATTTCTCCAATCACTGTATACCATGCAGGTAATACGAATACTAGGGCTGGGGAATAAATGCTTTGCTTGATTTGCACAAGCGGGTAGCCCCTTTGTATTATGACCCACGTCACTTTATATTCCACATGCAATAAAATATATGCTTATGCAAATACTTAAATGAATCAAGAGGAAGAGGAATACATCTGTAATGAGATAATTATCTGGTCGTTAGAACAAGATAAGCTAAATGGGGTTGTTCTGGTGAATTGCTCAACCTGCAGGGTTGAATATTTCTCAGTGAAAGATGTTCTTACTCATAGATGCAGGAATTCGATATATCTGAATGCTGTATAAACGATTCTTTATGTAACATATGTATTAAATAACAGTTCGAAAAGGTTTTTAGACTTTTATAATATAGAAATATGTCTTGATACAAATAATTTGGAATGTTAAGTTGCAGAAAACATTTACTGTATGAATTGAATGGCCTACATACCAGCTAAATCTCCTAAACGCTCCAGACTCCAGTGGTCCCCAATTTGCCACTGTTGATTTATTCCCAGCATAAAATTTTTATCAAAACGGTATATAATGCCGAGTAGGTACAGTTAGTAAGGAAGGGAAAGTTTTACGCCCGTCAGAAGCTTGTTAATAATCGAAAAAGCAATTGCAAGTTTAGGTTAAAGGATTTGAGCAGATGACATTTTGTCAAAGCATATTAAATCATCCCTTGCGTATCAATATAGTTGATGCACACTACGTAACGAATTTCAAATAAATGAAAACAATAACCTTGAAGCGAACACATGGAAATTTATGACAAGCATACGACTTATTTGGCTAAATGCCTCTATTTTTACTATTATCGATCTCTCATATACGCACAATATTTTAGCAGGGTTAAGTATAACAAAATATCTTGATCAGATTAAAAGAGTTAATGGAGTTGTCCAAAACAGTGCTAGTAAGCGCGCCTTAAAGCAAGTTTGATGACGTTATGAGGGCCAGTAATGCTTTATACATTGCTGATAATCAAATTACTCCATTTTTCCAAATGCAAACTACTTCCCTGGGCCTCGACAGAGATAAAAACTATCCACGGTTGTCTTTAATGAAGACTTTAAAAGTAATTGCACGAACCTAAGGCTCTAATCTTGGATGTAACACATCCTGAAACACTTATTGGAAATGGAGTTGATATCTTCTGCGGATACGGGTTCATGCAGTTCTAACATTTTATGTATTTTTTTTCTCCAAAAATGCAATGCACATTCTATAGGCAGGTTTATATTTATAAATATATACATAGCAAAATTCAGTAGTTAGATACTAATAAAAAATCTGCATATGCACGAAGAAAAAACCGATCGCAGCCAACAGCGCTTCATCTCCTGAGTGTACAATAAAATATCCTGAGCAGAGTTTTACTGACAATTCGATGGTCTTGCATCAGTGCGCGCGCCTGGTTAAGCCTGAATCGCTACCTACATTTGGGAGATTGATAAGTAATTGAATTGCGCACTTCCTCTTTGTCTTCCGTTCTCCCAACTAACTGGCTTATTTGGTAATGATCGGTCGGTCTTAGAAACGTAACTACGCCAATCACATTGAAGCGTTCGATTTTGTTTTAGATGGATTAAGTGGGAGGCTACACCAATCCTGTGGCATGTCATGCATTATTGAACAGAGGAGTCTATTGCATGAATACAAGGAAGGAGATACAATCAAGGGAAGGGTCGAATTAAAATGTGTCATCAGAATGATAGGCGGTAAGGTACAATATTGTACTGAGGTACACATGTGATGTTAGACATTATTTTGAGCGACAGTCTTTATAGCAAATTGTGCAAACCGTTAGTCTCATTATAACCGTTCCTTCGTCCTCTATTATGCTGTCCAGACGTGTGTGCCTGTGAATTTTGTGGTCCCTTAGTCATTGCATAATCTAGTTCCTTCATTATGCAACAGTATACCAGCAATAACGTCTGTTGTTTAAATGTATATTCAGACTTCATCATGAACATCTCTGAATTTTCATCAATTGAGTCTTGAGTCACAATGTGAATATACACGCACGCTTGCTATGAATATTTGTGAACGTTATATAAGGATATAAGGAGACCATTTACCGTTCATGGTAGATCACGAATACTCGCGACTGCCTGTACGACCATTATCAATGGTTGTTGTTGTTCGTAAATTGTTTTATGCCGCAGTAAACTAACCATTAGTTTGAAACTATGATTCATGACTATTTTCTATATTAAATAGCTAACCATTTGTAAGTATGTTATTATATTATAATTCAAATTAGTTGATAAAAAGTCAAGCATTTTACGGCATTTACTCATATCGATCTTAACACTTGATTTCATGTGCAAATATAAAGCTTTTTGAGACATTCTTCTAAGAGAAATAAGAGACAATCACTCTAATGACGAAATGACTAAATGCAGGATCAATCGTTGTGGAATAAACTTCGTGATACACTAACCTCAAGATTTGCTAAAGTAATACTCGTTTTATCCAATTCACTCAAATACAATATTCTTGACGGCACTTGTTTGGCAGGAAGCTAGAATAATCCATCACGAGATCCAACAGAGGAACAGCTCCATCATGAAAACAGATTTTTTTCAGAATGTGGGCTTTGTTGAGTGACACACGTGTATCTATGCCGATACGTGATATGCAAAGTTTCAGTTAAAATGGGGTTCACTGCCTTTGAGACAGATCCTTGATTAACCAACTGTCACTGCCTGATATGCGATATGATTCTATAATGAGGGGGCCATTAACGCACATGCATGTGGTGTAGTCTGCAGCAAGATGATATATTCAGGGACAGCAGACTAATGAATCACAGAAGGCGATTAAAGGTTCGCATTTAATCACTGGTAAGCTTATGCAGTTTTGTATCTCTTATTGAACGGAGGGTGGTGTTGGAGATACCATCCAGAAACCCAAAGTCCTTGAAATACACATCGGCTTACTGTCGCACTAAACGGTTGTTGGCCTAACGGATCATCTTCTAAAATTCGAGAGGATAAACAAACGTTCGATGCCAGATTAGCTGCATATTGCAGGAATATTATGTATTATGATATATGGGTTGTGAATAATATACTGCAAGCAGTATGACCATTATCAATGAACATTACTGATAATACATTCATTAAATCTTGTGGGGCAACAGAAATAAGCATGATTATTCACGGAATGGTTAACCATGAATATTCATCAATATTTAGTTGTTAAAGTGGTTATTTAACACTCATGGTAGATCACGAATAATCAAAGTTGCATGCGGGACAAGATTTAATTCATGCATTATCAGTTCAATGATAATGCATGAATTAAATCTTGCTGGAAAACATTATTACGCATGACTATTCATGGTGTGGATTACCATGAATATTCATCAATAATTAGTTGTTTAAGTTGCCATTTAACGCCATGCAGAATATTCGGTGCATTTGTTGATGAAATATCATGGATTATTTCATGATGAGGAGAGCTGTGGATTGTTTGCAATTGATTCGGCCAGCTAATTAATCCCTCGATATGCTTGTCACGCCACGTATCGACGACAAGAGGGCAATGTTACAATGGACAAATAGAACACAATGATCACACACAGTAATGCGTCCTTATTGCTAGCCATACATAGTAATGTGGCCTGGAAGAAGTAATCAATTGACACCATACGCGATCACAAGACCAACTCATCGCACAGCTCTTTTCCGAAAGACAACATTTAACAGGATAATTTTTACTTTTACAACAACAAAAATGCTTGGGAAGCCTATTGGTTCTGGCGTTATCCATTTCCTGTCCTGTTGAACCTCTATAAAGCGAACCAGTGTAAGTACAATTACTTATTGCAATTTATATCCCCATATGTTTTAGAATGACTGAATCCACCAATTATTTGTCAAAGCCGCAACACGTGGAAAGAAATAACACGCCATTTGTGTTTCCATCTGTAGCAATGTTAGCTATATATAACATATTGGACGGGTTATCGTCTTGCTCTACTTTTATTATCATTAGTTGCCTAAGTATATTTGTAATTCAAATTTTACTAATTCGATAGGAAACCAGTGCTAAAGACAATACACACGAGCTCCAACTACTCAGCATTATCCTTGGCAGAATAATAAAAAGCAATGTTTATCTGAGAATATAATTGGACCACGGATATAATAATATGACAAACAATTCAAGTAGAGCGTGTGCAATCTTAAAACTAATTACTGTGCAATATTGATCACACAATGCAAAAGTTAATCGAAACTTACTAGCAAGGTTTACGATTTTGGGTGCTAATGCTACTGATGAGGTCCATCAAATCGATATAGCATAGGCAGGCTGCTGAATACACGAGCACATGCGACACCATGTATTAAGTGCTATTGTATCAGATCAAAGGTAAGTGGAACTTTGATATGACATCAATACCATAGATAGTGACATAGCACTAATTTTCCAGTATCGATGTCTTCCATATCTGTTCCCGGGTGATCAGCGATAACAGCTATTTGCCTCTTGTGACGGTTTATTCTCGACAAACGAAACATTTACTGCCGCTTATTGATCATTACCATGCACAATTTTAGAGTTACTTTCAACATCCACAATAAATACTTTGATACATGATGTAAAACCTTGTTTTTAATGCATCATTGATTTGACCGTATATTTATTGCTGTTTATTTCCAACGCTTGCAAAAATAACGCAGAGTAAATACCTCAGCCTTATAGCGGCAACATATGCCAAAACATTCCATCAATTATGTGCGAGTGGCAAATACTGAAGCAGTAATATGTAGTGTTGTTTAGTCGCATTTAATTACGATTCAATGCATTACCATAGCGATAGCTTAAAACGAACGCAACCTATGAGTTATCAGCCTGAAGAAACCACCTCTGGAATCATTTGACTTTAATTCGGCGTTGTATTAGCAGTGATTCCATATTTGTAATTAACAACAACTCTCAGCGTTCTCCGAATGATAAAAAATATTTTCCAAACCCATATAACCTTGAACATTTTATTTCATGTGACAGTGACTATAGTGATAGCACTGTGACCACTCATCAAACTAGGTTGTAAGTTTATGACAACGAATGTTACAAAATATATCATTTAATGTTTCATGAATATGATAGCAAATAGTGCTTGTTAAAAACACCATCAGTGTGTTGAATTTGTAGCCATAAAAGGTATAGCTTATCTTACACGAATAGTCAGTTAGCAGCCAAACCCATGTCATTATTCAATCGACAGATGCGATTTCATAGAATTTCGATGCAAGTTTCAAGCAACCGCTAACATAATACTGCATGCAATCATGTTTTTCATTATGTGTCGTTTAGTTTATATTATATGGTACATATTATAACAGATGTGGTCACCAAAACTGACCAGTAGACGCACGATAGAGCTAAGCTGCGGTAGCCGAATTTGTACATAATGGGATAAATCATTATTCAGGGTCCATTCCGCAATTCATTGTAATATCCATCCGTTGTTCAGAAGTTGTTAGGTATCTCTGTCAATTTTAATCGAAATCTTGTTGAGTTTACACATTAAAGCAGCTCATTATAATTCGGCTGTTGCGACGCACTGAAGCTTGCTTTGTAACCGCTCAATGAGTGGTAAATTGAATTATCAAGTTTTCGCACACGCCTCACATGATAACTATGCATTGCATAGTTCTCCAAACAATAAAGCATAAATTAAAACCCAAAGGCCAAGCAACTAACTATATGATAACAATTCACACATTGTGCTACTTTGGACGCTGCTGTGTTGCGATATTAGTATTCACATATAGATGGTGACACATAATTTGCACATTGTTTTCTAGAATAATCTGCACATTGCCTGAGCATGCCACGCTTCTCTAGTTCCAGCTACCATCAATCCATGCTGGTTTAAGACTGCTCCTTTAATGAAATGAGTCGTCTCATATACTCGCATCAACGCAAATGAGGTTTGATTGATAACATTGCTATTTTACCGAACATTATTTGTAGCCCTCAAGTGGTAAAGATGGTTAATTGATTGGTTCTATGGCACTGCTGACATTATCCTGACGAGGTAGATACGAGACATAGTTTAACAGTTTCCCGGAACGCACACATTTTTTATCCAATACAATGTTATCTGTTGGAAGAGATAACAAGCCCTATGAAATGGTTTTTACGTCCATGCAATCTGACGAATGTACGGAATAGATAATTGCGCTATTTTTCATATAATTTGGCAATAATTTCCCGTTTCATTTGCTCCTTGAGATCGCTTTCTTAAACCTTCCACACAACCCATGCAACCTCACTGTAAAGTAGATTCCTCTTTAAATCGAGGAATGTGATTGGATGTAGGATGCCAGCATTTAGATTCATGTTGTAACAGGAGCGGTTGGATGAAGGTTTTACAGCATTGTGTTCCATACAAAAGCACCAGTGATTGGTTACTGTCCTTAATGTCATCGACGTGATAAGTAATAGAAATAAGTACATCTATATATTTCAAAGCCTGTCGAGCACACAGTGTATATCATATATGATGTCGATTATGATCTCCAAATATGCGACTCCTTGTCAATCGGGGGAGGACAGCTTGCAGCTAAGCAAAACAAAATTGACTATCTATACAAAACGTAAATGCGTAAAATGTATTTAGGGCATCATTAATTGACTTTAAAATTTCATAATGCTGACTACCTGTAAGCGTTTTACGCTATAACAAATCCCCTAGTATACAATCCCAGCATTTTACAGCATGGGGTATAAAGGTGACACATTCTATAGCAAATATATTTTACTTTGTCGATCGCATTTTATAATTATTGAGTGTGTCACAATGGAATAGGCAACAAGAACGGACGGTATGATAATTAACCTGCAGCAACCCTCTCTCAAATAATAGTAAGATTTTTATTTTGCTTTTCTAACCCCTATATCATATTTATTTCCCCCCTCTCCGCTCACTAACCATAAACGGTACACAATGTTATACTCAGGCGTTCAGAGATGATGTAGGCCAACAGCGATAGCACAGTGACCGCAAGCTATATCAGCTTGCTATTTTATCTTTGCAAATCTAATAGAATACTACAATATGTCAACGATTATTAGTTTATGGCACCATGTGGGTCGTGTAATGTAACCCATGGCAGAATCGGCAATAAGCGGCTAAATGCATTTCAAGATTTAAGGGATTGGGATTTCGCTATATCGTCAATGCGAGTTCCATGCACAGCAAGCCTCACAATATATATAACAGGCTCATGGCGCGCAGAGATAACGTCACAGCGAGGAACCACTTACGAGCAATCATACAATTGGCCAAAGATACCCCGTCCGAGGCATTTCACGAGATTGATGGCTCGTCGGAGAGAAAGGCGCAATATGTTTTAGCAGCTAGTTTTTTTCATCCAGTAACCGCATAGTAAATATTAATTGCAGCTGAGTTTTTGCCATTGTTCGCGAAGCAACTGGTGATCGATAATAGGCTTGTCAGGAAGGACGCATCGTATGATCAAGCTCTACCAGTTGAAAGTCCATTGTGTATGGTGACAGATGTTTCGTTTGAGCATGAGACGGATTGACCATTTGAGATGGGACGATCAAAATGATCACATTTGATGACATTTGTTATCATTGTTCTTGCTGGTCACCATGAAGACGTCTCTTGCAATAATCACAACTTAGCTGTACATTATTCGAACGCCATCCGTGACACACCGAAATATTAAGTTTGAAGTGAATAAGCTTAGTTGTTTAGATACATAGCTGTCTTTTCCATGTGCTGCATTCATTTTGATAGATATTAAATACACACTCTGTAGAATTCTCCTATTTGGACCAACACGAATGATACTTGTTGGTGGAGAGCAGGTGTAAGAAAAGTTCTTGTCACAATGTGATATAGAGGTAATATCCTTCAAAATTCGAAACTGCCATAAGGGTGACTTTTAGTTGCAATCCTATTGAGTATGCACATCAACACAGTCCTTTATAATTTGCAAGTTTAGATTGAACTACAAATCGTTTTTGTTATTGCTCAGAGGAAAGAAAAATTGTCGTAGAATTCAAATGGATGATAGAGTTCAGTGCAAATGTAGTATCCCAAAGCCATTGGTACAATCACTACTGTCACAGTATTTGAGTGCTGTGCTATAATAAATCTGACAATGGGCGGCGAAGTTCAACCGTGCTATGTTCAAATTTGGCAGGTTCGTGACAAAATGAGTTAATGCCACAGTATTCAATAGGTTTATCATATCAGACCAATGATAATGGGAACGGCATGGTTTCATATTTTCGTATGTTATCTATGTCAATTGGCTATGATATAGCACTCATCTACCTGTATTAACGTCATCAGCATCTGTGATCATGTTATCGTCGCCCGCATCAGCACAAGGACATTAATTGGCTCTGTCATCCATTACAGTTCAAAGTGCTATTATAGACATTCAGTTCTGAGAGAGACTACATGGACTCAAAGAGATTGGATCATAAAACTTCCTTGCCTACCTTGAACAACGACGAGATTAGATAAGAAAATAGCATAAATGATATAAAACAAAACCTATGGAACACCGAGTGTGTGTCACGGGCTTTATCGTCTTATTCGGCATGGCATTATCGAATACGCTAATCTCATGCAAAAAGTCGAAACTTGCGGGGGATAAATCCTCAACTTATTATCACATTACC
Source organism: Urechis unicinctus (assembly GCA_034190875.2). Lineage (NCBI taxonomy): Eukaryota > Metazoa > Annelida > Polychaeta > Xenopneusta > Urechidae > Urechis > Urechis unicinctus. The sequence continues at coordinate 10,162,239 of CM067353.1, forward strand.
TTCCATCAATATTTACTGCGAAAATTTGTATTTATGGCACTATTTTTTAACAGTTTATTTTCTTTGCAAGCCATTCGTCGTTAACATAGGTGCTAATGTGTGCGTTATTATTACAACGTCTTTCATATCTGTTGCAGATATTTTGTGATACGTTGGCCGCATTTAATGACATTTCCGCGCGTTACCACGTTGGAAGCTTATGATGAACAAAGTCTATGATGAATTAGCCTGCAGAAACCCTCCCTAGAATCATGGTAATTTGTTTATTCAGTTTTTGCGACACATATACAATATTGCTTCTCCTCTCCAAAAGACACACATTTTTTCTACAGTCATACAACCTTGTAAATCGAAGTATCTAAGGCGTTTATAAAGAGCGCTTGTAGGACAAGAGTGACTTACTACAAAGAGAACTACGACTGTGTCTACACGTTAAATCGGCGAAACATTTCATCTGTGCCAATTTCATAAAATGTGTATTTCCTTTCTCTGCAATACCCAAACAATTTGATGATGTTTACAACAACATACCGGACTTGTGTATCGAGCAATTGCAGGTTTGACTGATGACGACAAGGTTGCCAATTAGAAGCCAAATGCACGTCACGATTAAAGTGATAGAGGAGATAACACAATCTCGCCAACGCGAGTTTCATTCACCGCAATCGTAATCCAGTATATAAGAGGCTCATGGCACACAAAGCAATCGTCACAACAGTAAAGAGGAGAAATGCCTTCTGCCTAGGTGGTCGCTTATGTATGGCTGGTGAGCCATTAATTATCTCATTTGTTTGTTTGGTTTTTCATTTAGTCGATACAATGGAAGACAATTTATATGCACAAGATAAAGCTCTGATTAATGGGCTTTATCGTTAAGGACAAATGTATTGTTTATATAGAGACATCATTAATGTTTGGTGCCCTTCGAAATATGTTCATAATATGCAACTAACATCATACACGTTTTGTATAGCAGCTGTTACATGCGCAGTTAGTACGGATTGACCTCGTGTCAACTTTCTTGCAATTTAAGTACTTGAACGCAAATAAGAGCATAGACTGTTGGTTAGAATGCTCTTTCAACTCTTGAGGAAATGGGTTTAATTTATACCCTCTGTCCATTTCCTAAAGCCGACGCTTACGTCTTGCATGTTTGTTTGGATCAAAGCACAATTATATGATGTAACACTAGCTTCAGAGACCCTAGTGAATGGAGAAGGCAGAAGCTTTGGGTAACCATGTAGAATAAGTCCCCTCTCTTGCCGCCTCCTAACGCATATCCCCTACAAATCATTTTGGAATATCAAACGGGCACATCGAACTAAGAACGGAGATCTCGCCTTTATCAAATAGTTGCGTTAAAAGTGTTTGCGCTAGTGACCATTCACACATTTTTCGTTTATTGACATCTCTTACAGTGGTTTGCAAACACGAGCACATCCCTTAAGTTTTAACAAACTATATGTAATATGCATTTATTGGTTAGTAAATATAGTATATTTTTGATTGATGCCCCTCGATCCCCATTGCTTGCCTTCTACCTTTCTGAACTGACCATTATTGCTACACTTAGGCATTCAAGCTGCGTCACTTAATAATTTTACCTCGGAAAATAGTTTTATAATAGTTAGCAAGCTCAATGAATGTTTTTGTTTTTGTTTTTGAGCTTTCATCACATTAAATCCTCTCCTATGTTTTCTATTATTATTAATGTTTTTATTATCACATGACATCAAGCGAAATGATTTGATCCATCCTTGACTCAAAAACATACACAACATATAGGATTTCCTTTATGTTTTGTGGGCACCATTGAGTGGCGTATTATGGACTTTTCTCTCATTCATTCAACTGAGTGTTAACATGTAATCAAATCTGATAACGCTCGAGAACGTTAATCACTGATTATGGAAGCGCAGTGTTGTCAACCGCAAATGTTATCTATTCTAAAATTTCCTGTGGCGTTTTAATCTGTATGCCGCACGTAGCTGATTTTGTGTGACTTGATAATTGCGCAGCACCTTGCATAGTCAAACAATTACGATTGGTCGTTGACAGTGGTGATTGTCAATTTAAACAGCAATGTTCAGCCTCGTCATCCTGTCATACATTTGTCCAAGGGCACCCAGAACGATTTGTGTTAATACCCCATCGTTACGTTGATTGTGATTGAAAATGGGGATCGGGGTTCTGAACGATTTTGTGGGTCTGGGTATATAACAATCAACATGGCATTACAATCAGCTTAGCTAATATGATTGATTGGCTCATTGTTATTTTTGTAATCAGGACAATTTAAATGCACCAACTAGTACGGTCTTGGGTCGCGCTTGCCTTGGCAAATGAAGCCAGGCGAAAAAGTGCATAATTTACTTTATTCACATACAACCTGCTGCTATCACTTTTTCTAGAGGGCAATTCCTCCACTGTATCTTGCTGTCCATTCAATTAGTTTTCTCAGCCCATGATATTCATTGCACTGATGCATCATACCGCACTTAGCATATCAGAGACACCAGGATCGAAACGGATTCTAACGATTTTGAACGAACAATAATAGCAACACCACAGCTCAGGCAACGATTTTAACTTGTGCATGTCTCAATATTATTTTCCTCTATTTGAGAAATAAATGCACATAGCTAACGTTTTCATGCTGGAGCCAAATAACACATAACGAAAGAAATATATGAACGGAAGTTAAGTGATATTTATCGAGATCATCTTGGCTGTTACATGTATTAGGATGTAGACAGGTACGTGTCGACCTTGTACTCAATTGTCTTGCAAATAAGGTACTTGAACCCAAATAGGAGTAAAAACCATTCGTTTCATTGCTCCTCCAACTCGTAAGGAAATGGGTTTAATTAATACCCCTTGTCCCGTTTCAAAAGTTGACGCTTGTGACTTGCAAGTTGGTTTGGATCAAAGCACATTCATTAGATATAGCCCTAGCTGCTGAGATCCCTGGAGACTCATTTGTCACGATGAATAGAGAATTTAGGGGTCTGGGGTTAAAATGTGAGATACGTCCCCTCCCCTGCCGCCTCCTAACACACACACCCTCCACAACACGAAGTAAACATTGCGTATTCCCGTCCACGCTATAAGGTACGCACACATGACAGCATGAATAAAATTCTGAACAATCATTTTTAAAGGTCGTATCGCATTGACTTCTACAGTATGCTTACCGCTTGTATTGACATTGAATTGATACCGATGAAGCGGGAAATCGTTGGCAGTAAGCTCACGTCAAGTCACATTTACAGCGATCGCACATCAAAGGCGCATATATCACGGATAATTGCCAGCCGTTCAATGACTGAGGTGCAGTAGCAATAGACATTAACACTTGGGGCATCATATATATTCCCTCTTGTTATGCTCTGTTTTAGACTTGTGTGGTGTAAGGTCATATTTTAGCAGTTACTGCTATTAATATTTTGGCGTATCCCATCAACATATATGAATGTTCCGTTCATTCATTTTGCTTAGCACTGCAGCCATTCGTCCTTTAAAAAAGTCGCACGGCGATCCCTAACAAGCATATTGAGTAGGAATAGCCACCTGGCATTTGCGTGGTGTCCCGACAATTACCTATCATAGGCGATGCGCAACACAGAATCCGAATGAGGAAATATACTGTTTTGATTGTCAGGTTGCACTTGGTATGGTCCCTGAAATGGGCTTCTGAATCTGTTCCGCACAGGTAAGCAAAATTAAGTGCACTAGTTGTCTAACACAGTTTTACAAACCAAAAAAATGACTTCTGCGACCGCGTGTATTTTACGACAGGCTCAATATGAAATCAATAAGCGTGAAGTTAGCTGACTGATTTTGGTACCTCTGCACAGTTAGTGCAGTTGATCGACACGTTATGACGTGACATTGCAGCATCATGCTGTATCATAACGCCATGGAGGGAATGTGTCGTTCTCGACGTCTTGCCTGACATACATCAACTGACCGAAATATGGCACATCTATGTGTAAAGGCGGAGTATGATACAGCCGACTTCACTATAAAGAAGGCAAATGAGAAATCATCCAGCCTAAAACACGTTCGTGCACACACGTTTAAGTGACAGTGACATCTCCTGAGATGTTGCGTTTAGTTCATTGATGGCATTCATCATTGAAGTTCTTAGTAAAGTGGTTCGTGCAGTTTACACGCATGCTCACTGAGGATATTAGGGCCCCAATACAGTTACTATGACACTGTTGTCCGTTATTGTTCTTCAACACGCTGCATGCGTCAGTACATAGAGATACTGACAGGATCCCATCAGACGGGCGTTGTTATAAAGCTGCAAATTGTTATATGAAGATATTGTTGAGTAGCTAACAATTCAGAATCCGCCAGTATTTAACATTATTGTATGCAACGTTATTAACGAGATTTAGGAAGGAGGCATTGGCGAACACTTTCAATTATGATTAACAGGTCAATTTCTGACCACTAATTACCCTTAGCTCACGTTGTTAACAATAATACACCTAAAACAAAACAATAACTGACTTGTTGCAAACGATCTCTGTCTTACCTTATTTGTCACTGTGCCTTGTGCATCTATATCATATTGTGTGAATGGTAACATTCTTTTTGGGACGTTACAGCACAACAACTTTATATGTCGGTTTAGATGGTAAGGCTATAAAATACTTGTGATCACAGTGGCCATATGTTTTATACATTTACGTCTATGAATAAGTCACGCCATCCACGGCTCTAAGCATGTACCAGGTTATAACGTAGTATCTGACTGTGACATCTCCTGTGTGTTCAAGTCCTATTTGGCACAATAAACATCAAACCTGAGGGAAAGGCTGATTGTACTGAATAACAGACGTGCCTCTAGTTAAAAACATGCAATTGTAAAATAAATTATCGCGATGCCGTTGACGCTGCGTTTTACCCCGTAGCGTGTACGTAAAAGGAGAGTACACATCTGTGGAATACAACAACGATTTGACGGGTTTGTTCAAGGTCGGATGGAATAGCTGACATATAGGCCTAAAATACATCATAAACAAGAATTTAAAGGTATATGATGTGTCCAAAACGTGGCCAATTGAACAAGACCATAAAGTGTATGACAATTATTCTCTTCGACATTGCGATAAACAATATTTGGAGAAATATTAAAAACCATTCGTTCGGTATATGACTGGCCCTAATATTCTCGGGAGAAAAAGTCTTCGCACTGAAAAAAGAATTGATTGCTTCTTGCAATCTCAATAACTCTCAAAAACAGATAGGGAAATGTTTGTTTCTTTAACCAACTTAGGGACGACGGATAAAACTCTTACTATCATACCCCTTCTGCAATAGATATGTGCTGGCAATCATCATCATATGAGTTTCACCAGCACCACAAGCAGTCTGTAATGATTTGGCTAAGGATGCCATTGTCAACGTTTGACATATCCTCCCTAGGACAATAGGCATGTATCGCCTGTCCAAACCGTATTTGATCGATGTGATGACGATTTATTGGGTCATATATTCATTTATGTAATGAGCAATTGCATTATAAATCTTAGCACATCAGCGACACCAAATCTTATCTCCCTGCTTTGATGATTTCTTTGATGATTGCTTTGGTTATTAATCAAGATAACGTTGCCTTGTTTATCCTCTCATAACTTTCCTGGCACATATTGAGCCGCTACTTTCCTCTGATCTAATCGCCCGCTCGGTGACACATCACCATCGATATGTTTTTATTCTATCACTTAGCGTACATTCTACAAACCTTCTGGAATAATACGCTCTTCCCATTGCTCTCCGTGTGTGTTCTCTGACCTCATTCTAAATCAGGTTCTGCATCAGCAGTTTGATATGCTCACTCCCATTGTGTAAATTACTTAGTTTTCTATATTTACTACTTTACAGACGATAGAACCTCAGCAAGCGGTCTGTCCGTTAGAGCTCAATGATGACCATGTACGAAATACAATGATCAGAAATACAACCACACGCAGACCACTTTTATATTTGTTGAAAAAACATCTGTCGTTAGCCATACAGGAGAACGTTTAGCATGAAAATGTCGTGCTGTATTGTTTATGAACTAAACCGTAGATCATGCTTGTACACTTCTATCTATCATCTAGATTATGCAATCTCGCAAGGAAGAGCAGAGGTGTGCTCGCTACTAGATAACTGGCTAGTCTTATTAAGCAAATATCAGTGTTTTGGTCAGAAATGTACGCACAAACATAATCAGCTCTTTGGGTCAGTAAGGAGTTAGTCTCCGGTTGCATTATGTTGACAATGCCACTTGGCAGCGCAGTTAGTTTGTGTTGACAGCTTAATGACAGAAAAAAAAAAAACTAAAAGCACCAGACGTAATACAATCAAGGCATATATAGTGAGAGGGGGGGCTATGTGAATATCTATCATTATCCCCGCACCAGAATTAACAGCCGTAGCGCGTTCTAAAGAACGAGCTCAAGACGAAAACGCGGTTTTATTCAGACCTCACCAGTATTGTGTGCTTCGATTACTAGAGTAATCCACGGATAGCTATGTTATTGCTCATAATGCCAAATGTATGTACCGTATGCACTGCTTAGCATTTAATCAATTCATTAGATGATAACCTAGCGATTGGGAGGTCTGTTAATCTTATTCCGTAATAAGTGCAATGGGCTCAGTGGTCAATGCGAAACCGATCTATACAGATATCAATACATTTTCTCTCGGAATGCTGGATGTTTACGTAATTTATTTCCATTTACTAAAGCGGTTATGACATTCCATAACAAAAGTCACCAAAACAAGGGACTGGATTTTGCCTGCTTTTTTTATCGAAACGTGTTTTTCTGCACATTAAGTCTTTGATTTTCCTGGATTGCATATGGCGGTCATGCATTTGACTACTCATGGTTGAGTATATTCCCATTCGCATACATGTTTAATACAGCATCATTAGGCAATATATCGATCTCATGTGGTGACACATATTTCCATATGATGTATGGCAGAAGCGTTGCCTGTTTATCTTTCAAATGAATCATGAAGCCGAGGAGTGGTCAACTATTAAACTCACTGGTGTTCACAACTTTGAATTTCATCCATACCTGCTCAATTGTTAATTGCTAAGTTACGCTGGTTGCGATTGCGAACCAATGTCAAACATCACCCAGACAATGCATTGAACTACAGTTTGTGTTGACAGATAAAAAAAAGAAAACTAAAAGCATGCATTGAATAGAGATAGAGATATATTGACAGCTAATGACGGAAAAAAGAAAAACTAAAAGCATGCATATATATATATATATATATATATATATATATATATATATATATATATATAAGGTATATATATATATATATATATATATATATATATATATATATATATATATATATATATATATATATATCATATATATATATATATATATTTTAGATATGTACATATAAATAAATATATAAACACACCTCTATATACATATATGTACATATATAAATATATAAATATATAAATATATTATATATATATATAAATATATTTATATATATATATATATCTATATATATATATATGTGTGTGTGTGTGTGTGTGTGTGTGTGTGTGTGTGTGTGTGTGTGCGTGTGAGGGAGAAAATTAACGCATATTATTTACATAGGCAATGTAACCATTATGTGCATAGATGTCGAGATAATCATCCGATATCAGTGTGGCCGTCGCACAAAACATCCATGCCACCCTGAAACACATGTCTGGCACCTGCGCTGACGCTACCGTGAAATATTTTGTAAGCCCAATGCAATAGATCTAGAAGATCGTATGATTGTACCACTTATTAGCCGTTACAAAAACAAAAGCATAGCGGATGTACAAGTAATTAGTCTCGGTTGTGTGTTCTTTTCTATCTACACGACCCCATTGAGCCGTCTGATGTGTCAATTTTCTATCCCATGTCGCTATGTATGCAGCGGCGTTCAGAGGAAACACTTTACATTTCAGTGTGTTCTATTAAGTAAGCTACCAATGCTAAGTATCAATCCTATGTGCGATCACTTGGCGTAAACCTATATGCCAATAACACATTAACAGCTTCAGTTTACTCGTTAGCAGTACCCCTTGTTTTTTGATACAGACAAAACGTTTATTTAAGACGTAAATGACCAATGACGATGATTATGTTCAATTTAAACGCGGCCGAACGAAATAGATATGTTCATTTACAAACTGCATTAAACATTTGTGGATTTTGGATTTTTTCTGCTTGTAAGTATTTCTAGCAACATAACTCAGTGTGGTAGTTTGCAATATGGCTTTTTAGTAACTCTTGAACTTCATTTGCTAATCTTGTGCTTTATGTAGCAATAATCTTATAGTCAAGTGCAGAACATGTTTATCGATTTGCAGTGCCCCAACTGAGGCCTGACCTCCTGCTTCTCTGAAAATTCATGACAATTAGGCTTACTGTGTTACGGATTGCCACAGATTTGCAAGCCCAAGACCTTGGCCAGAATCAGTACTGTAACAGAAACACTTAATAAAAGAGAATCTGAAGCAGTTACCCGCCCACTATTGTCCAAGATCGATTAGTTTGAGGCAAGGGACTATAGTGATCTTTTCAAAGTGACACACCGCTATTTATTTGAGATATTCTCTTATGTGTCATTCATTAGATGTCCGTGCTACGTGCCCTGTGTTATGCATGTATGTTATGCTGTTGCATTTATTATTCGTGCATCTTCCTAAGACCATGTTTTATCCATGAGCGTGCTTATTGTTGCTCGGTACGAAAATTGTATTGACTCCTGGCGACTCAACAAACCTTGACGACATTGTTTTGTCATCAGTAAAGAAGTTCGAATCGGTTCTAGCTATGGCAGTTTCTCAAACTGGCAAGGTATAGGAAATATAATATTATGAGCGTTGGGGCAGCAACAGATACAAAAGGTGCTAATGTAGGGTATTCGAGAAAAATAGAGGAAAAAGGCAGACACGTTATTCACTTTCGAACTAAAGAAGCCGGGTGTTGATGGGGGCAGGGTGTGCTATTGCATGATATATGGTGGACCACAGAAGCAAACAGATGTAAGAAATGTGCTATTATTGTTAGCTAGCCATGTTTGTATAGCTAATAGGACTAGGTAAGTATCGGAAATATGTACGAACTACAATGATTGATGTGTGTTTAATATGCCTATCGTTAAAAGTAGTGGTAAAAGCTGCGGAAGAATTACGTTGGGCTTTGATACAGACGAGCGTTACCTGCCACATATGGTGGTGTACGGAAGTAAGACGGAGTTGATTAGACAGTGCTGACAAAGAGCCTGAACATTGATTATGTATTAAATAAAATATAACGGCTTTTCTCTCTTTAAACTATGGACGCATCGAATGACTTCTGGTTACTTATTGGAAGTGTTTGTATTTTGTTTGCGCATTTGTTTGGTTATTGATGCCATTCCAACAGTTGTACTCCCTTCTACATGTATAATGTTCATCATACAAACACAGATCTGCGGTTCATATGAAGTGATGCTAGTTTGGCTGTATTGTATCTGGGTTCTGCTTCAGAGACCAGTAAATCAGTGTCACACATTGCCCTCATTCACAGAAAAATCCGCACAATTTAAAGTATTTTGATTGAACATTTACCACTTTCACAATGATTATCTAATACTCATTGACAATGTACATTACTTCGCCAAATATGAAATAACTAGTGTTACGGCAGTTCCCGCCGTTTAATTTGCCTTACAAAGACCTTAGTCTAACGCGCCATGGCGCTTTGGTTGTTGTTGTTATGCTTCCGCCCAAACGAAAAACGTGTTATCGAAATTTATCTCCCCAAATCTCCCGGAAAAAGTAGTACAATTGTTTAATTCCCGTCAATATGAAGTAAAACCTTCCCTATATCACATGTATTAGTGAGGCTGTTTGTATGATTCAGATCATGACAATATTTCGTGTATTTTTTGGATTGTTTAGTCAGCTACGGTAGCATTGTTCGTAGCAAGTAAATTCGTGATTTCAAGTCCCGTTTAAAAACAGTGTATTTCCCCTGTCGCTTGTATTATAACTTTCCCCTAGCTAGATTACGTGTTTATATATTTCGTTAGTACATTATCTGTCATATTTGAACTTTCGGTCATGTCTTAAAACGGTTTTCTAATGTTTGTCATTTAAATTGTCCAAATTCTGGAACATTCCACAGCTTACCTACGATAGCCTATTTACGCTATAATTCCATGAGTTTTCGTGTAGCATCAGTGTTCCAACTTTCTAATTGAATGTCACTTTTGTATAGGAATATATAACATTGTGCAGATATTTTCATAGCTTTATTGTCCCTATTTGTGGGGTCACTTACCAGATCTCTCTTTGTGAATTGCAGTTTTCACGTTACGAAAGACGGCGTAAATAAACGGATGATGCACCTTCACTAGCGTCATTATTACTCGGCGCCGACCGGACCAAGTACAACTAGTTTGGCTAATATAACCGTTGTCGACATTTTTAGGTACTGCTTTGTGAGTTTCACCTTAGGTCATTTTTGTTTAAATACTTTTAGACCCTTTCGTCAGCTGTTATCATCTAAGAACCCATGCCGAAAAGGGTATGCCATTATCTTAATACATCTGCCCGTTATCGTGGCTATAAAACCATGATGGTCCATAGTCATCTGGGTCACGTACGAATTTATTTATACGCTAGAATAAAACACCTATGTGATATAATCGAGATCTCATCTCTCTTTTTGTGGGGTCATTGCAGTTTGTCATGAGATAATTGAATAGGATAAATTGCACTCGTTCTCTCTGTCCTCTGCCTTCCAGTATTTTATCCATCGCGAAGCTGCTAAAGACTATACTGAATATTCCTGGAAAAATCGACGCAAGCGTTAGTTGAAGATGAGTCGACGTCATACAGTCGTGCACTATGCTCCTAATAATATACTGTGGTGACGCGATGGACCAGACAATGCGATAACGATTACATACACTGTAGTGTCAATCGTGCAACTGCAATTCGGTCCCCTTTGTGAATATGGTTCGTCATCAAACTCGCAGATGTCATGCATGACTGAACGCAGTCAATAAAAATGTGCAAGTTTAATGGGTAAAAGATGACGGCATTCTGGAGAGCTTATTCAACTCTGCGGAGAAAATAAAAACGACTGCAGGTTTTTATCAGGTGTATGTATTAATGATGGGGGAGATTTCAAGGAATGAATAAAATCGGCATAGTTATATGAGCAGGATGGCATTTCAAGTGGGTTTTAAAGTAACTGAAGCAGCTGCCGATTGGTGACAATGACATGAATAACAGAACATCCTGCCCTTCTATCATGCCTATGGTCGCCCTTTATTTTGCATATATACATATATACATATACATACATACATATATATATATATATATATATATATATATATATATATATATATATATATATATATATATATATATATATATATATAAATATATATATATATTATACATATAAATATATACATATATATCTATATATATAAATATATATATATGTGTATATAAATAATTAAATATATAACAATATATATATATCTATATAGATATATATATATATATATATATATATATATATCTATATATATATATATATTTAATTGAGGATTGGTGTGGATTGTCGTGTCTCACGAGGGGAGCTGATTTTTGATGTCATTCGGGCGCTAAAGTGTCTATGGCGCAAAGTTTTATACCTGTTTGAAGGTGATACAACATAGAATGGGAACTTGTACTTAAAATGTACCGTGCACAAGATCCATCGGAAGCCTGATATAAAGATTTAAAGATCCATAGATTTGCTCACGACCGGATCGATACAACAAGATGTCGAGTGAATGGATTACGTCAGACGTGACGCTGAACTCTGTTTTGACGTTCATCGTTTACAGTATGGATAACTCCCCCTGTGCAAAGATACGACAAGCATGTCGTGAGTTTTACTCGGCAGATGAAATTCATGAAGCGAAAGAAGCTTTATGGCCGTAGGGAACAGTGACATCCTTCCGCCATTCGTTAAGAGACGTGATTCCCCAACTCGAGCAGAAGTTGATGCAAATATTGACGACATTATCGGGGGACTCCAGAAACTATATGCTTCTGATAAGATGCCCCAATTTGCTGCGAGTCCTCAAGGTTTGCATCGCATTCTAAGGCTATCTCCGCTGAGACGTGTCCAATATCGTTATGTGAGCGAGTGTCTCGGTTAGAAGATCCATTGCAAAAGTTGAAGATACACATTGAAGAGGATAAAAATCATAGACGTCAATCCTATGCATCAGTCGTGACCTCGTGCTTTCATGATGAAACACCCAAGCTGATGCCGGTGATAGCTATCTCTGATACTACACCGACCTCATCACCAGCACTTACATCTACTACTTGGGCATCAAATGTGAAAGGTGCTCTAAGAACTCCCACGGCTGCTGCCACCACTAACTTGTCGTCAGCAGTACCCATATCTACAGCCAGATCTCCAGATGAGTATGAAGAGTTTCAGATTGTAGAGAAGCGGAACACGCGGAAAATCAGTCGCAAGGCTCCTCCGATTACTGGAACTGGGACTTCCAACAAACTTCGTGGCGCACCTGAGCCAAGTAGACACCTATTTGTCTACCGGGTTAAAATTAAGGATATTGAGTCTTATGTTGAAGATTTCGATATTCAGGTAAGATCAGTAAAAAAAAATATTAAAAAACGGAAGCAAAATTAGACAGCTTCAAAGTTGAAGTAAAGATTTCAGACGTTGGTGCAATGTTAGAAGAGAATTATTGGCCATGCGGTGTATGTGTACGAAAATTTTATCGCAATAAGGTAGATGCATAATTGCGTTACACGAAAATATTTGTGTTTTATACTTTATTCTTTATATATTTCTTTTTTTACTATGACTGACTGCAACTTTACAATATGCACGTATAACTGTCGAGGGCACATAAGGCGCATACGCAATCTATTAGGCAAATGTGATGTTCTCCTAATCCAAGAACATTGGTTGTTAGAAATAGATCTTGCTCAGCTCGAGCATCGCATAGGTGACGTATCAGTTACAGGCATTTCTGGTATGGATGACTCTGATTTGATTAAGGGAAGACCTTATGGTGGCTGTGCGTTTATATACAAAAAGTCGTCCAAATTAACTATATCCCCGATCGATGGTATACATAATAGAAGGTGTCACGCTTGCATTTTAACCCTGGACTCTAACAATATGTCCCACAGGATTCTAGTTATCAATTTGTATATGCCATGTGATGTTAATCCAAGGTCAGCACCTACCAATGAGTATGTCGAGCTGCTTGTCCACGTCATAATGTCTTGTACGGATGTCGATGGTATAATTATTGGAGGTGACCTAAACACACTGTTGCCTTGAAGACTTTTTGTGAGGAGCAATGTTTAATTCCTGGCGATTTGTTAGATAATAATTGTGTAGATGTTACCTATGACAGTGATATGTCACATACAAGGTCATCATAGACCATTTTATGTTGTCCGAAAGTCTGAGTTCATCAGTGTCAAAATACGAATGTCTTCATGAAGGAGATAATTTTTCTGACCACAGTCCTGTACTTGCACGGCTAGATATACATATTGCACAGGTGGTTAATGATGAGCGCCCTACCACTAATAGACCAAAATGGAGGGAATGTGATGTCAGCGATATTCATAGTTATATGCGTAAATTGAGGAAGTTATTACTTGACGTGAATGTTTCAAATGATGCATTTAGTTGTACACAGATTGATTGCAATAACCATTATGAAGATATTGATCGTTACTATGAGGAAATCGTGAATGCGTGTGTCCGAGCAGCTGCTCAGTGTATTCCTGGGAATAGGAAACGTAAACATCGGCCTGGCTGGGGTGAACAAGTCAATCAGCTGAAAGCAAAATCAATATTTTGGTGTCGACTCTGGGTGGAAAATGGGTGCCCCACCTCTGGCGTTCTTAAAGACATCCACTGTAAAGCAAAACGGGATTATAAAAGGGCGTTACGGTACGTGATCAGAAATCAAAATAAGCTAGCGTCTGATAGAATGGCAGTTTCTTTGGCCACAAGTGATGGTCGCAATTTCTGGAAAGAAATACGGAAGAAGCATTTCAAAAATAAGTCGACCGTGTCCGTAATGGATTGGATGCACGGCGACGATGAGATATGCAATGTCTTTAAAGATAAATATGAAATACTTTACAATAATGTGTCTTATAGTAAGTCTGCAATGGATGCCCATTAATGTATCATTGAGTCATGATGTACACTCTAATTGTGCTGGTGGTACATGTGGCTACTTGCATGCTATCGACATTTCACAAGTTAGGCAAGCAGCTTGTAACCTTAAACGAGATAAGACAGACGGTGATTGTGAAATAACTTCTGATCACATACTGAATGGCTGTGATGAGTTATATGCCCACCTATCAAAACTTTTTACTATGATGTTGTATCATGCACATACGCCACGTGGTATGCTAACATCTACGCTTGTTCCTTTTCCTAAGAACAGAAAGAAATCATTGAACAGTAGTGATAAATATCGATCAGTAGCTCTTAGTAGTATCATAGGGAAACTGTTAGATAATGTGATTATTGACTATCAAAGTGATGTATTGAAATCGGGTTGTTTACAATTTGGATTTAAACCGTCACACTCAACAACACAGTGCACTTTTGTATTAAAGGAAATCATAGATAATTATGTCAGTGAAGACTCACCATGTTATGTCATATTATTGGATGCTTCCAAAGCGTTTGATCGAGTTAATTTTATGAAATTGTTTTGTTTGTTACAAGAGCATGGTATGTGTGCTATGACTGCTAAACTCCTTAATATGTATACGCATCAAACGTTAAGAGTCAAGTGGAGCAATAGCTTCTCTGACAATTTTAATTGTACTAATGGAGTCAAACAAGGGGCGGTTTTGTCACCTATTTTGTTTGGTGTGTATATCGATGAATTATTGTCACGGCTCTCAAACAGGGGAATCGGGTGCCATGTTGGTCACCGTTATGCAGGCGCACTGAGTTATGCTGACGACGTCGCTCTCATTGCTCCTTCTTTAAATGCGGCCAAATCTATGCTTAAAGAGTTTGCCAAGGAATATAATGTTATATTTATCACATCAAAAAGCAATTTGTTGCTTTTTAATTGTCAAAAGCGCGATGTGAATCTACAACTGAACAGTGTTAGATTAAATGTAAGTGAACATGCCATCTTGGATCCTATATAGGAAGAAATTCCGAACAATTGAATATTCATGCTGCATGTGGTGATGTTGTGTCGAAAACTAATATGCTGATGTCAAGATTCGGTCATTGTACAGTAAATGTTCGTAATACACTATTTGAACAAGTTTTAATGGATCCCCATTATGGACGCTTTCGAGTAATTCATTTAAAAGCTTATGTGTTACTTGGCGCAAATGCATCCGCCATATATGGAAACTACACCGTAGAACAAGATCAATGTATATTCCTTTTTTAGCTGATATATTACCTCTAAGAGAACAATTAATGTTGCGACGTATGAAATTTTCTTATTTAGTCTTAATAGCACGAATGATCTTGTATCGGCAGTTAGCCGATTATGTGACTTTAGAAATTCGAATGTCGCAAATAATATAAGATATATTATGAGTATCGTTAATCTTAATACTGCTACGATTTACGACCAGACCATTACTTTTAATGATATTTCAAGTGTAACACCCCAAGGGGTGGACCGCTATGATTACCAAGTAAGCCAGAAGAACAAACTACAGGTTTGAGGAAGAGTATAAGATTTAAAATGAAGCCCTTTATTCGGGCTAAGTATATTAAATAGGGCAGAGATTAACTTGATTGAGAGCAGCGCCAATGTTCTCACATTAAACACAAACAAGGTGATATGGATACCAATCAGGGGGTGGCTGTTCGCCTCCAACCCGACACAATAATATAAAGTACTGAGGGGTACAAAAATCAATGCCGGGGGTAGCTATTCGCCTCCAACCCAGCGCAACACATGCAAATGATCAAAGTAACAAAATGGTCCCTCACACTCTAATTCCTAAGAACTAACCGTTGGGCGTGAATCCCAACTACATACACCTATAGTAAATATCACATGTAAAAGTTATTATTCACTGACAAATATTGCCGATGTTGGGGGTTGTTTTCACCACATAACCACAACACAGGCTCACCTTTCTAGCGACGAAACAATCAGTCATACTTATACGAAATCTTCAGACACGTCTTCTACGGTCCGAGACTAAAATGGAACTGGCACGAAAACTACAGAAATGACGCTATTTGCCCTACTTTTTACTACGTCAACATTTAAATACAAACCTAAAGCCATCAGTTAAAAGTTACAGAACTTATGGCGAAATACATAATGATATAAAAACATACCATCTCACCTGAGACAGTCTAACATGCAATTACAAATAAAATAAAGACACAGGCAAAACAGGCTGCACTATTTGACAGTCCGTGGAAGGAGAAACCAAACCGGTGTGACCCGGTCTAGCTTCGGCCTGTTCACAGACATCCAAATGCGCAGCCAACATAACCGGATGTTGACATTCATGAATATAGAAAGCGAAACTACGTTATGACGGGTAGGCGCGGAGTGCCAACGAGTCCCCCCCTCGTCACACAAGCAAGATTTGTCTACCGAACATTGATCAAGAAAGATTAAACTTTGTTAACTCCATACAAGAACTTTGTCGGGCCCGCGAATGTGAATATATTTCCGATTTTTCGCTCGACGATATCAATGTTCTACTTAATTTTAATTGCACATTATGATGGCACCCCACGCTTTGTTAAATGATTGCACTTGAACTTGATCATCATAAAATATCTGTACCATGAGTGCGAAATAAATGCTATTATATATTATATATATAAATATATATATATATATATATATATATATATATTTATATGTATATATATATATATATATATATATATATATATATATATATATATATATATATATATATATATATATATATACATATTTATATACCTTCTCTATCCCATGCGCGGTGTAATAGTTTAATGTGCCACAATGCATATAAAACAGCGTATATTCCTTTATGTCAGAGTTGACGCGCACGTGGTGCACTTTCCAAAAGCGAGGTTTTCGATCTCTTTATCAACATCCGTCGCTACTAGTTAAATATGATCATATATATTGTAATCTTTCTCTGTGTCAGCGTGTGTGATAATCTCCAAAACTGGCACAAGTCACATGAATGAGAATCCGTTAATTGTTTTTTCACGAAATTAAAAACATTTATGCTTTTGTCCATATAATACATCGGAGCTTATTTAATTGCTTTATATCATTGCGATATCCTCGAATCTACATGCAAATAAACCACCAAATGCAATGGCTGAGTTAATACCAACACTGCTGGTTTACCGCGGATCACATTTCCTGCTTTCCACAACTATTCCATATCGATCTTTCTATTTATACGGCAAATGTTGAAGCTATAGCTTTAAAAACTATCGCAAGATGCCAGCTTATAATAAACAGGAGTACTGTCACTACTAATTACTGCTGCAGCAAGCTGAGGGTATATGGGTTGTATATCTTATATAATCGGTTCATGTTTTAATGAAATATGCTCCCTGTGAGAAAGGGTTTGTTTTTCAAGTTATTACGCTGCATTTTGTTTGCCTTAGGTATTGGTTGACCCCTCCCCCTCCCCTCATTTGTCTAGGGTACATTCCCCCTGCACATTAATTTATACAAGCAATAGCACCATCTATCTTCAGATCTTTGATCTGTTTACGTATTATTCCTTCAATCTATCTATGTATTGTTTCATTTTATGTGTCTTCTGAACAATCTTTCCGCAATTATACTTTTTGGTATTTGCTTCGCATTTCGAGAGGAACAGACTCTCCCGCTGTTGTTATTCTCACTCATTGTCGCATCAGTTCGCGCACGTGTCATTTTCTCTACTATGCGTCATGCTGATCCCGGTCTTGATCCTCGTTTACTCCGTATATGCCTATTGCTCTATTATTTATCATATGTATCGCACAGCATATAACCCATTGGCACAAAATTTAATCTAACTATTGCACCTTATTTCACTTTATAGCATTGCTTTCTGCGAAGTAATCCTCCTTGCTTCCTTTTGCCTTTTCAATTAGGTTCTATAACGTCCTTTATTGGAGTCCCTCCCATTTGGATTCATAACGGCTTAAGCACAATCGTCTGAACCTTTTTGTCGGCGTTGGCACATTGATACTAATGCTATATTTGCCAATAATCAGATGGATCGGTAAGATAACATCGTTGTTGTTTATAATTTATTCGTTTTCATGCTCAACTCAGTTTCCATGGACCACGCTAATGGGGTACCACATTAAGGCTGTTGATGCAGAAAAAACTAATGGAGATTCTTATCCTTTGTGATGATACTATTTACAAATCGTGAAAAAGTACCACCAACAAAGCACAACTATGTTGCAGCAACAATTAGCTAGAACCGCAGAACTGATGCGGTTTCGCAATCATATCTTGCAGAATGATAGCGGCTTATATGTTCTTTGCACTAGCACATGACAATCTAAGTCTCATGGTGTTTTGCTTTCGTACACGTGCTTTCTTTATTGTGTTTGAGCCAAGTGCTATTTACATGCGCCATTGCGCCAAATAATCGTAAAAATCGAGAATATGATATGAACTAGTGATATTTAGGGGTATACGGTTGCTACTAATGCTTGAAGTCTATCAGTCAGTCAGTTATAACACGTATATATTAATAAATATATTGTTATATATGTATATATATATATATATATATATATATATATATATATATATATATATATATATATTATATAGGCATATATATATTTGTATATATAAGTTTATATAAGTATATGTATATTATTTGCAGATTTATATATATATATAGATATATATATATATATTTACAAATTTATATGCATATACTTTTATTTATATATATATATATAAATATATATTTATATATATACAGAAATATATTTATATATATATATATATATATATATATCTATATATATATATATATAAATAATATATATATATATATATATATATATATATATATATATATATATATATATATATATATATATATATATATATATATACATATACATATATATATATTTAATATGCGCTTAAAGGCCTATTGTCCATATATTGTGCTACTTTTGTTAACAAAGGGCCGCATGGGCTAGCAGTATATGTTGAAATTATAATCGTACGCATTCGTTCAACATATTGATTCAACATGACCAGTGAGACAGAATAAAATATATTGCAAATTCATTTTATAGGTTGATTAACGTAGTCTTTTGCAATACACTGATTTCTCACATTAATGCTATTTAACATTTTGAACCAACTAAATTTAACAATGAGTAAAACTCTTTTGTAATCAAACAAAAGTAAAATAATATATCAGATGTGACGCTGATCCATAACTTAGAACAATTTTTTCAACGCTCTGTTGGCTAGCAGCATTCCTGAGATTTCATACATTTTGTCCTCAAGTATATATAATGGAGCGCAGCGTTTTGTGCACGGCGCCATAGTTTTGCCAGGTAATTTTCGCGGTGTTAGGAATTTGTCACGCACTAAGCATATGTGTTTATGCAAGAGCAAAGTACAAAACGTCCACGAGAAGGTTCTGTTTTATTGGGAATCCGTTGGGAAGAATTGTATACACCCAATCATATTTGACTCTTCGTGTGAATAATCCGATAGCTTAGGGTAAACCATTGCACTGATCTCAAATAATAAAGACCAAAGAAATTCCATCGTTTGACATAAATCATGATGATATTTTCATTATCAAATATAACTTGATTTATTCAATCAAGTCGATGAATTGCGTCACTTCGGTCTAATCTGTAAAATGTTTTATCAAGTGGAAGCGTGCAGTTCCATTTTGAAATGTCATTGTGTATATCTTTAATTTTACGTTTACATGGTTGCTGTTATTGCACATTGTAACGGTTTGAAAAAGGGGATTATAAACGGACGAGTGACAAGGAAGGCCCGCTAGATATATATATATATATATATATATATATATATATATATATATATATATATATATATATATATATAGATATAGATATAGAGAGATAGATAGAGAGAGATAGAGATAGATAGAGAGATATCTCTAGAGAGAGAGAGATATAGAGATAGATATATATAGATATATATCTAGAGATATATATCTATATAGATCTATATCTAGATATATATATAGATATATATATATATATATATAGATATATCTATAGATCTATATATATATATATATATATATCTATATATATATATATATATATATATATCTATATATCTATATATATATATATATATATCTATCTATATATATATATATATATATATATACATATATATATGTTTAGGTTTTGGATTGAATTGGAATATTGGTCATTTTCAAGGTAAGAAGATTTTTTGGGGTCATCGTGAATTATTTACGTGTGCTGTTCAGTGCCGCTTGAAAAGCCTCTTTGCAAAAGGACCCCGTTGTACACTGTTATCCTAAATTATTCAACAACTGTATGTCTCAGATTTGAAATCTCTCTACTCTACGTTTAAAAAAACTCGTTGGTAAAAATAAGATTGTTACTATGGGTTACTATGCAGATAATTGAGAATGCTTCCTGCCTGGGGCAGGATGGTCTGGCTATCCACAACAAAAGAACCCTTCATTTCACAACCACACACACACACACAAACATATATACACACACACACAGACATACGCACACACACTATCACACACACGCACGCACACACTAGCTACACTCCTCTCATCCTCACTGGTTGCTAACTCAACCTGTTCTTTTCCGTGCTAAGACTTTTATTAGATTATACGGACAGGTTTGTTTGCATCGGTGGCATTTAAGGGACGCTATCCATCATCTTCGGAATAGCAACTTTCAGTTAAAAGAAACGGAAGAACTCGTTGAAAGACGAGTAACAAAAAAGGCAGCAAGAGTGGGAGAACGGTGCAACGAATTGATTATGTTTGAGACATGTATAGATGATGAGTGAACTTTGTGAGGTAGGAGGGGGCGAGATATTAGAATTGGTACGAGTGAGGGTGACCAAGGTGTGTGAGATAGAATGTTGCGTTAGCTTGCAGGGCGAGCATCCGATCGGGATCGAGAAAATAGCCTAGCTATGGGGATGGAGGAGTGAGGGCTGACAAAGGCGTCATTGCTGCTAGATTTTATTAGGTCCTCTTTCAAGTCGAGCAACCTACTAATTGGTCGTTGAGACAACACTAAAAAAGAGCCATATTCAATTTTGGACGATTATTTGTGCGACAGATAAGCAATCATACTCGCTGTTCTTAACAGGACCCGTTTAAACAGCCTAACGATTTTGTTTAGATTTATGACTTTGCATTGTTGATTCTATGCCATATTAGATGCGTACTCCGGCCTGCAATTAGTAATGTAGCAATTAGCAATGTAGCAATTAGTAATGCAGCAGTTAGTAATGTAGCAATGCATGACGCCAAAAGCATCCCATAGAAATGAGCGATGATACCCCTTAGGAGCTCGAAATATCCACACAGCACATGAATGCAGAGTCGAGACTGAGTGAGATGTGTAATAGTTATGTGGGGCGTAATAGCGGTGAGACCTTGGATAAAAGAGTTGGAAGTTATAATTGAATAAGTCGCTGCATTACCATGGATAATGATAGCATCAGAAGAAGAAATGACAGTCGTTTGCCTTGGGTTCATTGGGGTTTGCGTGCCCAGTTGTGCTTTCAATTTAGCGGAGACCGAATGTCAGAGGTACAAAAGCAGGATGCCAAGAGTAAGTAAAGGACGAGCGGTAAATATTGTAGTGGTTGATGGAGGCGTTACCGGTGTCAACGAGTGATGTAGGCTTAAATAGTCTTATAGAATTTATAGTATAACCCAATATGTATACGGTTGTATGTTGATGCTTGACGAAGGCCCATAAGGGATTTGATCAACTCATATTGCAACCTTATGCTTTTCGTCCGCCATATATTGGACAACCGATTTGATTGCTCGATATTTTCTACTGTTAAAAATTGTAAATCGAATATAATATATAATGAGACGCATTGTGTATTGTGCTGGTAGGGACTTTGCACTTTACTTTCAATGAAGAAAATATAGAGACTTCAGAAGGAGCAATGCATAGATAATTTCAATTATATGTGGGGAAGGCATGAAACGAAAAAGGTTCGATTGGCTTTGTTGGGATGTAAGTGATGGCATGAAGAATGCATAACTATATATATCTACGTGCTACACAATCTATAAATAAACATTCTGTACAGTTATTAACAATTATAGCGTAACGCTTTAATTTCTCACTACGTTAAATTGCACCCAACTAGTTCTAGTTATCGCTTATACGTAATGGAAATAATCGATATCAAGATAACTTAAAACGACTATCTACATGTTACTGAGGCATTTATGAATGCTGCATTGTGGAATGGCTTAATTCGTGGATCAAAGGAACTATATAAATAGTGAGTGCTACCTGCACTGTTAATCTACCAAATACCTTTCTGAACCAATCAACTGCAAAGTAGTTAGCATGCTTGTATTCCTGTTTAATTCCCGTTGTCACAGTTAAGAACTTGTCTCTCCCAGCTTTTATTAAGTGACTATTGCGCAATCCTAGAAAGTTTAGCAATAGTTTTTGTGCTGCTTTGACAGCGCCGTTCAACACGGTACAAACAGGCTCGATGTGCATTTCAAGGATATGTTCCAGCGTGATAAATAGTAAAGGTCTACTATTCATCCTCTCGTACCTACACAATAGTTGCTAGTAGACCATTCGGTCTTTATCATCAGGCAATTCATAATCCAACTGTCTTTACGAATATTCTCAGTTAGAAGAACTTTCCTAGTTGCTAAATGTTCTGTGCTAATAATCCCTGTATTATCGGTTCCATATGAGCCTAAATGTAGGTTATCACTATGTTAGCCCTTGTGACATAGTTATACTTCATGCGGTTGCTGAACATATATTTTTTTCCTATCGAAATCTCGATCCATTCCGCAACATTCCACAACCCCTTCTTAATACCAACACTGGTATTTTATATCAAACATGTTTGACCTCTTAACACTCTTACCCGCAGCAATATTACCAGCTGTTTTGCGGTTTTATCGTCTCGAATCAGCTTAGGGACTATTTGCAAATTTGGGAGAGCGCATTATATGCACCATTCCTTGCAAAATGTCTCAGGTCATCCGTTATCTTGACCGTTGGCTTTTGGTGTCAATGCGGTATGTAACTACCCACTGTGATCTGACGATGCAGCCGCTGTTTGAATTCCCCCTGCGAAAAGTGAGTGTTTTGTTTAATCATTATTGATGGCACAACACTTCCTCAACGGGAATATTATATACAACATGGCATAGATAAATAGTCGACGCACGTTGTATATAGGCGATAGTTATGTCCGTAAATATTTTGCCAATCTAGCGTGCATACTGTACGCACTATTTGGTATCGGATGATAAAACCAGCGCTTCTCAAATCGACCAATTTCTTGCCGTTGTCTGTTGCGGTTGACCAGTTGTTTTCGAACAATCATCTTTTCAACATTATAAGCAAAAATACGACAGCTGTCACAATCGCAGGGGGCCTGTAGGCAATCCTTCATTTAGACGGATATATAATACGATGCTGAAAATATCCTCCCCGATTTCTTAAACATCTCACAGTCACTTAAACGTTGCTAATGTTAAAGTTCATGATGCTGTATATCTTGACGACAAGTATAACAGGCTCAGCATTAGCATATATTAATTGTAATGCCAGAGAGATTGTCGCTCAGCAGCACTTTTTATTCGGATGTAATAAATTTGAAAAACATCAAAACTTGTGTAGATACTCAAAATATCTCGTTCCTCTGATGTCAACTGACATAGTAGAGAAGGGAGAATTCTTCAACACAATGTACGCAGAAAACCTAACTGTATATAAATACGTAAATATTCAATCCACATCTTGGACTCACTCTTTTCATGAATAGTGCATTTTTTACATTTTTGATTTACCTAAAAATAATATGTTGGCCACCCATACCCATTTGACATCCAACATCTGCAAAGCAATAATAGCAATATGAGCAACTAAAAGAGAGTTCAGGATTTATAATTTTAGGCAGACAATGGTCAAGTTAATGCCTTTGGGCTCAGTACTAACATTAGATAGTACCTTATAGTTACTAGCATTGAAGACTATAAGCTTCATCCGTACCTGCCCAATCATGCAGAAGTATGCAAGGAAATATTTATATCCTCATTATTCTCCAAGAAATATGTCGAACCTACGTTATATATTACTTTAAAAGATATGGAGGAGGGCATTTGGCGGCTCTTGGTTTATTGACTATCAATAACCACAATCATCGCTTTGCTTAGATAAGCATACATTATATGAAGATATAAATATGATAACATTATAACTGGCTCTCCTGTTTCGGAGCGATAGATATAGGTAATTTCATAGTACATTTTTTATGACTGCTAGTCGGCACGTGTTCTTATGCAATATCAATCGTTACAATAAGAGAACATAGCGCGGTGTACATGCGTTGCGGGAATGTTATACAAAGCGAATAAATGTATTGCGTTTTTGAGATGATATGGCGCAACAGGCAGCATTTCATACTACGCCTCTTTTGAATAATTTATTTCTTTCCTACATTAAATGCTTCACAGAAAGCCGTTATCATACGCATTAACTAACATTTTCATTAAGTCTTGAACAATCATGAGTATTAATACGACGTTAAAAACTCTAATGATTACAGAAGAGCAGCGAGAGAGTTGATGGGTCTTGGTTCAACACAAGCGGGATAACCAAACACTCAGCGCGCCAAGAATATGCAACAGATTTGCGTGGTGTGAATTTCTATCATCATCTGCAGTCTACTTCCAAACAGTGCTTTTGTATTGCAAAAAAGGTCAACGCAATCAATCGACCCTTGCTCTTGCTTACGCCCCCTTGTAATGAACCCCTCTAAGTCTTTCCCATTTCTCTTTTTGCAATTCTCTGCCTTCCCGATGACGTGCTAAGCAGCCTGTACATCATATGAAATGCAGCAATTGAGCATTGCCGAGGCGAGGTTAAGATCTGATTGGGCTCAGCCTGTTCGGGTCACATAATTACTGCATACATTTTAAGTCACAGTAATGCTTCAATGCATACATACATACATACATACATACACATACATACATACATACATACATACATACATACATACATACATACATACATACATACATACATACATACATACATACATACATACATACATACATACACATACATACATACATACATACATACATACATACATACATACATACATACATACATACATACATACATACATACACATACATACATACATACATACATACATACATACATACATACATACATACATACATACATACATACATACATACACACATACACATACATACATACATACATACATACATATACATACATACATACATACATACATACATACATACATACATACATACATACATACTACATACATACATACATACATACACATACATACATACATACATACATACATACATACATACATACATACATACATACACATACATACATACATACATACATACATACATACATACATACATACATACATACATACATACATACATACATACATACATACATACATACATACATACATACATACATACATACACATACATACATACATACATAGAAGCAGAAACAGTTCAGCCTAATAATCAATGCCCCACAATTGTGTCTCTGTTTGTGTATAGTAGCATTTAGATGCGTATATGTCTAATGTTTATTACAACAAATAAACACCTTCTCACACCCATTGATAAACAATCATAATAAAGTTTAAAGTAAAAAGTACGGACGCTGTGTTCATTTGAAAAATAGCAGAACAATTGCATCATTTATTATTTAAGTAATGTAATGATCACATGAAGTCTTATATTCATAAATCCAATTTATTCAGAGGAGCACACAGATAGCTATGATGTCACACGAGCAGCTGACAATACGGCATGCTGGACATATTGAAGTGACATCGTCGTTAACGGATAACACGGAAAGAAATCATTGAAATGCTCTCGCAACTCTGAAGCGCTTGCCTTACACCTACGCCTAAGCAACAGTAATGTTTGAATTGGTAGCGACGCAGATGGAATGTATATGTAGGAGACAAGCTTGTAATGCAGACAAGACCAACGTTATGGCCATTAATTCTGCTTTAATCAGATAGGAAGATCTTGGTCATTTACGTTTATGACGTTTGAGGCAACGTGTTCATTATTTACTGCCTTTTACATTTCCCTCGGCTTACCATAATATCTTACGGGTTGGTTTGGATTGCGGCACATTCTGTTGATAAACTGCAAGCGGCAGAAATCTCGAGAGACTCATTATTGTCAGTGCATGGAGAACGAATAGGTTTGGTGATTTCTGTGTTGCTGCCCACCATGTAGATTGGTATTTATCCCTCGACCTTCCTTGCGTTGCTTTATGTTCTTTCTCTGGGATTGGTTCCTGGTCAATCGTGGTCGTTGACATGCACACAACACCACATTCGTGCTTGAAACGTACATATATAAGTGCAGATTGTCTTTACTGTTAGAAGCGTATGTCTTGAAGGGTGGATTTAAGTTGATGCTGTTGAGTACATTGAAGTTGTCGACTAGGGAGACACGTGACACAAAGTAAACCGACCCTTCAGTTGGTGAATTAGGGATGGCACAGTGGCCGGTGCACTAGCTTTGGTACATGTTTGAGCTGATCAAATAAGGGAGGGCAATGAGTTGTATATAAAACAAATATAACATGGTTCATCATGATAAGTCAATATAGATAGGGGGTGCAAGTTAAATGGCGAATCAACATTGTGTCTTGTGTTGCTGCAATTTAGCAAAGCACGCAATATATGCCGCTAGACCAATCACAATAACATTTTGCGCATAATCGTTTAATGCAACAAACCCAATTGACCGAGTCATTTTTTCCTGTTATATCTCAGACAGGTTTGAACATATAACGCGCCCGTCTTGTGATGTCGCGGACTTGTCTACTATGACAGGCCCTCGTCTGTGGCACACGATAGAGAATGTCCTGGGATAAAATAATATTCACTGCAATCGGACCCTTTGACTTTCAGAAGTGTCAAGTGGTCATCAACATTCAGTTTCGTGCAACAGTGGGATTGTTCATCACTGTTGGTGACGTTCATTGTTGCATTTTCCACCGTTGTTGAGAATTATGCATACTTTTATCAAATCAATAGTAAGTATTAAAAAGCATTTAATCAAAATGCCTACACACGCCCCTCAGATTTCATCAACAACGCGATGGTTCTTTCGTAAAGCAGGTCATGGGCTGGTGTATTACCCTCATACGAAAAACCATTTTTGGTAACGTTTGCGCCGCAGTAAGCGTTCAAATTCTTGTTAAATGTTTAGCTCAATAATTAGCGATTCTTGCGCCTTGCCAAAATACCAGACGATACTGACATTCTGCTGAGGTCAAGGACGGGTCATTTTATTATTGTTTTCCATTAAAGGCTGATATAGATCTGTGCCTCAAAAATTTAAAGTGTCTAAATAAACAAGAATGTGGCTGTGGCTTAAAAAGCAAAGCCGCAAAATAGCGTCTATAACGAATCGGACATGCAGCTTCAGCTAAAGAATGGACGACGGCGTTATGCAAGCGGTCATTGTGTATTTTAATTGCCCTCTACCCCATTCCTAGTCTGCACCACAGATGTAGCAGACGCACTGACCTCCATGGATGATGTTTCTGATGGATGACTGAAGGCCATAGTGCCTGGACCAATTCCATTTCTCATTTGCTTCATGTTGCGCAATCAATATCGCGCCCCATATATTCCCCATGAGATTAACTGTTTAAGCCATATTACATCTCCTGATATCTAATTAGCTAAAACTAAACAAATATGTTAACTCGTTCTTATTGAAATTTGGCCTGCATCTGGTAAGTTCTAAGCTTTGCAAAGCGATCGGTCGATATCGTGCATTCAATCATATGGCCATTGTTGTACATTCATCCGTTTGCAAGTCTGATGCAATATCATTCACATAGAATGACATTCAGGTGATGCATAGGTATCACAGGAGATCAATTAATCTTTGTGGTTGGGGGAAACGAAGAACCATGCAAGGAAAAGTTGTTCAATGGATGGGCAGATGTTCGAATTTCTGATGGATGACTTCAAACCGGTTGCATATAACATCATACAATTATCGCTTCACTTGAGAAACGTTTTATCCGCGCCTCTTGATAATACTCGTGCTAACAAGAAACCAAATCTACTCACAATTGGTAATGATCAATTCACTGATCAGGCATCAGCATACAACTCAACAATATCACCAACCTGTGCTCCTACAATATTCCAACAACACTTGAGATTAACTTTTTTAAACCATATGATAATACATCTCCAGCTATATCAAGAAGCTAAAACTAAAACAAATGGTAAATCGTTCTTATTGGAAACTTGGCCTGCATCTGGTAAGTTTTAAGCTTTGCAAAGCGATCGGTCGGATACAACCTGTGCGACAACTACAACAACCACTCCCTATTTTGATTGCATTGTCTTTGTCACCTAGGATTTGGATCATTCCATGCAAAAGCTCTATAGTATTGCATTTGTATTCTGTCCTGGCAGCAGTGCATTGCAATGCATCATATGCAAACGGGCGTTGTGTCGAACGGGCATTTAGGGCACGAATACCCGTTTGCATAATAAGTGTGACTGTAAAAGTGCAAGTAGCTACCTATTCTTATCAAGCAAATATCAGTGTTTTGTTAAGAAACATATGCATATACATAATCAGCTCTCGGTGTTAACAAGGACGCATCTCCCTCAGTATGATGCTGATAGTGCCATATCGCGTGACACCGCAGTTTATTTATGCTGATAGCTTAGTGAAGGAAAACAAAAGAAAACTAAAAGCACCAGACTTATTACTATCAAGACATATATAGTGAGCGGGAGAGCTATGTGCATAACCATCATTATGAGCATGTTCTAAGGAATGAGCTCAAGACAAAAACGTTCGCGGTATTGTGTGCATCGATTACTACAGTAATCCACCGATAGCTATGAAATTCCACATAATTGCAAATGTATGTATCGCATGCACTATTTAGCATTATAATGAATTCATCTGAAGTTGACATTGCGATTGGAAGGTCCGTCTGTTAATCTTATATCTTAATAAGTCAATGCGACGACTATACACATATCTCTTTACATTCTCTCTTGGAATGCGGTATCTTCGTGCAATATACTTCTATTTACTAATGCGTTTAAGACATTCCATAGCAAAAGTCACCAAGTACAAGGGACAGAATTTCGCCTGCAGCTGTTATCGTAACGAGTTATTCTAGATATTTTTTAAGGCTCTGGTGTCACTGTATTTAATATGTTACTACTCAGAGTGGAGAAGATTCTTCTTCGCATTCAGTTTTAGACAACATCAATAGCCCATATTACTACAAACCACCAGTAGGACGGATCTAAACTTGATCAAAAGATAGGTAAAACAAATGAACGGAAGTAGTTGCTGTGTGTTGATGACATCACGCAGCAAGCCCCTTGTCGTTCCTGATTAGCGTTTCTCGCTCTGGCCATGCAGGGACTCATTTCTTATGTCATTGCATTCGTGGAAAAAACAAAATGCTTTCTAATGCGCTTACAGTCGGATTACACTTTGCGCGGTTCTACAGTTTCAGCAGCCACTATACCTGTCTCATGTGTTGACAGGTAATGCCAACTGATGTATGGCAGAAACGGTGACTGTTTATCTTTCAAATTAATTATGAAGTCGACGAGTGGTCAACTGTAAATCTCACCTATTTTTTAATATCGCACCAGGATTCTATCTGCATCACGCAAAGGGTGAAATACGTACGACTTTTTACATGGTTACTAGTGTTTACAGCGTTGAAATTCATGCATTCCTGTGCAATTGTCTATAGCTAATTTTCGCTGATTTAGTTTGCGAAACAATGTCGAACATCACTGATAATGCATATATATAAATATATGTAAATTTATATTTATAAAATAATGGTTAAATATACATGTATATATGCATATATATAAATATATATATATATGTATATATATATATATATATTATATAATATATAAATTTGTGCATCGATACATATTTGCATATATATATAAATATATATATATATGCATATATATATATATATATATATGCGCATAAAACATATGTATTTATATATATATATATATATATATATATATATAGATATCTATATATATATATATATATATATATATATTTATATATATATATATATATATACATGTGTGTATACATATATATTTTATGTATATATATGAATATATATATATACATTCATATAAACTTATAAATATAAATTTACATATGAGTATGTATTTATTTATATGTATACAAATATATGAGTGGTGAGCATGTTGCGTCATCATGCTTGCAGATGTCATGCATGACCGAACGCAGTGAAGAAAAATATGCACCTCTGGTAGGACTTACGGTTAAAAGATGAGGAGAAAACAAAAACGACTACAGGTTTTGTAAAGTGAATCTCGTAATAATGGAGGCGATACATTTTCCAGCAACGTATAAAATCTCCAGAGTTGTATACGAAGGATGGCATTTCAAAAGGGTTATAAAGAAACAGATGCAGCTGCTGCTTGGTGACAATCACCTAAACAGCAGAACATCTACCGTATTCTGCCCTACTAATCTGTTAACCAAATAACCCCGCAAAACTGCAGAGAAAATGAGAGCAATAAGATGAAGCAATAATTCAAGCCAGTGAGCCGTGCAAAAACCGGTGCGTCTCTAAAAAGATCAACAATTACTAAATAATGCAATTCTCATTGGTACTCAAGTAAGATCAGTTTCAGGTTATTGATATGGTTGTGCAAATATCTGATACACAATGCGAGGCTCAGCCCATTTTTTGACGAAAAGTATACAACGGATGCGGCTCGCATTGGGCACACGTGACAACATTAAATGCATGTATTTGCAGAACAATGCCCGCTCCAGGGAACATGTTACCACGTTGTTGTAAAGTTTTTGGACTGTCATCCATGCTAGACAATGCCGCTTCCCTTTTATATAGTTTATTATATTTTGAATGATTTAATTGTAACACGAAATAAAAGTTGTGAATTCAAAAGGAAGAATGGTTATTTATAAGAGAGGAAATATTTTTCGGTTTGTGAATTAATTATATTTGTTGTTCGGTGCTGCTGGATAAGATAAATAAACCTCGTTGCATAGATTGTTATCCCAGATTAATCAACAACTTCTTTGTAAAAATGGGAATGCAACTATGGGTAACTACGCAGATAATCAAGACTGCTTCCTGCCTGTTGCAGGATGGTCGGGTGATCAAAATCAAAAGAACCCCGCGCTTCACACACACACACACACACACACACACACACACACACACACACACACACACACACACACACACACACACACACACACACACACACACACACACACACACACACACACACACACACACACACACACACACACACACACACACACACACACACACACACACACACACACACACACACACACACACACACACACACACACACACACACACACACACACACGCTAGCTCCACTCCCTTCATCCCCACTCTTTTGTAATGCAATCCTTTCTTCTCAGCTGTATGACTTTATTTAGATAGGTTTGCGTGCACCGACCAGTGGAACTTAAGGGACGCCATCCAACATCTTTGGAATAGCATATTTCCGTTGAAAGAGATGTCAAATTTTAACGTGCCTTGAATTGTGTCAACGGAAGATGTCGTTGAAAGACGGGTGTCAAAAAAAGGCAACGAGAGGCGTGGGGGGGGGGGGGTGGGGGACAACAAACGAATCGGGTATGTTCGATCAAAGTATCGATGATTGAATCTTGTAAGGGAGGCTAGAAGTAAGGGTTGGGACGGGTGAGGGAGACAAAGTAACGTTAGCTTTCAGGGTGAGCAAACGATCGGGATCGTGAAAATAACTCAGTTATTGGGAGGGAGGAGTGAGGGATGACAGAGGCGACATCACTAATAGTTTTTATTAGTCGAGCAAACTACACATTTGCCGTTGAGAAAACACAAAAAAAAAGAGCTAGATTTTATTCCGGTTGATTATTGCGTCAAAGAAGCGTGATTCGTAAGCCATCATTCTCGCTGCTCTATACACGACCCGTCGAATTTCCTTAAGATTTATGGCTTTGAAATAGATATTCTATGCCACATTAGATGCGTGCTCTGGCGTGCAATCAGTTATGTAGCAATTAGCCATGTAGCAATGCATGACGCCAAAAGAATCCCATAGAAATGAATGATGACATCCCTGAGATGCACCAAAAGGCTGCCACGAGACTCTCAATATCCGCACAGCACATGATTGCATGATGGAGACTGAGTGAGGGTGTAATTGTGGTGAGAGCTAGTCGGGGACAGGGGAATTGGTAGTTATAATTGAATCAGTCGCTGCATTACTCAGAAAAGTGATAGCATCAGAAGGAGAAATAAAATTTTTTTTTCTTTACATTGGTGTTTGGGTGCCGAATTGTGACTTCAATTTAGCGGAGACCGAATGTCAGAGGTACTAAAGCAAGACACGCGATGGCAAAAATAAGTAAAGGACGAGCGGTAAATATTGTACTGGTTGATGGAGGCGTTTCCCGTGTCAATGGGTACTGTAGGCTACAACAGTTTTATAGAGTAATGCAAGTAGTATATGGTAGTATGGTGATGCTGCATGAAGGCCCGTAGAAGATTTGATCAACTCATATCGTGACCTTATTACTTATCCTTTGTCTAATTTTGGCGTACCGTTTGGATTACATCCTACTGTCAAAAAATCGAAATATAATATTATATGTAATGGTACGTATAGCGTATTGTGCTGGTGGGGGCATTACAAATTCAATGGAGATAATATGAAGACTGCATTAATGCATAGACACTTTCAATCATCGATGAGGGAGGCCAAAAAAGCTTTTTATAGGCATTGTAGGGGTGTATGTGAAGGTATGAAGCGTGCATGACTATATATATATATCGACGTGTTACACAACCTACAAATGAATGTGCTGTACAGAAATTAATAACTTCAGCGCAATGCTTTAGTTTCTAATTACGCTAGATTGCACCCAACTAGTTCCAATAATCACTAATACGTGATGGTTGTAATCGATATCAGGAAAAACTTAAAGCGACTATCTATCCGTTACTGAGTCATTTATGAAAGCTCCATTTTGGAATGGGTTAAATCGTGAATCAAAGGAACTACATAAATGGTGAGTGCTACCTGTACTGGTCACCTACCCAATACCGTTCGGGTCTAATCAATTGCTACGCAGTTAGTTTGCTTACTCTCCTGATTTAGTACTAACCTCTCTCAACTGTTATAAAGTCACTGTTTCGCAATCCTAGAAAGCTTAGGAATAGTTAATGTGCTGCTTCAACATTTCAGAAACAGACTCGATGTGCATTTGAAGGATTAAGTCCAGAGCGATAAATAATAAAAGTCTTCTATTCATCCTTTCTTCCCTACATAATAGTTTCATTCAGTCTATAGCCCCTGACAATACTTCATCCTCGGGTTGCCGTCTATACAAAATATTTGCCATTAGAAGAAACTACATGTTTTGTGCTACTAATGCCTCTATTATCGATTCCATGTAACCCTGAATGACTTAGTGTCATTATTTGAGCTTATGTGGCTTATTGATTCGTCATACTCTTGCTCAACATTTATAGCTACCTATCGAAATCGTGATCGATTGCGTATGTAATCGCCTCCGCAACATTCCACAACCCCTTCACAATACCATTAATGGTATCTTATATCAAACATGTTTGACCTCTTGACACAATGAACTACGCTTGCCCGCTGCAATATAACCAGCTGTTGCGCGGTTTTCTCGTCTCGAATCAGCTTAGGACCAATTCCCAAATTTGGAGGAGCCTATTATATGCACAAATATCTTGCAGGATGTCTCTGCCGTTCCATTATTCTTGGTGTTTAGTATTCATGTGGAATGTACCTGCCCATTGTGATCTGACGATGAAGCCGCTGGCTGAATTCATCCTTCGAAAAGTTGGTTCTTTTTAAACATTATTTATGGCACAATACTTCGTTAACTAATATAATATATACTACATGGCATAAATAAATATTCGACGCCCGTTGTATATTATTGATAGTAATGTCAGTAAATATTTTGCCAACCTAACATGCATACCGTACACACTGTTTGGTATTGGCATACAGTTGTAACCTGATGATAAAACCAACACGTCACGATCGTGCAATTTCTTGCCGTTGCCTGGTGCTTTTGAACAGCAGGTTTCTCGAACAAACATAGTTTTATCAAAGCAACAGCTGGGACAATCTCAGGTACCCTGGCGGCGATTCTTGCATTCGACGGGTGTATGTTATTAGGCTGAAAATATCCTTTCCTGATATCAACAACATCTCTCGAACATCTTACAGTCACTAAAACAATGCAAATATTGAAGTTCATGTTTCGATATATTGTGATGCTTAAACGCGACCTTGACATCAGCGTCATGATAGTAAGTATACAGGCTCAGCACAAACATATATTTAACTCAATGTCAGAGAAATAAGCACATGAGAGCGATTCGGTGCAATCTTTATCACTCAGCAGGACTTCTTACCCGGATGTTATAAACTAGAGCAACCCCAACTCCTGGTGATTCTCAAAATAACTCATCACACTGATGTCAACTGACAAAGTGGAGAAGGGAGAAGACTTTAACGTAATGTACGCAGAGAATCTTACTGTACATAAGTACGTAAATATTCAATCTAAATGTTGTTTGTAATATTTTTCTGATAATGAACTAATTTCATTTTTGATTTACCTTAACTGAATATGCTGGTCATCCATGTGACATCTACCATCCGAACACAATAATAAGCTCTTGGTTGGCAGATTTCTCAGCAATGACAGGCAATATGTGAACAAACGATGAATGTGCAGGATAAATAATGTTAGGTAGACAACAGTTAAGTAAATGCCTCTAGGCGATAACATCACACACAAAACACATTGCCATGCCCTACATCTCTTGATTGGCTGATTTATGTCACTGGCATTAAAATGCCTATTATGAGCTTATATTTAATTGATGGAAACTATTTACTAGTTCGACCGAATGCAATGACACGTAATAACATCTGACATATGGCTTACTTTAAGCCTGTTCGCCTTGAACAAAGATTGCAATGACGCTGGGTTGTCAACAGAAAAAAAATGCATTGCATTTGTTCTGAACCCTCCCATTGCGTTTCAAAACTCATCTCTCGATCAGTAAGAGATGCTCAGCAAAAACTTTAGATAGTACCGTAAAGTTGCATTGGAGCCTATAAGCTTGATCCCTACCTGTTTAATCATGCAGAAGTATGCACTCTAATATATCCTCATTACACTTCAAGAATTTTGTGGCTCTTGATTTATTGATTATCATTTACCACAATCATCGCTTTGCTTAGATAGACATCTAATTTATGCACCAGGGCAGTGAGAGAGTGGGTGGGTCTTGTTTCAGTACAATTGGGATAGCCAAACAATCAGCGAGCCTAGATTATGCAACAGATTGTGCGAGGTATTGTTTTCTCTCACCATCCTCAGTCAGCTTCCGAACTGTGTATTGGTCTTGCAAGAAAGTGAAAATGCAGCCATACATACATACATACATACATACATACATACATACATACATACATACATACATACATACATACATACATACATACATACATACATACATACATACATACATACATACATACATACATACATACATACATACATACATACATACATACATACATACATACATACATACATACATACATACATACATACATACATACATACATACATACATACATACATACATACATGCATGCATGCATACATACATACATACATACATACATACATACATACATACATACATACATACATACATACATACATACATACATACATACATACATACATACATACATACATACATACATACATACATACATACATACATACATACATACATACATACATACATACATACATACATACATACATACATACATACATACATACATACATACATACATACATACATACATACATACATACATACATACATACATACAAACACACATACAAAAACACATAGAAGCACATATATACAGCTTAAGCGATGCAGATTGAATGTATATTTAAGAGTAAAGCTTGTAATGTAGAAAAGACCGAAGTCAAGGCAATTCATTCTGCTTGCTTAAGATAAGCTGATATTGGGCATTTGCTTTGATGACTCTTGCGGCAACGCCTTCACATTTCACTGTATGTTACATTTCTCTAAGCTGACCGTGTTATCTTACGGGATGGTTTGGATTGCAGCATATTCGGTAGATATACTGTCAGCGGTTGAGATCTCAAGAGACTCATTATTTTCAATGGATAGAAAACGACGAAGCTTGATGGTTCCTGCAAGTGTAGCTGCCCACCATACAGAGTGGTATTAATCCTTCGACCTTCCTTGCGTTGCTTTATGTCCTTTCTCTGTGATTGGTTCCGGGTCGATCTTTGTTGCAGACATGAACACAACACCACATATCTGAACACCAGAACAAAATAAGTGCAGACACAAAGTAAACGGTCCCTTCAGTTATTAAATTCGGCATGTCAAATTAGCCTGTACACAATATTTGGTACAGGCTCAAGCTAATCAAATAAGGGAAAGCAATAAGTATATAAATACTGCCAAAAGCATCGTAGCAAATATAACATTATCAATCATAATAAGTCATTATACATTGGATGTGCAGTTTAAATTGCGAAGAAACACTGTGTTTTGTTTTATAGCAAACTAACAAAGCACGCAGTGTACGTCGCTAGACCAAGCAAAAAAACATAATCGTTTAATGCAATAAGCATGGATAGAAAATGAATCACTGCAATCGGACCCTTTGGCATTCAGAAATATCTCAAGCAGCTAACAACGAATCGTGTTTGGCCATATCATGACACGTATCCTATTACAACTGTAAACCTTTACCGAGATAGCTTATCTAACAGAACGTCGTATGTCTTGAGGTTAAATTAAATTCATCGGGGAGAAGATACAAA
Source organism: Urechis unicinctus (assembly GCA_034190875.2). Classification (NCBI taxonomy): domain Eukaryota; kingdom Metazoa; phylum Annelida; class Polychaeta; order Xenopneusta; family Urechidae; genus Urechis; species Urechis unicinctus. The sequence continues at coordinate 10,199,632 of CM067353.1, forward strand.
CATAAACGTATATCACCTGCAAATCATTCCTAGAGCGCACCTATATTTGAGATTAAAACATATATTTACGTGTTGTCAAGCACCATGAAAAAACAGGGGCCACTTGCAAAACACGGTCTTCGGCTATTTAGTCCACTAACACTTACTGCGGTTGAATCTGTTAGCCAAAGCCGCTTCTAGAAACGTGTTATGTTTTCCAGGCCTAACTTCATATTTTTTTTACATAGAATGACATTCAGCCGATTCATACATATCGGTTAGTAATCGTTGCGAAGTTGTCTGGGAAACAACGAACCATGCCGAGAAAAGTTCACCTTGTTAGGCAGATATTTTCGTTTCAATTGTCTTCCAGATCATGTCAAATCTTCTTTAATTGAATGACATATAACATCATACAATTAATCGTTTCACATATCAGAAAGAACTGCCGAGAAAAATCCTTCTAGAAGCAAATCTTTTTTTTTCATGCGCACGAATACTCGTTTGCAGAATTAATTGTGGCTGGAAAATAAAATGTCAGCGACAGCAAGATCAATGATTTGCACCTGCTAGGTCAATGCCATATGATGGTCATGCAGTTAAAGTAACGTTCTTTGTTCAAGCATGCACTAAATGACATTAAGTCTTTTGATTTGTAAAGCTCATATCTTATATTGTTTAGCACGTTCAAGATAATCCGCGGCCACATCATTCACGCAAAGCAATAGTGATAGCGCAATGGTTATAATGAAATGCTGTTATATGTTATATGTCAGCTTTCATTTTTTATCATTTAATTACAAAACGTCCATCAAGCGTGGAGCCTTTGTGGATCTTAAACACATACCACAGCCATACATGCAGGCTCCAATTCATGCATGTGTACAAACAATGCATTCCCAAAATAATCTAAACCTTTCACGGCAGAGTATTTAGGGCAAATAAGCCAGCGCCCGTAGTTATCGTACCTAAGCTTCACAGAATGCCGACACAATCGCATTCGCTTCATTCGGGAAATGTGGAGTATCTTTCAAGTCGTGTGTGTTGAGTGGTTAAAACATATCAGCTTGCTGCATTGCTCATTCTACGGCGCGTTCATTTGTCAGTGGAGAAGATAAAACGACGACAGGTTTTTCTCAGTTATCTCTGGTAATGATGGGGCAGATGATATTTTTCAGCATTCGATGAAATGTTAAGAGTAAAATCTCATGTTATCATTACAGTAACGGAAGCAGCCGCCCATTAATGAGAGACTCAAACATTTTGTGCAAACAAGTCTGCTAAATTAATATTAAGCTTTGACCATGTAAACGTCTTGTGCTGAATGCATATGTTTAACAACTCATCCCGTGGTGTACATCTTGGTCAATATAAGAAATATTGCATTAATTCAAACTAGATTCGAATGTATTTCCGAGTGGCATAAGTTACAAAATCATATATAACTGGCATCAGACAAGCAACAATGCTGAGACTACTTGCAAACACTCAAGCTTTATATATGCTCTCCGCGGTGTGATCACTTAGTTTTGGCCATTCACAATGACGTTTTCCGGGTTATGATGTATATAGGCACCATATGTTGATTAAAGAATGGAGGCTCGTCTGATCATCATCCTCGTCATCACCATCATCATCGTCATCATCATCATCATCATCATCATCATCATCATCATCATCATCATCATCATCATCACCATGCTTAGCCGGCAACATTGCCCTAATCATCTAAACAATGCGACCTGAACCGGCAAATAAAATGGAAAATAATCGATCGTGATAATCAAAAACTGGGACATTATTAAACATGTTTTCTTTGGGGTGAGATTTCATTTTTAGAATTGATTGTGTTACCATTTAGATATATACTCGCTGTTTCTGGCAATATTTCTAAAGAATCATGATGTAAGGAATGTATTAGAAGATAACTATAAGAATTAAACCAATGTTAATTTCAAAAATTCATTTGATAAGCAGGCTCGAAAAACTGCCACTTGATCAATATATTTTCAACTTATAACACACTAAGCGTTCAACGGATGCGATATATAACCACATGCGTAACACTAACGAGCAACTTTAAGCCTCAAATGTACAAAAGACATTTCATTCGTTAGACCTGCACAGCCGCGAGCAATTCCTGTCGACAGGCATCAGGGGTTGTCCCTCACTAGTGACTGAATTATGGCCGACAAACGGATTGCTCAGAATCACAGCCATATATAACGGTTAAGCAATATCAAATTACTTGCCAATAAAATAGCTTTATCGGCTGAACCATATTGCTTTTAATCAATCCTATTTACTTCGTTGTGATTACGTAGGTGTACTGTTAGATTATTTAGATAACGTAGCGTACCTTACCATCTTCCCATTGTAACTGTCATTGAGCGTGACATTTGCTCAAGCTGCCTCCCTCTGAATAGCGTATTGAGTCCTCACGTCTTGTCACTAAGCACATGTTAAATGAGTCTTTTGTCATAATATTTCCCCTAACTATGTCTTTATTCAAACTCGTCCGTCAAAGATATCCTACTTCGGCCTTATTGCCTCTCACTTTCTCGGTTATTACTTTTCATTTTCATCTCTCTCTCCCTTTTGATTTTCGACGCTTTGGCTGGACCGCCAATATCCGTGCATTTTAAAATCATAATTGATGATTGTGATGGCTGATTGCAGCTGATAGCGCAATGCTGCAATACTAGGCCGAGGGCTTCTAGTGTTATCACAGTTTGTTTTATTGGTGAAATCACAAATACCAAGCATAATAAGCAACTCAACTACTTCTATTAATCATTTAACCATTCTTATTTACGTGTATTCACTTTATGAATTAATCAGTGACAACGACGCACTTACACAATCATTTTATATACACCATACGTTGAATCTGCTTAATTAAGTAACACTGGCTTCTTCCGCTTAAGGCATATATGCTTGTTTTGCTTTTATGAATTTTCATTTGTATTGCAGTTGGCCCAATCCCGGAGGTAATAAACGAAATTCCAAGATATTTCCCATTTGATAAACAACAAAGGCCACAAATTAGCTCAACTTTGTAAATAGGCTGTGTCACGCACACGAACGCCAATGACATCACCGACCCACCCATTGCCAACACCCCAACCTACCAATTGCCAATACACCAACATACCCACTGCCAGTACACCAACGTACCCACTACAAATACGCCAACCTACCCACTGCCAATACACCAAACTACTCACTGCCAAACACCAACACCATGACACTACACCAACCACTGCCAAAACCTACCAACGTCAATACATCACCCACCCGACAATACACCAACCTACCCACTTCTAATGCACTAAACTACCCATTACAAATACGCCACCTACCCACCGTCAATACATCAACCTACCCGATACAAATAAGCCAACCTACCCATTGCCAATGCATCAACCTACCCACTACCAATACGCCAACCTACCCACCGCTAATACATTAACCTGCCGATACAAATAAGCCAACCTACCAACTGCTAATGCACTGACCTACCCCTTCCAAATACTCCGAGTCAACTTCACTAATAGTGAATTACATGGCCATAATAGCAAACAAATCGTCCATATATACACATCGCGTTGTCATGTAGATTTTCACAGTTGATTGGATGCAATAGGTTTTCAAATTACATAGGATGGTAATTTGAACAAAAACATGTAAAGTCCTGTTGTCAGTTCATTTATATCTCTGTGATTGCTAGCACTGATGGCAAGCATCACTCCATCGCTACAGACAGTAGAAATTTATCTACAGAAGTATCGCTGCTATAGATATTGCTCACAAGAATAACAAAGCTGGTTAAATGCCATCGAGCAAATATTTGTATTCATTTCTTAATGCCCATTGTTGGAACATTAATGCAGCGCTGGCAGAAAAGTCATAATATGACAATATTAACCACCTCAAACTGTAACAAGCCACATGATAAACTCATTCCCAACTTAGACTTAATAGATCAATGGTTACCGAGCTCAACTCATTGGAACAAACACGTAGAAAATAGTGTAAACCATCTTTGATTCATGTAATCTGACGATTTATTGTATCAACACATGCTTAAGATACTGCAATCGACGCTTGATTAATGTACAAAATCTACAGCCGAGATTTTGCCAATTTAACAACCCATTGCAACAGTTGATTGCAGCAGAAGTAACAGTTAAAACATGTTGCTCTCTGTAGGTATGTTTTACGCAGGTTGGTTTTGTGCACCAGCTCATTTGCGATACGTTAAAATGAGCAGCGGCACGACCAGTCATTGTTGTTTCTTCTGGCAAGTTTTCATATATGTTTTACGACATAAAGTAGAGAAACAATGCTCATCTCGTAGGGCAAATAGGGCTTGGCTTGGCTTTGAATATCTGACGGTCAGACGAAAAGCCAACAAACTTCCGGAAGCCATCAATGTTTCCTGCACAAAATTCGTGCATTGTAACTACCTGTTTGGGTCTAGGCAAGCACGATCATCATGCCTGTATATGCAAAGATCCTGCGAGACCGTCGCAAGTTACCGCAATAAGTTTTCTTAATCAGCCAAATCGAATATGCTTCTCACTCTTCATTGTGGCTCGCTTCAAGTCAGCCGATTATGCGTTGTTAAAAAACTGACAGAGGGTGCAGAATAAGTACGCATGAGAATAAATAGTACGTTTGCGACAAATGTGCTTCTGTGACGGAGTCTATTTGTACTAGGCAAGTTGTCAAATGAATGTGAGATGAAAAATAAAAAAACTTTTTTTCGTAGATCAATGCAGTTGAAAAAAGTCATGTGTCGCTTCCCTTAGCAAAATATTGCAAGAATTACATGTAACGGGACGAGTTAAACCTTGACATAGTGAAAAGCAAAACCAATAAATAATTTTGGTTTGGTTATTAATGTTGATAAGGTTTATTTTCGTTGTTGTTGTTGCATCTGTGAATTATGTATTAAAGCAAGTATATTCCACACTACGAGGCTGGTATGAGCGTTGACAAAGGACAGATGAAAACCATGTCTGGCGATACTAGCGTGTCTAATTATATATCCTCAACTTGACACCCGGGCGGCATATCTACATAGGATTGTTTAGGAAAATAATCTCTGATTACTGCGCTAGCGGTGATTAACGCAAGAGGCACTGTACCTGAGCATTCTATGGGATTCGCTATTATGATACGTTGTTTTCATATAGAATAAGGACGATGTAAGCTATTATATGGAAGCATGCAAATTAACCACAGCTGTGCGCTAAATATCACAGTTATTATACAATGCATGCAATTTGTAACCAGGAACTATTTCAGATTATCGATATGGTTGTGTAATAACCTTATACATGATGCGAGACACATCCCATCGGACGCAGACACACTTATTAAACCGATTCGTGTTGATGCAATAAATGAAATCGTAGATTACTAGCAGCAAGTACCACATATTTTCATGTTTTGGAATGTCATCGAAGCGACTGGCAATGCGATATCATCCCCGTAGTTGGAGTGATTATGTCACGACTACTTATTGGAGAGCTGGATAGTTTCTACATGAGAAAGCACTTGCTTCTTACTTCAGTAAATAAAAAATTAACAACCCAGTTCGCTGTTTTGTGCTAGTTTGATCGAATAAATAATCCTTGTAATAATAAGACAGTGGGTTGATGAAATTTTACCTAATCAACTGTTGTTAGGGACTGTCAATCCAGGGATGTTAGTCTAGAGTTTGAACCCTCTGTATTCTAGGTCCACATGACTCTCCGATACATCTCCCCGTTGTAAATATGGTTAGAGAATGGGTTACTAAGTAGATGATTGAGACCAACGTCAAAAGAACCCTGGAGTACAAACGCACACGCACCGTCCGCATTTCCATCGGCTGCGCCAATTACTCATTCAGCAACCACTCTTCTAACGTATGCCCTTCCCTTTCATCAGATTATAGGTTTGTACGCATCACAATCGCAGCTATCCATCGTCGCCGTGCTAGCTAGCACATTTTTATTTTTAAAGCCACTTTTAAAAAACGCTCCTTTACGTTTGAATCATTTGAAGGTGATGAATAAATCTTTAAGGGAGAGATGAGAAACGACAAACAGCGACTTTATCGTCCAATAGTCCTCTCATTGGTAACGTTAGCAATCAATATTCTTTGTGTTCCGAGATTTTATTTCGCAGAAAGCAATAATATTTTGTGTCGCAGAGTGATTGATAGCTACCAAATGCACTGCTCTTAACAAGACCTGCACAAATCAACCTCACGATTTCATTCAGATTTGTAGCTTTGCAATGGAGATTGCACGGTACGTTTGAGGCGCACTTTGGAGGGTGAATCACAGCAAAACTATAAACGATACCGTTAGATTCTGATTGAAATGAATGATGATACCCCTGAGATGCTCGTAAATGCTGCGTTAAGACTCAGAAACGTGGCCAATTTCAGACATGAAGGCATAGTTGGGACCGGGTGAGGTGTGTAATATATATGTTGGGTGTACAAGCTGGTGTGGACCTAGGAGTTGGTAGTTACAGAGCAATCAGAAACCGCTGTATTGGTGGTCGTCATAATTTTTTTGATACATCTCTCTCTCATTGCAAATAGAGTTTATGGATGGGCTACTAGGCAGATAATTGTACCCAACATCAACCGAACCTGCCCCACAAAAACGCAATCGCGGTCCACATTTCCATCTGCCGCGCCTAATGCTCATTCAGCCTCTACTCTCCCACTATAGGCCCCTCTCTTTCAGATTATAGGTTTGTACGCAGTGCTAGCAGCTTTCTGGTTAACACAAAGCCAAACTATATCGTTACATTCATTTTGGTAATGGGCGAAGTTGTCGAAGAGTTGACATAAAAAAACAGGGCTATAGATTCATGTAGATATGTATAGATGATGAGTGAATCTTTTGGGGAGAGAATAGAAAAGAAAATCAGTAGGTATAATGTGTGTTGAGATTGAATTTTCAGTGCTAGTGAAAGATCGGGAGAGAGAGAATATATATGAGAGATAAAGAGTAGACGAGGAGGAAAACGGATAAAAAAAGCATGTTAATATTTATAAAACCTACTTGCAATCAGTCCAATCGCCCTTTCTGTCACCCATATACCGTTTGTCGTTGAGGAACCTGCAGGAACAAACTTCTTTATTTAACTCCGAGATCTTATTTTGCAGAAACCAGTCTTTTGTGTGACAGACGAGTGATCGACAGTTAACATATGCACTGCTCTTACCAAGAAAGCAAAAATCGACTTCATGTAGATCTGTGGCTTTGAAATGGAGTTTCTATGCCACATTAGACGCGTTCTCTCGAGGGTGATTCACAATAAAACTATTAATGATGCCGTTAGATTTTTCGCCGGTGTGGGACACAGGCGTCGGTAGCTATGGTCGAATCAGTAGCTCCGTTACAGAGGAAGGTGATAGCTTCAGCAAAATATATTGAAAATGAAATCCGTTCATCTTTCTTGTATTTGGGAGTGCTTGGTGTAATTGCTCAATTGAAATTTCAATGAAGCGGAGGCAAATGTCAGAGGGTATATGCGAACTACGCGATGCCAACAGTGAATATTAAACAAGCGGAAGCTTTGCAGCTAGAGAAAAGGCGTTTCTATAATGATATAATGGTATAAGTTTATTATCAATTAAAACGCAACGCATTGGTATCTAATCATGTCAGGTTCAACTCAAAGTGGTGCAGATGACAAGTGTCAATTATTGTCATTAAAATGCATGATTTACATGATTGTATCAATACAAAATGAAACACGTCTATATGCCCGTAACCCAGTTATTTATGACGGCTGCCGCTTGAAATATCTTTTCTAGAATTGCAAATACTAAAATAATTGTGAATAATGCCGATTGCATTTATATCTAAAACCCTACTGACTTTACCTTTTAACATTATATAGCCAGTAAGCATGATTCATCACCATTATCACTAGTATCTACTCGCTAGGTGTTCTGCAGTACCTCCCCCTCCATATAACATGATTATATCAATTGTCGGATGAGTAAAGATGTATTCTACACAGGTTATTGGATTTTGTGAAATACACCAATTTCTCACAACTTTTCGAAATGATTTTCGTGCAATCGAGAGCAATCAGTAACCTTACTGTCAATCATACCTTTTCAAAAGGGGCGTGACTCAATAGTCTCAATTATTACTGTGATTGCTGAGCATAATTTTGTAATTATATACGGAGGCTATGCTTATATCGATACATTTCGAAAGAGGTTCCGATAATATAAACCACTCATTAAAGCAGCTGACAAGACCACCAACCAGTTCAAACAAAATAAATCGGCTTATTTTATTTCGACAAGTATAAGTATAGCATACAGGCCTGTCAAATGGCATAAAGTTTGCAAAATCAATATTGAGAAAATCCGGTGAATAATGTATAGTAGCACCTGTCACGTTCGAAGGAGATATGAGACCTAACATGATCTGTAGTTATTCTATCATAGCCTCTATCGTTAAAGGTGTGTCTGCTAGAAAATCACACCATTGTATGCTGTTATATATGCACAGCTATTCTCATAATATTATAATGTATTACATTGGTTGTACTATATTGACCTGCTTCGTAAAACGATAGCATTGCTTTGAAAATAGCATGATGTCAGTATAGTTCTTGTGTCAGGATTCAACCTCAGCTTTAGGGTGCATGCATTTGTGAGCTGGTCCTCCGTTCTTTTCTTCTATGTGCCAGTGGTCGTGGACGGAGTCGCCGTCAACTTCTTTTTACTCATTAGGCCGTGGTTTGCCACATAGTGGGTTTTCTATCCTCAGGCGTCATGTGTATGAGATCAGGCTTGGAGAGAACTGCTTTGATCTTGCGCTCTTCCTGTTGCAGTGCTTGCAGGATTTTTTCCATAGTGTTTAGTCCTTGTTACACCACAGGAGGTATGGTCGGACCATTACATCGGACAACTACATAAGCTTAACCGCATGGCTCAGGTCTTCTGCGTGTTCTTCTTGGTAGGATCCGGTGCAGGGCCCGAAAGCTTAACGGGGAGCACCTCAAAGTCGGCGTATGTAACATACGGAGATGTCAGCTGCTTTTGCCAGTTTTGGAAGGATATGTCCTTCCCTTTCTCTAGCATTTCAAATGGCAGCCTGCTCTATCCCCATGCAATCAGGCTTATGCGCCTGGAGCAGTTGTTCAGTGGTATGACCATGAAGGCATCGATCACAAAGTCGTTTATCTTTGATCTGTTCAGATCTTTTATCTGCCATTATTCTCAATCAGCAAAAGGTTTATATGTGGAAAATCAGCAAGCTGTTTGCTGATGTGGCTTATGAAAGGGGAAGCTTAACTTCCCACCCCGTCCCAGGCAAAGATGTCCAGTGCTACTTTAAGCACTCGCATTCCTACCTACTCAAGCTGCGACACTGATGATGAATACTCTATGCCTTTACCCTCCACCAGGGTTAACATTATCTAAATGTTATACTTTGATGGTCGCTGCAGGTCTTTGGCGACCGGGTGCAAAGCCAATTCATTATACCATAGAAGGCAGAAGTCGTCCTTGTTCTTCACCTTTATGAACGTCTTCTGAGCCGCAGCACACTCGGTAGCAACAAATAGGAGCAACGTTTCAATGGCTAGTAGCGGGCAATGTCAATCCACAGTGTGGATTCGCACTCCCATCTAAAACCTTTGTTGGTCTACTTCTCTAAATGATCTTGGATATCCGCATTGCTCCTGTTCAGGATATCGTCTGCGGAGAGAACCCTCTGCTGCTTATTATGCAGTACATGCTCAACATGCTCCAGTGTCGGAAACTCCGCTTGTGCCATCATCGGTGCGCTTCATGAGCCTTACATGCAGAGCAAACTGACACGTGATCCGGTTCAGCTTCTTAAGCTCATCGGTCAGCACCTTAGGCAACTTTTTACTCAAGCCCGAAATTCATGACAATATTTGACGGGTCGGAAAGCGACTGACTCAATGAGGGTAAATAGTAATATGAGTCAACGCCGGATGGCAATTTCCGTGACTATCGAATAAAGGAACGAGGCTGGGCTACTCGCACTGTCATGCGACCTCTATGAGTCAACACGGACTTGTTGACTAGGTCACATTTGTCACTTTGATAGTGCAAACCTATGATTTTACGCATCCAAACCAAAAAAGTTGCTTTCAAAAATTTGGCTGAAAATCTTTTCTCAGTCATGCCTTTTAAACCCTTTGGGAATTATTATGCAAATCAAACCATACAGATTGTCCCTCAAAAAGTTCGATTTTCTATACGCTGAAGTACCACCTGACGTTTATTCAACAGAACATAATATGGCCAACGTTCCTTTCTTCTTCTAGCTAGTATTCTCTCTGATACCTCAACAGCAAGGACAAACTGAATACCTTGATACCTACTAACTCTATTGACGATTCCGGATGCCATCCCTTTTATGGCTCTTACAACGCAGCACAAGCAGGTCGTAGGCAATTTGGGGGATTTCCCTAAAAGCCAAATGCTATTAAGTGTATGACGGACAGCGTTTTGGCGTCTCGATATCGGACATGATTTTTAACAGAGTATTACCTGTGTATCCTTACGCCCTACATCCCAAATGTGCTTGCTGTTGCGTTTGATAAATGCCGAAAAAAATATAAAGTTTGGTATCGATAATTTGCCAGCGATCGGCATCCAACACACCGTTCTTAAATACATACTCCCGTGCTGCTTCTTGCTTAAGGACTGTGCAGCGTGACAAAGATGTTTTACGGCATCTCTTCACCCATTCATTAACTCATTTATCTATTTATTTGGCGCTGGCAACGCGCCGAGGTTGACTTGATTCGCGGTCGGATCTAATGCCAATCGACAATGAATAATTAAGTTATCGAGATGATGGTTAGGTAGCGGCCTTGCGTTTCTATCAAGTGCTTAAAGATTAATCATATCTGACGCAATGTTCCATCGGGCACTATTTCTTGTGGGGATGCAATACTGTTTGTTACTGAAAACCTTCTAAAGTTGGTCAAATTTTTTAAAAAAAACTCTGCAAGCAAATAGTCCGCATTAAATAATTTGGCTGGAAATATTTGGCAAGATCAGTAGTATAACAGGGAAACTTACAGCTATTTAGCTTACTTTGAATTAAGACCATCTTCAATATACCAGTATTGTAACACCTCTGGTTATGAGAATCAGGTGGATTTTAGCTGGTGAAATGTTCTCGAAACCTTCGCCAAGCAGCAATCCATTACAATTCATGTAGTGTGTAAGAACAATAGGGTTACGGACCTGTGTTAGCGGTTCACAAATACAATGCGTGAATCCAGTGGCTCCATAAAAACGCAGATTAATTTTGAGCTACAGTTGGAGGCGTAATATAATTTCACCACGCATAAAGCTATTCGAGAGATCAAGTATATATCATATATATCGATGAATATGAGTGCCTGACGTACACCGTAAGAGAATCCACGGCACTGCCACTCTCGTCAAGCGTTCATTTACAGCCCAATAGGTGAGCTATTTACTGTTGCAATATCATGATCCGATATAATTTATATACTATATACCTTGATAGCGTATCTCTATAAGCTTTATATATATATATATATATATATATATATATATATATATATATATATATATATATATATATAGATATATATATATATCTATATATATATATATATATCTATATATATATATATCTGTCTATATATCTATCTATAGTATATCTCTATCTATATATATATCTATCGAGATATATCGAGATCTCTCTCTCTATCTCTCGATATATCTATATATATATATTTATCGCTCTCTATCTATGTCTCTGTCTCTCTCTCTATCTCTCTCTCTCTCTCTCTCTCTAGATCTCTCTCTATCTATATATCTCTCTATATATATATATCTCTCTCTCTCTCTCTCTATATCGATAGATAGATATCGATATATCTCGCTATCTCTCTCTCTCCCTATCTCTCTCTAAAGATCTATCTCTCTATCTCTCTCTCTCTCTCTATATCTCTATCTCTCTCTCTCTCTCTCTCTCTCTCTCTCTCTCTCTCTCTCTCTCTCTCTATCTATCTCTCTATCTCTCTCTCTCTCTATCTCTCTATATATCTCTCTCTCTATATATATATCTATATATATATATATATTCTCCAAGACATGGCTGTCGCAAAATAATCCGAAATTCATAGCCGTTAAATGACGGAGCAACATTTATGATAAGAGATTGGTATCTGAAAATCCGTTGCCTTGATGAAGTAAGGATGAATTTCATCTATTGCTAACATAGATGTTTCAACCACATGTGTTGAATGCTTATATAAAATCATTATCATTCTGCCAATGATAGACAAGCCAAATATCAAGCACATTTCAGCTTATAATTGTACACCTCTGCATTATGATGTATGCAAATAATAAAAAGTAGCGGTCTTGTTGGATTAAAAGAGCCTAGCATGTTGGAATAAATTTCCAGCTATAATAAAGTGGAGGGCTTTCCATATGGCATCGCACTTGTTCATTAAAACGGTGTCGTTGAAAACTAGAGTTGTACCAGGTAGTTGAATACCATGCCTTTCACCATTAGGTTCGTCAATGGATGTTAGCCCGCCCTTTTAAGTCGTTCTCAGGGCAGCTATGACAACACTTTTCCTGGGTAAACGATTCAATATGTGTTTTGTTCCATTTCAATGAAGACTCCGACTGTGCTCAAGCTCTAGCCAAATCTTGACAAGCTGTATTGAAAATTCCTACTATATTTGTGTATTAAGTAATCACACCAGCAATTAAACCAAAATCAGTCCATACGAACGTTTATTCAGTGAGCATTTTCATATATATTATATATCATCTTACAATGACATTCTCTGTATCTAATAAGGTATAATATGCATTAGCAGATTACTTGCTTGTATATGGCAGTCTAAAAAAATGTTCGCATTCAGATTACACCCACAGACGAGTTGCTTAGGCTCTGAAACTCCTCGTGTAGAAAGATGTAAAAAGGCGTCAAAATATATCCTGGTCGGTTCTCACAGATGCTGATTCAGAGACAAATTTGCTTAAGATATTTCACAGTGCATGTATAAATCCAGTAGGATCTCGAAAGGCGTTACAAATGTTGTGATGACGAAGGATGGAAGAACTTTAACAGTATTCGTAATCACAACCAGTTTTAATAACTTAAGATTTGCCACAGGCAGATAATGAGAAAGTCGGGGCGACAGCAGCACTTTGTTGGACATCAACAGCTGTCACTCCACAGTAACTGTGTCAGTAGCGCGTGTCAAATCGCTTACGACTCACTGATGTCCATAAAATACGCCAAAAACAATATTTGACATTTAATATACGATGATAATGATGATGATGATTATAATGATGATGTTGATGATGATTATGGTGATGGTGATAATGATAATGACATGATGATGATGATGATGATGATGATGTTATATAATCTGTTTGCCACTCTGAGGATGTCTGATATGTGAAACGTTCTCTGGGATTGAAACAACTTTACATACAAATTACATCACGAATTCTTCACAGTGCATTGTACATGTTTCAGCAAGTTTTGAGTGCCGTTGTCGAGAAGACAAATAAGTAAAACCTCATCAACAGCCCGACGACCTGTACCCACTGTTGCCCCGACCATGTGTATGCATTCTTCACAGAGCCTAAGTGTTTTAAAACATCACTACATCTATTACTCGAGGTGAATGGCATTCGTGTTAGACAGCATCGTTTAGTTTTTGCCAGCCTCGTAGGGATTGCAGAATGCAGTGCAAAATGCCACACTACCTACCAGCATTAAAAACTTCGGGCAGCATCATATAATAGTGCTATAATAGCGTGTGATCGAATGACTTTTATCAAGGAAACAAACTTGCTCAAAAAACTTCTGTGATGCATAACGAGATCTAGAGCTTTTTGGGTCTTCATAAGAGAAACGGAAAGGTTACACATTCCGCGAGAAATATGGCACCCGGGGGTGTTCTCGATGAAAGAGTCCTGGGGCCTGAGCTGACACATAGGTTCCTTGGCAAGTGTCTTTATAGGGACGCTGTATGAGACAACATCACCAAGTGATAAGTTTAAATGACCAAGTGAGGCTGTATAAGATAATGCTACAAAGCGACATTTTATTCGACTACACTACGAACTGACACTGAATAATTTTATATGGCCTGGTGACGCTGCATGACGTTATATCTACAAATTACGCTGTGTGAGACTTATTAACCTAGTGACACTGTATAACGTGTCTACTGATGGTGCGCGGCGTTACATGACACAGTGACATGGTGAGGCAATATATGATTAAGCGACTATGTGCCAGTATACATGACCCGAGGACGCTTTGTGGAGACAACATGACCTGGCGACGGAGTGCGCGACCTGGCATGACCCAATAACGATGTAATGGTGTACTTGGCCGGGTAACGAGGCTTGAGTCTACGTGAGCATGTGACATAGCGTACGTGTAAACTTAGTTCTTCTACATGACCCAGCGATTGTTTTCTCTCTATGCAAATGCTGATGTCAGGCTTGTGGCTTATCGCTGTTGCACAATGTTTGACCCTCTGTACCTAGTACGTTATGAAATATCAGCTGTACAGTAACCCTCATCTCGGTGTAATTTTCTCAATATCATACCCACAATGAACAAGATTTTGATAAAGAATTAACACCCCCCCCCCCCACAGACCGCAGCCTCGCATTCCCGAATAATGTGAATATCAATGGGTTATGGAGAGCAACCTAAATAGCTCCTTGGCAAGTTCACATTTATTTGAGTCACTGTTTTGAAGCCCTTTTTAGACACAGTTATTTAGGTTTCCTGATACCATCCATTATTAACGCTTCTCTTTGTTATTGACTGGCTACGTGGTGGTTTGAAGTGGTGAATAGCGGGATGTGTTCTTGTCGAGTTAAACAAATGGAGAAAGGGTGTGCCCGAACATTCAGATGGCTTGAGAAGCGAATGTGCGGACTGATTACTCCGAAGTCAGTTGCAGAGTCTATCTCGTATGATCTTAAAATGCATTATACATAAACACAGCTGACCGTCGCTTCCTTATTTTTGTAATTATGTTTTTCTATGCATTCATTATGTTTAGAACCCAACAAAATTGCCACTGAATCTATCACTGGCTGGGAACCGCATGTCAACGTTATAGAAATAGCTGTATTATCACCACTTTGGCGATCGTAGGTCAATATTCAAATACAAGACATCTATGACATACGCCCTGTATCAGCCTACCTGGCAATTTTCAGTTATTTGAGGTCTCTTAGGTTTCCGCATTTGTGATGCCGTCAACGCCAGTAAACAAACATACAGCGTATCGTCACCTCGCTATATTTACCGAGCTATTCGTGACGCTTGTTCCGGAACACAACACGATTACATTGCCACGAGTCCATCAATAGTGATTGTCTAGGCGATCTCATCTTTGTAGTGTCCAAGGCATTTGCAATATTTGAAAAATTAATACAGTTAATAGTATCAAATTATGAATAAGTTAGCAGGTAGACTACAATAAATTATTTCCATGTATGACGAAGTAAGGCTGAAGGTGACAATTAATGTGTAGAGTGGGAATGTACCAATATCTCGCCTGTTGCCAGTTATATATAACCACACATCAAACACTAACATACAATAAGATACATACAAGATCAACAAAGTGAACTTGCTGTCATCTGGTATTATTGTGTCATTATTTGCAGTTAATACCATAGTTGTATGTAAAAGAATTGGTCCACTTTTGACATACATCTGTATAAAATCAATGCATACCCTATCCATTGTCGCCTATGGTGATTTGAGTAACGTTGCATACCAAACACGCATAAATCTGGCTGCAAATCGACCGCTCACCGATGCAAAGCATAAAACTGCCCATACTATACAGATGCATAAATCGCGCCAGCTTTCACCAGAAATGAATGCTAACATAAACTCCGTAAGGCATTAAATAACAGATAAAACATCATAATGATATATCAGATATCTTTTGTTAGCTGCGTTTTATGACCACTGTTCCGTTACCATGGAAATAGCTTCAAAGAAGAGAAATTCGTGATTAATCGAGCTGAAGCAAACACCCGTCGCATCATTGGTCTCGTTTTTATTGCGCTTTTGTTGTAATCGCGCAATCTTCATATTTTTGCTTCTTCTCAACGATAAAGAAATACTGCTTTATCTCACGCTCATATAAAGAGTAAACCTGGGTCTGCATTCACCGAAATGATTGCAAAAGGCCCGGCCATCACAGCAGGGTAATCAATCATACATCGGTCTATACCATGAACATCTTGATAAAAACAGTTCAAAAACACCTATTATAACACGTCTCGAGGCAGCATCAATATTACTCCCCAGTGGACACAAATGTTAAATGGTTAAGTGAAACGGCCCAAGACAAGATCAGCGGCTATTTTTGTGAGCATTATTAAAGAAGCTGGGGCCACATAATTATCCAGGCTATCATGTAAGCCTGGTTGCGTATGGCGTCGGTAGATGAATAAAGCCAATGTCCAGCAGTATTGTATTGATAGCCGGGTATATGATTAGTATAAGCTTATTATGCTAACCATTTGAACGACATCGGCATATGAAATGTAGGGCAAAGTAATGCGGTCTCGCATAGGTCGTCTATAATAAAGATATAAATTAAATAGAGCCGGTAAATACTATTCAAGATATAGGATCAACGTCACATTGCAAAGGGACGTATTCTTTTTTTGCAAATCTACATCTATAGACAGGTATAGAAGAGTACAAGTTGATGTTTCAGTCTTAATAATCTTGTTATCATTATACTGAATTGGAAACGGCCGTTTACTGTATTCATTCATACATTTACTTACTATGTTTAAAGAGCAGTTTATCCCACATCCAGGATCACACTGTTTCATCGAATCAATCTAGCCAGCTTTAATAAGGCCAAGCAGATGTCATGATAAGTGGAAGATATGTGCTTATGAAGCAAAATAAATAAAAATAAATTATATTGACCTTTAATTGATGGGTAAATATATATGAAAAACATGCTATGATGTAGTGTGCAGCGTGTTGGCAAAACCCAGTATGGTCATTAACCTTTATTTAACAATATTTTGGGCAACAAATGTATGTGGATAGCTGGTTCGCTTGCTTATATATCAGTCAATGTTCCATTGCTTCATAAAAATATTCATATATTACATTGACAGGTTCCATATAAGTAGTTTGAAGCAGATATTAATGACCCCTCTCTATGTGTGATCAGTCAAACTCCTTTCCACTCACGTCAAGCGTCCGGAGAATACTGGAGAATTAATGGCTAGAGTAGTCGTGCAGTATGTTGCAAAAAGTAGGTCATTGTAGTTGAGTGATCCGGTTGCAACTTACTGTATGCTATTGTTTAATGTTTAGTTATATATTAAATATATTTATATGTTGTCAGCTTTGCAGGATGCAGTGAGATATATCTTATTGTTGAATTAAGGCTGCATGATTATGCAACGGATGGTTACGTCGTTCGTTTTTACCCTAGTAACCCGCAAAAGCGTTATTAGAAAAACTAAGGAACTAAGAGATTGATTATCCAACATTGATGATAAAAGTGTTACAAGTTGGTTAGGTATTTTTATGATTGGAGTAAAGTTTTACGAATGGCGTCACGATATATGACATATATGTATATTGAACGAACCCATTTCAGCATGTTAGCCTTGGTTACGTTCTAGCACAGCCTAATGGAATATTCCGACATCATTGATACCAGACGTTTGACTTGGTGCAAAGGAAGTTGACTGATCGCACATTAAGAGGGGTTCTCATGATCTGCTGCAAACTAATACAATTGCAGAATAAAGATACTTAACATTGACTATATGGACTACATGGCACTATTTGGGTTTTATGCCACTTTAACAATGAGGTGATACCGCGAAGATGATTGATAAGGATAGTTGTGATGCTTTTGTGACCGCGTAGTTTCTATTCTATAGATGGTCTCTTGGCTTTGGTCACTTCGGGGGTGATTTCGAGGTACCGGTTGATGAAGAATGAGACACGTTAAATTTATATTTACGACCTTTCGTTATTTTGGTATGTTATTCTGGCACGCTCGTGAGTTCCTTTTCCGAGTTTCTCATTCGTGGGTGTCTAGGAGTGTCGTCGTGTCTTGGTTGAGTTCCAATGTGTCGTGTGTGAGCAGAGCCAGGTATTTATATGGCAAGGAATGTAAGGCATTGGTAGCCAATTTCGAGCGGTATGAGGGCAGCTTGTGCGTATCTGAACATGTTGGCATTTACCTGTATTTATCGCTGATTGGATTATGTAACAAAGGCGGTATCTGTTTACAAGCGCTTTAAATTGGAGTGGGACATGTTGATAAGGTAAAGTGCTAATTTGGAATAAGGGCCACCGAACATGCGGGTCTGAATGAGGGTCAATTTTGCTTGTCCCAACGTGCCGAAAACAGAGGTTGTAAATAAAGGTATCTAAATTGTGGCGTGCCTTGGGTTGGAGTGTTATGAGCGTGAGTGCGAGCAGATGGTGTGTGTGCGTGTATAAGCGCGTTTGTGGGGGTGATACTTTAAAAGCGACGCTTAATCACCAGCGCACACTTGGCACAAACAAATTGCCAAACCCGACTGCGAAACCAACGCTATTGGGACGAAGATCCAACACAGAACTATTTAGCTAACGGGACCAACTTTCAACACTCAACGTGATCATCGGAGTCAGATTTTTAAACCTTTGGATCGACAGCCAACACATTTTACCACTGCAACGTGCTAGGATGAAGTTGGTTCCAACAAGCATAATTTGGAACTTTTTATTCATGATACATCTTCGGACATGCTAGATGCTATAGCATGTAGCATCTCTAGTGTTTTGAAGGACCGCCAGCATCAGTTAACTTTCCAATTTACTTCTCTTCACTGATTAATATATATAGTGATATTATTAAATCTAATCTATTCGCTCTTATTGCCATCTCTACCTGGTCATAGCCTCCATAATAATGTCATTTGTGAGCGATTCTGTAATGATGTGTCCACATACACACGCGATTTTTGTTTGCTCGGTGCTGACCTTGCCGGGTTTGAATGTTATAAACCCACTGATGTCTAACAGCTTTATTCTCCAGAAGCTCATGAACACTTGGTCCATTGTATTCTGAATTACCTCCAAATTTCATGCCACTACGCTTGACCATGACGAAATATAAAAATAAAACAACGAGATCTGACAGCTTACTCTACCACAAAACGAGTGCAAAATAGAGCTGCCCATATTTTCTGCTTCCAACCCGCTTTAGCGCCAAGCCGATAAAAGCAAGTTTGCTGGTAAAACCACTTACCAGTTACTACTTCCATTGCGATCCGTAAAATGTGCGGTTGGAGTCAAGGGTTAGTCTGCCACTTTTCCTGGTGAAGCTCATGCTGGTTTTGCTGTGGTTCTGCAGCTACTTCGGTGTTTACTGCAACCCTTTATAAGGCATGGTTACTCGGTTTATCATAGAAATCACTGTAATCGTGTAGAGAGACTGCTCACCACTCAAACCGTCACGAATTGCCTGGTTACGATCGGCGACAGGTCGATTGCTACCGTGAAATGAAACACGATTAAAGGATTTTTTTTTCATTGATCGCGATCGATTTCAGAATTATATTTGTTGACTTCGTGCAGTCAGCAAACATACACATCGATATTGTAGGGCTGATATGCCCTTTAAGAAAAGTTGGACGAATGGCTGATTCATGTCATTTTAGAGTATTGGCGTATTTATTGATTCTGACAATTCATCAGCGTATCATCATAAAGCTATACTAGCAAATGCGATGTCAGGTGATTCCTTCTTTCTGGGATTTCTCTAGAATAAATTAAATCTGGCAAAATATGATCTACTGCCTAAAAGCCCGTCGCATTTATCACATGAAACCTATCAATGTAATATACGATTATTTTTGTGAAGCAAAGGATCATTGACTGATGTATTAGCAAGCGAACTAGCTATCCACATACATTTGTTGCCCAAAACATTGTTTATGAAAGGTTAATGACCATATTGGGCTTTGCCATCACGCTGCATATTGCATCTTAGCATGTTTTTCATAAAACCCGTGAATTAAAAGTCAAATATAATTTATTTCTATCTATCTTGCTTCATAAGCCCATCTCTCCCACTTATCATGACATCTGCTTGGCCTTATCAAAGCTGGCTGCATTGAACCGATGAAACAGTGTGATCCTGGATTTGGGAGAAACTGCTCTTCAAACATTGTAAATTAATGTATGACTGAATACAGCAAACGGCCGTTTTCAATTCAGTACAATGATAACAAGATTATTAAGATGTCTGCGGATGATAGAGTTTGACATAAGATCATCCATAACGACTGAAACACCAGCTACTCTTCTATACAGTTCTATAGATGTGGATATGCAAACAAAGAATTACTTTCATATGCAATCCGATATTGGTCCTTTACCTTGAATAGTATTTATCTGCTCTATTGAATGGATATCTTTGTTATAGACGACCTATGCGAGACCGGATTATTTTGCCCTGCATGTCATATGACTATGTCGTTCGAATGGTTAGCATAATAAGTTAATATTGATCAGGGAACGGAACTATCATTTCCCGGCTATCAATACAATACTGCTTGTCATTGGGGATATATATATTAGGAGGTCTCCTCGCATAACACGATCCGCTACTCATCGATTATAACCTTAGGATGATTCTGAGGATGAACATGATTGGAGTGAGGTAAGTTAATTGATACTTGCATAGGTCGCTCAAAACATTACCTTTGACATTGTTTTGTCATCATATCATCATCTACCAATTCCATGCGCATCCTAGCTTACATGTGAGCCTGGATGATAACGTGGCCCCAGTTTCTTTCAAAATGCCCACAACAAATAGCAGCTGTTCTTGTCTTTGGCCGTTTCACTTGAGTTTTGTCTCCTCGCGATTACATATATTTCTTTACTTTTGTGCGTTACTGCGTCAATTTAAACGCTTGAGCACGCTAACGATAATGGCATTCATGAGCGTGGAATTTAGCCGGACACATCCAGGCACGACAAATTATATCGTCAGAGCTCATATCGCTATGGCGCATTGCATCTCTAGATTGCTAACGACACAATGGCAGACTGAAAACTTGTAAAGAGCAGAATATTTAGAGCCGCTTCCCTTGATGTTTCCCTGGATTATGCTGCCTTATCACAATTATATAACAACCATTATGAGTCTGCTATTAGTCAAGTGTCAGATATCTGGATTCAATCGGTACAAGGAATCATTGAGACATTATCCGCCATTATTGCGCATTACAGTCAAGATCATTTGTGCCACTGATGACATGTACATAGTACTAATTGTCTCAAAATAACATAATGAAAAGTAAAGCATGTTCCATCTCCTTGAGATATCACAAAAACCGCATCTCCAAATCATTTTCTAGCTAAAAATACGGTATTACGGTATTATCTTAAGCATATTACGCGCAATTCAAAAAGGATATTACATACGTAACGTTTATGTGACTGTTGTGATAATATTCAGGGAATATTCAGTCATATGACCTATTGGTATCGTCTCAGTTTGTCGGCAGATTTGCTTGGGACCAATGATCCTGCCAATTCTTGGTAAACGTGCGCTGTTCACATAAGACTGCCTATGACAATCACATTGCAATGCATATTGCACTTGACTCGGTCGTTTATAGGAATTTATTAACCACCTTGTGTAAAGCAGCTGCAGAACGGAGTAACCAAGCCCTTACTCTGCTACGAAGCAGCACGACTGGAAATAATTTTGCCTGATATGTCTGGATTTAAGGGGAACTCTTCGTATTCTTACGGATACGCAAGGTTCCAGACAGCTTTGAATTTGCATATCAGTACAAATTTAACACTTTCTTGCCTTTACTCAGCATTTATGGTGCTGTGATAACAAACGTGTCTTCTTTCTCGGCATGCATAGCTTTGCCGCTTGTATATAACGAAATGGTGCTAATTACAGTACAAAACAATTGGAACCATGCACATTTTCTGCCATGTTCCGAGAAGAAATTACTGTGTTATCATTTCCAGTTGCACATAATACCCTAGCTTTATCGAGCTGTATGTGGAACATAATGTCCAATTTTCTTGATTGCGATGTGCTACAAAAGAAGATAATAACACGGCCATATGAACATATTAACCTACCTGTGTACAATCAAGGCATATCCTATACAAGGTCGCCTCTGGTTATTTGATTGACGTTGCATACCACACACGCAATAATCTTGCAGCAAATCGGCCGCACATCAACACTGAATATATTATACTAAGGCCCACATCGCGCCGCCTTTCACCAGAAATGGATGCCATTATAATTGCATAACGCATATGATAGCAAATTAAACTACCTTATACTGTATCAGATTCTTTTCTGGGCTGCGATTTATAACGACGGTTCCAGTTACCACGGAAATAGCTTCAAAGAAGGAGAATTCATGACTACAACAAAAGCGCAATAAAAACGAGACCAATGATGCGACGGGTGTTTGCTTCAGCTCGATTAATCACGTATTTCTCATCTTTGAAGCTTTTTCTATTGTAACGGAACAGTGGTGATAAAACGCTGCCAACAAAAGATATCTGATATATTATATTGTTGTTTTATCTTCTATGTAATGCCTAACGGAGTTTATGTTAGTATTCATTTCTGGTGAAAGCTGGCGCGATTTATGCATCAGCATAGTATGGGCAGTGTTGTGCTTTGAATCAGTGAGCGACCGATTTTCAGCCAGTTTATTGCGTGTTTGGTATGCAACGTTAATCAAATCACCATAGGCGACAATGGATAGGGTATGCATTGATCATATACAGATGTATGTCAATTTAACCGTGTTCTTATCTCCTTAAGTTAGTACATCGTAATCGAGAAAAGTGGACAAATTCCTTTTACATACAGATATGGTATTATATGCAACTGTAAATTTTGACACAAAGATACCTTCCCATAGATGGCGGCAAGTGCACTTTGTTGATCTTGTATGTATCTTACTATGTGTTAGTGTTTGATGTGTGGTTATATATAACTGGCTACATGCAAGATATTGGTGCATACCCACTCTGCACATCAATTGCACCTTCAGCCTCACTTTGTCTTACTTGGATGTAATTTATTGTAGTCTACCTGCTAACTTATTCATACTTTAATACTTTTAACTGTATTAATTTTTCAAAGATTGCAAATGCCTTAAACACTAAAAAGATGAGATCGCTTACACAATCACCATTGATGAACTCGTGGCAATGTTATCGTGTTGTGTTCCGGAACTAGCGTCACGAATAGCTTGGTACATATCGAGAGGTTACTAAGCGCTGCCTGTTTGTTTACTGGCGTCGACAGACAGCCTCAGAGTGGCGAGCAGATTATGTATCATCATCATCATCATCATCATCATCATCATCATCATCATCATCATCATCATCATCATCATCATCATCACCATGATCATCATCATCATCATCATTATAATCTTATATTAAATGTCAAATATTGTTTTTGGTATATTTTATGGACATCAGTGGGTCGTAAACGATTTGACACGCGCTACTAACACAGTTACTGTAGAGTGACAGCTGTTGATGCCCAACAAAGTGCTGGACACCTTACCCATTGTCTGCCTGTGGCAAATCATAATTTATTAAAACTGGATGTGATTGAAGCAACTGTAAAATATGTCCGTATGCCACAAGAATGTTGTTAGTTAGTAAAATCCTTTTATTGCTTATCAGCGAAGATTGATTGTTGTTGATCCATCCATAAATAACCGAATAGTCAATAAACATTTATGGCATGGTTTTATAAGCAAAGCACGCCACAACAGCTATAATACTGCAAATCTTCTTGGCATATTAACACGGCATTGTAAATTGAGCACAATCTCTATTCGCTATTTGGAAAACGAATCTTCTCGCTTCAAGGGCAAAATGGCAATTAAGTAAAATGATCTAACATACCTTGACTATGACGCACCGCATTCATATGCTAATTTCAATAAGATCCCCTGCGATTTCTAACAACGCACAAATACGTCATGGATATTGACTGTTCCTTGCAGTTATATCCAAAGCTTGGATGAGCTCATTTGTTACTAGCGAACGCTCACAGAAAATCCCAATGTGATAATCCTTATAATGTCATCTTATGGATTAAAAGGGACTGATTTCAAGCCATGTCATTACAATAAATCCTTTTATTTCACTGCTTGTATTTGTCACGAGTTTGGGATCAATCCTTGTTTGGAATGGTTCAATTGGCTGTGTAATAATATAATCATCTTGTACTACGGTTTCTGGACTCCTGTTGCATAATAGTTCAAACTTGGGAGGGAGGGTTAATGTTAGATCAACATTCGACAGTGTTTTGTTTAGTGCAAGACACTATTTAACTGCTCTTAACTTTTCATTTAGAATAGTTTCGTTTGCGTAATATCATCTCGATGGCTGGGGAATAGAACGCTACACGGACCAAACCAATCTTAACTTTACATTTAGAGTAGTTGCGATGCCGTAATATCATCACGATGGCTAGGGAATAGAACAGTACACGGACCAAACCATTCTTAACTTTTCATTTAGAGTAGTTTCGTTGCCGTAATAGCATCACGATGGCGGGGGAATAGAACGCTACACGGACCAAACCTCTATTAAGTAATTTAAGACGTCTTTTTTTAGCTTTTTTTTTTTGCGGTGACATGGGTTACAATTGACAAAAGACAAGAGAGTGAGACTTCGGCAAATGGTGTGGCACATATTGTGAATGATGAAACTTGATCAGCTTTAAAGGTACACACCAAATTGTTTTGACGATATCATGCAAGCAGCTTAGAGTGAAAATATATATTTGAACTAAGTTGTTGGCGTCTTCATAATAATGCACCAATCCGCCCGAGTTTTAATTATACTTTTGATGAAAAAGTACCGTTGCGAGCATTGCTCTCTGACTGGCGCAAAAACACACGTCAATTATACGAACATTCGTTTTATACATACTTGTACAGTGACTAAAATATGTACATGGACGGTCCTTGCAACCCTCCACTAAATAACAGCCGGACATTCAATCCATAATGCTAGGCTCTTTAAATATAACAAGACCGCTACGTTTATTACTTGCATACAGGATAATGCAAAGGTATACTATTGCTAGCTGAAACGTGTTTGATATTTGACCCGTCTATCACTGGCAGAAGGATTGTGATAGACGGTTGAAACATCCATGTTAGCAATAGATAGCCTTTCTTCATCAATGCGACGGATTTTATGATACCAATCTTATATCGTTAATGTTGCTTCATCATATATAGGCTATTGATTTTAGATTATTTTGTGTCTTGGAAAATGCATTGGTGTCTTTGCATGGCCTATATCAGCTCATAGCATGATGTTGATGCTGTACACGTGACCGTGTAAGTCGTACAGGCAGTATTGATTATACAGTAATAGGCTTATGTCACCTTCAACATTAACATTTGTAGTTTGCTTTAATCTGTTTGAGTTGGCTATTTTTACAGATGACTTACAGTTTCTGAACATCAATGTAGTTGACAGATTTGCGCCGAGGACTGCACACAGACTTCTCTAGGCTGATCAACTATAGTTATTTTAATAACAGTTCTTGATTATGTGTATGAATAATAGTAGGGTATTCCTTCTAATACGATGAACATCGGCACTTTCACCTTAACAGGTACATTTGTATTGAATTTCCGATTTTCTCTTGCTCATCACCTCGTACACCTGCAGCCACAGCATGCATCCAATATCTTGCAAAAGGACCATGCACAATATCAATATATACGCTAATTTGATGCCTGCATCGATACGAAACTAACCACTATTCTGTGGTATTCGGATATATGTATGGTAATTGCGAACACGGGTGAATAGACGAAATCCCAAATAAGCCTATTTGACCACTCTTATTTGGCTTGGTCCATTCATGCAGTGGCAAATAGGATGTTGTAATATCGGGTTCTGTAGGAACTTTATGCTGTTGTTGCGCTCAGTATGGCTCATACATATCAGGCTGGCTACCGGTATTTTAGCTCCAGCAGAACAAGTGACAAACACGTTGGGTGGTTGCTGTTCCTAAGAAGATTTATATCCAAACTCTCAGAAACATTGCTTGTGCTAAACAGCGCGCGCGCGAGAGAGAGAGAGAGAGAAGAGAGAGAAGAGAGAGAGAGAGAGAGAGAGAGAGAGAGAGAGAGAGAGAGAGAGAGAGAGAGAGAGCGAGAGAGGGAGGGAGGGAGGGAAGGAAGGTGGGAGTTAAGAAGGGAGTTAGGGTGTGAGGGAGTTAGGGTGGGAGTTAGTGAGG
>CM067353.1:10230998-10245998 GCA_034190875.2 Urechis unicinctus
TTGATTTTGTTGCTAGCTGTTCAATTTCAATTCCTAAAAGGCGAAATGTTCGGTAAACGGGCAATTTAAACGCCACAAGTGAAAGACGCATTTTGCATGAACATAAAACAATTCGGCGAAATGAAGATCTTTATGTAGCGTCAGTGCATATACTTGAGACGCTTTACATCTTGAAAAGCCATAATAACACAGACCTCTCAATAGCTAATTAATAATAGCTGCATTTCCTTTCTCAGGCACATTCTCTTGGGGTCATTTTGTGGAGCATATATGCAGTTCTTTGCTTGTTGTAAGGTAAGTCGAGTTTTATGTTTTTACCCTGTGATACGGTGTGGTGCCATTTTCTGTGTTTTATCCACAACATTATGGAGATTAAGAAAACGGATACAGGTTGCAATACGTTGATGTGGCAAGTTTTTAAATAAATTGGATAGGATCCCTGAAGTCTAACATTTCTGTTCAACATCTAGAAACTTATCTGGCTTGGTGAGGTAAAGTTTCTGGCCGAGTTCTATTGAGTTGATTACATTCAATGTGAGCTTGCCTTTAACTAGTGTTTACATTATCTAGCTTACCACGGATAGTAAGCTGACTGACCTGTAGTATGCTGGCTTTTGGTCTTGGTTGAATATGTGTGTAGCAGACGCACATGTATATTCATCTGTTACAGTATATATCATCGTTTGATAATAATTACAGTGGCGAATCACTTTTGAAGCTATGGTTAAAGTGTATATGAGCCAGGTGCCTTAGTTTGGTTGCAAGAATGTAAATGTTTGGACTACGTCCTCTTTTTAACAAATATTCTTTTAAAGCCTCACATGGCGACAATGTTTCCTGTCGACGAGACGTCATCTGCATCGCGAGCAACATTGGAAAGTGTTACCGAGAAGATAGCATGACGAATGGGGAGTAATTACATACCACTGTGTTTGCATGTATCATATGTTTATTCAGAAAATAAGAAACCATATTGACAGACAAGATCAATTAAATTGCTGTACCCTGCATTTATGAAGCCTAGTAGTTTCCTTTACAAAAAGGCAATTTTGGCTGGCAATACGATGGCACATTGGCACCTTGTTATGCCATGTTTTTGAATATAAACTATCCCAATAAACCACCCAACACGATTCTAGCTATTGAACTATTAGGGAATCGTGGGAAAATGATTCGGGGTATTAGGCAAAATAATCAGCTGTGAATAAATTTATTTAGCCATGAAACTTTTATCCACCGATATTGATGCTTTCAGTGATGAAAACTGCACGCTTGCATCTCATTCTAACACAATGCATCGGTATATCAATATGTAGTAGGTGATTATACGATTTATCATTGTAGATATGCACAGTATGGACAGATATAGGTGGATTTTTCTCAAATGGAAAGTTTCCCTTAAAAAAAAATGACTCTCAACTATGTAATACTAGGATGGCATTTGGATTCATAGGGCTGGTTCAGGGGTGTGCTGGCGATATATCACGGTCATTGCCAAAGCGGTTAAGGGCAACAAGTTGAGTCAAATTCAGTTGCGTTTGCAGACAAACTACTCGTAAACATCCACTTAACACTTCTGGCTATATAGAGCCGAACCCCTTCCCACACCCTCTTATTCTTTCTTATTGGCTATCGATGTAGACAACCCTATGAACAATGCCCATGCATAACACCAGATCGTATGCATAGTGTGATCACGGTGCTGTTGAGTGATTTGCTATCCTTATCATCAGCTCGATTGGTCAGTCATTGGAGAGCGCGTATTATTGTACTTAGTCATAAGCTATTACTACCTGGTGCTCGGGGTCGGAAACATACAAGCAACTCATTTTAACGCGTCTCACTGTGATATATCACAAATTAATAATACCTGGCGCACTTGGTCAATAAACTGAGCGGCTACAAATTTACCAGACGTCTCTATGTTGCGCATAAATGAATGTTGTTAACCTGGTTGTAATACAATACAAAAATAGCATCCTCTCTTCTATTGCTTATCAATATCGTTTACAACATTGTTTCCTGAGCGTATGCTTTTAATATACAATGAAAATAATGAAGGAATATCTGCACACATTTTTGTGTCATAGTGTCTGCTTGCAGCCCAAATTCTCTTGTGTAATTTAGAATAATAAAACATCCGTGTAAAGTAAAATGCCTTCATGATAGCAAGACCGTAGAAATTATCTTTCTTTAAACAGCCACTTTTTGCTAACACACTTGCCCAGTCAGATTATAACAATCCTCATTTTTTTATCATTGTGTAATATAAATGATACTTCTTGAAAACCTGTAAATGCATTAAGTCCACTGTCTGTTGGATCATAATATTTCAATGCTACGAAGTCGTACTTTGCAGCAGTCAATGAAAGTACATTATAGCACTTGTTGCTTGGCGTGTAGAATTTACTATCTGTATTGTCTTGAGCTTATTAACTATAAAATACATAACGATTCGTCAATAATAGGGCAATATATCGCATGTTGCACTGCATATAATGCTTTGATTTTAATTGGGGCACATAATTAACGATGAACGTTATTAAACAACACCGGCGAAATAAAATTTGGAATTCCACATCTTGTTACCTCTTTTAATTCTGACCGAAACTGCTTTATGTTATCAACCAGATATCCTCAACTATTATTCCAAGACATTTATGTAATGACATTAACTGATCTGTATGCTATTCTGTACATTCGTTTTATTCCAAGATGCCTTTGTAGGCTGCCAAGTTTCAGTTAACATTGTTTCCGTTCTGTATAGTTGCTAACATTAGTTGTTTGAAGTCGTTTCAGATTATTTGAAACACCTATGAATTGGAAATGTATTGATATGGGCGCCGTGAAAACACACTCGGAACTTATTTTACAAACAAAAGCAAATTAGTCTCGACCATACTTTGTTTAATCACTTCCCATTATAAAATCTGCCATAAATTTCGACAACATTTCTGTATAAATCAAGGGCTGCAGATCGGGGACGGCGATTTAAAGGAAATCATTTTCAGAAAGAATTAGATATCGGTTTATACCACAGCAGAATCTTTTATGATTTGTTATGAAATACTTCCCTATAGCCATTCAGTATTTCTGTCATAAATTATGAGCCTGCTTCGGAACTTACTGCTCGTAAGATTACTGTCAGGTACTATTAAAACGTAAACTACCGAGACGGTGTCATTTATGTCCATTAAGAAGAAAAAGAAATTTATATATTAAGGTACACATTAGATGGCGTGTTCTCATTCGCTGCATTATGGATTATGACGTCAACAAAGAGCGGTTTGGTCAAATGCTGTGACACATGTTATAACAGTTCAAACTTGGTCGGAATATTGCAAATTGCTACCACATTCAATGATTCAACTATAGCTACGTAATTGCAGCCGTTCCTATTAGCGAGTAGGGCATGGGACAGGGTGCGTGATGTGACGCTGTTCTGACGAGGCACGTAATAAGCCGGGGTTGTTTTTGCAACGGAAATTACACAGATTGCGTCTCCTATTAGACACGTGGTGAATTGCGGTTGTAATGAAACGAAGCAGGTTTATAACATAGATCAATCAAATGCTGCTGTGGTAGATATATGATAATGAACTTTGGAAGTTTTACTGACTTCTGTTGGCTGCGTTATAAGACAGTGTTCGGTTTTAGGAAAACCATCATTAGAGAGTACCTAGCGGATGCTTTCATCATCTTCATTTACGGGGCAACTGATTCCATTATAACTAGGTTCACAAGCTCTCACCCGTTGTGCACCCAACATATATATTACACACCTCACCCGGTCCCAACTATGCCTTCATGTCTGAAATTGGCCACGTTTCTGAGTGTTATCGCAGCATTTACGAGCCTCTCAGGGGTATCATTATTCATTTCAATCAGAATCTAACTGTATCGAAGATAGATTTGCTGCGATTCACCCTCCAACGTGCGCTCGAACGCAGCGTGCAATTTCCATTGCAAAGCTACAAATCTATATGATTTGTGCAGGTCTTGTTAAGAGCAGTGCATATGGTAGCTATCAATCACTTGTCAGTGACACAAAATATTATTGCTTTCTGCGAAATAAAATCTCGGGAATGAATGAAGAGTTTAGTTCTTGCTGGTTCCAAACGTTACCAATGTGACAGAGAGAACGATTGGACGATATGAAAGGGAGTGTGATATACATGAACAGGTTCTCCGTTTCCCTCCCCTTTAACACTTCTTTCTCACTTATTCTCTCTATCCTGACGATTCGCTAGCGCTGAAACTCAACATCTCTTAATTTTTTTGATAACTTGTACCTACTGTTTCTCTTTCCTCATCTTTCTCTAAAAGATTAATTCATTTTCGTCAATTGGAATCCATAACCCCTCTCTGGTGTTTGCTGTTAACTTTCTCTCGGCAACTTAATCAATTTCAAATTTAGGGTTTAACGTCGCTTTAAACCAAAATGTGACGAAGATGGATAGCTGCGATTGTGATGCACACCGACCTATAATCTGATGAACGTGCAGGGCATACGTTAGACGAGTGGTGGCTGAATGAGCGATTGGCGCAGCCGATGGCAATGCTGACGGTGCGCGTGTGTTTCTACTGCAGGGTTTCTTGTGACGTTGGTCAAAATTATCTGCTTAGTAACCCATCCTTAAACCATATTTGTAACGGGGAGATGAATCTCTTACATGGACCTAGAATACAAAGGGTTGGATAATATCCATGGATTGAAAGTCCCTAACAACAGTAGATTAGGCACAATTTCATCAACCCCAAGTCTTCTAATAACAAAGGTTTTTCTATACCATCAAACAGGCACAAAACAAACGAACTGGATTGTTGATTATTTCATTCACTGAAGTAACAAGCAAGTGCTTTCTCATGCAGAAACTATCCAGCTCTCAAATATCTTTTCGTGATATAATCACTCCGACTACGGGACTGATATCGAATTACCAATCGCTTCGATGAAAAAACATGAAAATATGCAGTACTCTTTGGTACTGTTCTACGATGTCATTTGTTGCATGCAACACGAATCGATTGAATAAGTTTTTCTGTGTCCGATTGGATGTGTCTCGCAGCATCAATAACCATATCGACAACCTAAAACCGCTCCTGCTAGGTACAAATTACTACTGCATTGTATGCATTGTATAATAACTGTAATATTTTGTGCACAGCAGTGGTTAATTTGCACGCATCCATATACATCGTCCTTATGCTATTTGCGACTAAATCTCTTTGTCATTCTCTCTCTCCTTTTCTCTTTTTCTGCAGCCACCGACAGAATGAAATCATCATATCATAATAGCGATACCGATAGAACGCTCAGATATAGTGTCTCATGCGATTATCACCAGGAGCGCAGTATTCAGGGATTATTTTCCGAAACAATCTTACGTAGATATGCGGCCCGGGTGACAAGTTGAGGATATATAATTTGACAGATTTTTTCAGGCTAATATCGCCACATATGGTCTTCATCTGTCCTTTTTCAACGCAAGTAACAGCCTCGTAGTGTGGCTTAAACTTGCTTTAATAGATAATTTACTGATACAACAACAACAATGAAAATAAACCTTATCAACATTAAAAAACAAAAACAAAAACACTTATTGTTTTTTCTTTTCGCTATGTCATGGTATTGCGCATTTGGTGATATGTAAGTCATGCAATATTTCGCTATGGGAAGCAACACAAGAACGGATCATCTCGAAAGACGTATCTTACACTTTATTTTCAATGTTCAGTGAAATAGCACGAAACCGATTTAACATGATGGATGAATACTTTTTCATCGATTATATGACAACATGATATAAATGTTGATACATAAACATTTACAACTGCATTAATCTACGCAAAACATTATTTTTCAATTCTCATACAGCTGACGATGTGCCTACTATAAATAGACTCCTCCGCAAAAGTACATTTGTTGCAAATCTATATATATACTCCTGTGTACTTATTCTGACCAACCCATATTCGGCTTTCCGGAAGCGACCAGCAATGAAGAGTGAGAGGCATATTCGAGTTGGCTGATTACGAAATCCTTTTGTGGTAACTTGCGACGGCCTCGCAGGATCTATACATATACAGGCATGATGATCGTTCTGGCCTAGATCAAAACAGGTTGTTACAATACGCGAGGTTCGTGCAAGAAACAGCGATGGCTTCCGTAATGTTTGCTGACTTTGGATCGGACCGTCAGATATTCAAAGCCAAGCCAAGCCCTATTTGCCCTAAGAGGTGAGCATTGTTTCTCTACTTTATGTCGTAAAACATGTATAAAAACTTGCAAGAAAAGAAACAATGACGAGTCGTGCCGCTACTCATTTTAACATATCGTAAACGAGCAGGTGCACAAAAGTACCTGCGCAAAACATACATACAAAGAGCAGCATGTTTTAACTCTTACCTCTGTTGCAATCAATTGTTGCAAGGGGTTGTTAAATTGGCGAAATCTCGGCTGTAGATTTTGTTCATAAATCAATCGGCAAAATTGCATTATCTTGTGCATGTGTTGATGAAATAACTAGATGACATTAATAGTCAGATTACATGAATCAGAGATGGTTTATACTTTGGGCTACTACATAGACTGAAGTATTGTTTCCGATGTAATAAAAAAAATTGAGCTCGGTAACTGATTAATCTATTAAGTTCAAGTTGTGAGAAATGAGTTTCTCATGTGGCTCTTTGATCAAACGTTTTATTTTCTGAGCTTGTTTATCAGATTGAGGTGTTAAATATAGTCATATTATGACTTTTGTGCCAGCGCTGCATTCATATCGCCCAAAAATGGGCACTAAGAAATGAATGTAAATGAAGTATGCTCTTGATGGCGCTCTACAAGCTTTGTCATTCTTGTGATCATTATTGACAGCATTGATACTTTTCTAGATATATATCTACAGTCTTTGGAGATGGATTGACGCTCGCCATCAGTGCTAGCAATCACAAAGATCTAAAAAAAAGGCCTTCACATGTTTTTGTTCAAATTACTATCCTATGTAATTTGAGAACCTAATTCATTCTATCAAGTTGTGTAAATCTACATGACCACGCGACGAAGTGTACATCTAGACAATTTGCGCGCTTTTATGGTCATGTAATTCACTATTATTGTAGTTGACCCGATGACCCTCTTTGAGTTCAAATGACTTATCAATTATGTGTGAAATGTTTGGCATTGATGCGGTGGGAGCATTTGCAGCGGGTAGGTTGGTGTATTGGTAGTGGGAAGGTTGATGTATTGACAGTGGGTAGGTTGGTGTCTTGGAAGTGCGTAGGTTGGTGAATTGGCAGTGGGTAGTCTGGCGTATTGGCAGTGGGTAGGTTGATGTATTGGCAGTGGGTAGGTTGATGTAATGGCAGTGGGTAGGTTGGTGCGTTGGCAGTTGGTAGGTCGGTGTATTGGCAGTAGGGAGCTTGGTATATTGGAGGTGGGTAGGTTGCTGTATTGGCAATGGGTAGGTCGGTGCATTGGCAGTAGGGGTAGGTTGGTATATTGGAGGTGGGTAGGTTGGTGTATTGACAGTAGGTAGGTTGGTGTATTGGCAGGATAGGTTTGTGTATTGGTAGTGGGAAGGTCTGTGTATTGGCAGTGGGTACTTTGATGTATTGGCAGTGGGTAGGTTGGTGCGTCGGCAGTGGATAGGTCGGTGTATTGGCAGTGAGTAGCTTGGTATATTGGAAGTGGGTAGGTTGGTATATTGACAGTGGTAAGATTGGCGTATTTGTAATTGGTATGTTTGAGTATTGGCAATGGGTAGGTTGGTGTACCGGCTACGGGTAGGTTGGTTGATTTGCAATGGGTAGTTTGGTGTACCAGCTGTGGGTAGGTTGGTGTATTGGCAATGGGTAGGTTGGTGATGTTATTTTTGTGCGTGTGCGTCTGTTAACAAATGTGTGCTTATTTGTGGCTTTTGTTGTTGATCAAATAGTTAATATCTTGCAATTTCGTTTAATACCTACGGGATTTGGCCAACTGCAATGCAATAGAAAAGTCGTAAAGCAAAACAAGCATCTATGTTCTAAGCGGAAGAAGCCAGTGTTACTTCATTCAACAGATTCCACTGATGGTGTTTTTATTAATTGCTTAAGTTCGTCGCAGTCACGGAATAATACACATAAATAAGAATGGCTAAATGATTATTAAAGGTAGTTGGTTCCATTTTTATGCTTGGTATTGGTGATTTTACCTATACAATGAGAACTGTGATAGCACCGCACAGTTCTCACCGAGAACCCCTCGGCGCTATCATGCATAGCATGCAAGCTCAGTTGCAATTTGCCATTGCAATCATCAAATACGATATTATATTGCACGGATATTGACTGTCCAGCCAAAGTGTCGAAAATCAAAAGCAAGAGAGGGATGTGAATGAAAAATAATAACCGAGAAAACGAGAGGTAGTAAGGCAGAAGAAGGATATCTTTGACAAACGAGATGCAATAAAGACATAGTTAGAGGAATTATAATGACAAAAGACCCAAC
Organism: Urechis unicinctus; assembly: GCA_034190875.2. Taxonomy (NCBI): domain Eukaryota; kingdom Metazoa; phylum Annelida; class Polychaeta; order Xenopneusta; family Urechidae; genus Urechis; species Urechis unicinctus. The sequence goes on from CM067353.1 coordinate 10,239,490, forward strand.
GAATCGGTGCCTATTGACAAGGCAGCAGCAGAGGTAGACTACGTGAGGACTCAAATACGCTATTCAAACAAAGACAGTTCAATGACATGTGTTAAAATGGGATGATGGTAAGGTGCACCACGTAATCTCAATAATCTAACAGTACCTGATAGTTATATTTCTTATATTATGATTTGTTAGAAATATAGTCAGAAACAGCGAGTATACATCTAAATGGTGATACAGTCAATTTTAAAAACAAAATCACACAACACCGAAAACATGATTATAAATTTCCTAGTCTTTTACTCTAATGATCAATTATTTTCCGCTTTATTTCCCGGTACAGGTCGCAATGTTTAGATGACTAGGGCAATGTTGCCGATTATTGCGATAACCATGGTGATGATGGTGATGATGATGATGATGATAATAATATGATGATGATGATGATGATCACACGAGCTTTCATTCTATAAACAACATATTGTACCTATATACAACATAATCCGGGAAACGTCATTCTGAAAGGTCAAAAATAAGCAATGACACCGCGGAGAGCGTATATAACGCTTGAGTGTTCGCTAAGAGTCTTAGCATTGTCGCTTGTCTATTGCCAGCGGTATATGATTTTATATCTTAAGCCACGGGGAAATACGTTCGAATCTTAGTATGCATTAATGCTGACCAAGTACTCCACCAAAGGGATGAGCATTCAGTACATGGCGTTTACATGTACAAAGCTAAATATAAATTTAGCGACTTGTTTGCACAACATGTTTGTTTCTCATCTATGGGCGGCTGCATTCGTTGCTGTTATACTAACAGTATATTTAATCACATGGATATTACCCTTTACGTTTTATCGAATCTTCGAAAATACTATCTGCCCCATCATTACTGTTGTCTTTTGATCTTCTCCACTGACAAAAGAACGCGCAGTAGAATGAGCAATGCAGCACGCTGATGTGTTTTAACCCCTCAACACACACGACTCGAAATATACTCCACATTTAGCGAATGAAGCGAATGCGATGGTGTTGGCATCTTTTTAAGCTTAGGTATAGTACCTACGGGTGCTGGTTAATTTGCCATAAATACTAAATTATTTTCATATAATAACATTAATTTATAAACCATTGCGCTATCACTATTGCTTTGTGTTAATGATGTGGCCGCGGATAATCTTGAACGTGCTAAACGATATAAGTTAGGAGCTTTACAAATCAAAGGAACTACCCAACACAAATGGGACAAATGTGCTCATGAACGTGTGTATTAATGTCATTTAGTGCATGCTTTGAACCAAGAACGTTATTTCAAATGATTGATTTTTTTGGCATGGTTCTTTGTTTCACTGTAACCACAAGAATTACTCGATCTTCTGCGATATCTATGCATCAGCTGAATGTCATTCTATGTAAACAATAATATGACAATAGGCCTGGAAAACATACTGTCTGATGAGCCGAACAAATTGGCCATAGGAGTAAATGCAAAGATCATTACAACGACAGATCGCTTCGCAAACACCAGAATTAACCAGATGTAGACCCAATAAGCATGAGCTTACCATATTTCGTGAGTTTTAACTTATTAGATGTCTGGAGATTTGCGTTCTGGGCTAGCCGTTTCTAGAAACGGCTTTGGGTAGCAGATTTAGCCGCAATAAGTGTTAGCGGATTAAACAGCCAAAGACCCTGTTATGCAAGCGGCCCCTGTTCTTTCATGGTACTTGACAACACGTAAAAATATGTTTTATCTCAAATATAGGTGCGCAAGAGGAATTATTTGTGGATGATGTACGTTTATATTTTGTATCCTCTTCCTGATGAATTTAATTTAACCTCAAGACATACGACGTTCTGTTAGATGAGCTAGTTCTGTAAGGTAAGGTTTACAGTTGTTATAGAATGCGTGCTCATGATATGGCAAAACACGATTTGTTGTTAGCTGCTTGATATATTTGTGAATGTCAAAGGGTCCGATTGCAGTGATTCTTCTTCTATCCCTGTTTATTGCATTAAACGATTACGCGTATACTGCGTGCTTTGTTAGTATGCAATTAAACACAATACAATGTTACTTTGCAAATCCAATCCAATTTATAATGACTTATAATGATTGATCATGTTATATTTGTTAAGATTCTTTCGGCAGCATTTATATACTTATTGCTCTCCTTTATTTGCTTAGCTCGATCCTGTACCAAAACCTTGTGTACAGGCTTATGTGGCATCCTGAATTTAATAACTGAAGAGTCGGTATACCTTATGTCAGCACTAACATTGTTCTGGTGTTCAAATGTGTGGTGTTGTGTTTATGTCAGTAACCGATATCGACCAGGAACCAATCCCAGAGAAAGGACATAAACAACGCAATGAAGGTCGAAGGATTAATACCACTCTATATGGTGAGCATCTACATTTGCAGCAACCATCAAGCCTCTTTGTTCTCTACCCACTGCAAATAATGAGTTTCTTGAAATCTGTGCTGCTGACAGTATATCTACAGAATGTGTTGCAATCCAAACCAACCCGTAAGATAGCATGGTCAGCTGAGGGAAATGTAAAAGGCAGTAAATTGTGAACGCGTCGCCGCAAGAGTCATCAAAGCCAATGCCCAATATCAGCCTTTCGGAATCAAGCAGAATTAATTGCCTTGACGTCGGCCTAGTCTACAGTACAAGCTTTGCTCTTAAATATACATTCCATCTGCGTCGTTACCAATGCAAACTATACTACTGCTTAAGCTTGAGTCTAAGGCATGTGCTTCCCAGTTGCAAAATTGTTTCCATGATATATTTCCGTGTGGTCCGGTAACGATGTCACCTCAATATATCCAGCCTCGGAAAGAATTGGATTCATAAATATAACACTTTCTTTGTATGATTGTTACAAAACTTAAGTAGTAAATAGTGCATTTTATCTGCTATTTTTCGATTGAACACAGCGTCCGTGCTGTATGTATGTATGTATGTATGTATGTATGTATGTATGTATGTATGTATGTATGTATGTATGTATGTATGTATGTATGTATGTATGTATGTATGTATGTATGTATGTATGTATGTATGTATGTATGTATGTATGTATGTATGTATGTATGTATGTATGTATGTATGTATGTATATGTATGTATGTATGTATGTATGTATGTATGTATGTATGTATGTATGTATGTATGTATGTATATGTATGTATGTATGTATGTATGTATGTATGTATGTATGTATGTGTATGTATGTATGTATGTATGTATGTATGTATGTATGTGTATGTATGTATGTATGTATGTATGTATGTATGTATGTATGTATGTGTATGTATGTATGTATGTATGTATGTATGTATGTATGTATGTATGTATGTATGTATGTATGTATGTATGTATGTATGTATGTATGTGTATGTATGTATGTATGTATGTATGTATGTATGTATGTGTATGTATGTATGTATGTATGTATGTATGTATGTATGTATGTATGTATGTATGTATGTATGTATGTATGTATGTATGTATGCATTTAAGCGTTACAGTTAATTTAAGCAGTAATTATGCAACCCCAACTGGATCCTAACCTTGCTGTGGTAGTACTTAATTGCTGCGTATCAATACCACTTTTGAAAGTACTATTTGATATACAGACGTCACCGTAAGGCAGAGGATTATTCAGGGGGGGGGGGTCGCAAAAAGGGAAATGGGAAATACTATAAGGGCTTTATTACTAGGGGCGTTAGCAGGAGGAAGGGTCGAAAGGCTGCATTTGCTCTTTCTTGCAAGACAAAAGCACAGTTCGGAAGCTGACTGAGGATGATGAAACCAAAACATACCCCCTAAATCTGTTGCATAATCTAGGCTCGCTGATTGTTTGGCTTCCCCACTTGTGCTGAAACAAGACCCACAAACTCTCACGCTGCCCTTCTGCAATCATAGTTTTTAACGTCGTACTAATATTCATGATTGTTCAAGACTTTATGAAAATGTTGGTTCTTGCGTAAGCTACTGGCTTTCTACTATGTTTCTGTGTAGCATATTAGGCAGGAGGGAAATACATTATTCAAAGAAGGCGAAGTATTAAAATGCAGCAAGTTTCGCCGTATCATCTCCAAAAAGCAATACATTAATTCCCGTTGTATAACATTCCAGCAACGCATGTACAATGTGTTGGTTTTATGATCATATAACTGCATGCCGATACCATACAGTGTGTACGATATGCACGTTAGCTTGGTAAAATATTTATGGACACACTTTTCGAAGGGTGAGTGGAATGGTTCCTAAGCCGAATCGAGACAACAAAACCGCAAAACAGCTGGTTATATTGGAGCGGACAAGCGCTGTTCATTGTGTTAAGAAGACAAACATTTTTGATTTAAAGTACCACTATTGGTATTGTGAAGGGGTTGTGAAATATGGCGAAAGCAATTATATTCGCAATAGATCAAGATTTAGATAATTAGCAATATATGTTCAGCAAGAGTATGACGTATCAATATGCCACATAGGCTCAAATAGTGATAACAAGTCATTCAGGCTTAATGGAATCACTAATACAGGGATTGTTAGCACAGAACATTTGGCAACTATGGATTTTCTTCTAATGGAAAATATTTAGTATAGACGGCAACCCGAGGTTGAAGTATTGTGTAGGGAAGAAAGAATGAATAGAAGACCTTTACTATTTATCACTCTGGACTGGATTTTTGAAACGCACATCGAGCCTGTTTCTTAAATGTTGAAAGGCGCTGTCAAAGCAGCACACAAATTATTGCTACGCCTTCAATGATTGCGTAACAGTGACTTTATAACAGTTGGGAGAGGTTAGTACTTACCTGTGACAACGGGAATTAATCAGGAATATAAGAAAGCTAACTGTGTTGCAAATGATTAGTCCAGGAAAGTATAGGTAGGTAACCAGTGCAGGTAGCACTCGCCATTTATGTAGTTCCTTTGATTCATGAATTTAAGCCATTCTAAAATGCAGCATTTATAAATGACTCAGTAACGGATAGATAATCGCTTAAAGTTTATCTTGATATCGATTATATCCATCACGTGAAAAATTAATATTCGACCCATTTTCTATTTTTGTATTTGGCGAACACATATAGAAAATAGGCATACATTCCATTTTCGTTTCCCTGTCATGAATTTCACAATCTTAAAGACGAAAATGGAAAATGGGTTCACTTCCGTTTTCCCATTTTCCATGTTTGTAAGTTCATCAATTAGGGGGCGCTCCCTCAGGTTTAAACAGAGTACGCGCGCGCCGTGAAAAATGATGGCGTCCGCGCTATATGAATTCGGCGACGTTATCGTGAGAATGTTACCAGATGGACACTCTTATTCAGTAATTTCTGAGCATTTGATTTCTCTCGGAGTTCAGAGGGGCTCATCCATTGCTGCAAACAACTGCTGATTCGGCTGGGAAGCTGGGGATGCCAATCCAGCAGGGGAACCACAATATTTAGCTGGCACTGGGTTATGTGGTGGAATGGGCGTTTGTGGCTGTGCAGGAGAGACAGGTTGCTGTGACGTTCTGGAGGTTCCATTGAAGATGTCATGGGCCCCCAAGTTCACTTTGAACTCAAACGTTCCATCGTCCGAAACAACCGCCGTGTCCAGCGGCAATGAGCATGTGAAATATATTGTCACTTAACAATTGTAACACAAGTTACAATATATAATGCGATTAGATTTAAAACAGTTCTGCAGTTCTGTAATTTGTATTATCTCAACTATGATGCGATTATATTAAAAATTAGTCTGCAGTTCTGTTATTTTCATTACCTCTACATGGTTTATGCATGGAGTTTTTCTAATATGTCATTGGATTCGCCACTGTCTATTATTATGAGAGATATTATAAACTTTGTGAGGTGGGTGTTGGGATTTGGGAAAAAGAGGTGATACCAGGTCCGTACAAAAAAACACAGGATAGAACAATATATCACATTGCTTAAGCACTTATATAAATGAAATCTCAACTTGCAGAAAAAATGTGGCCAAGGTTTCGAGTTGTCGCGTGAATTAGATCCATTGTGATGCGTTCGCTGTCAGAAAAAAATACAGACTTTTCTGTCGGCGTCGAGCGACTGATAAAATACTCAAATTATTTTCGCCGGTCGGATCAGGGATCCAGAAACTAAACCCATTCTCCTTTTTGGTTTTTCAGTTAAGGAAATATAATATCGGATAACGAAATTGGAATGTATACCCATTTTCCATATATGTTTAGCAAAATACTAATATAGAAAATGCCAATAAAAAAATCCGTTTGATGCCTCCCTCACCGATGATTGACAGTATCTAAACATTAATGCAGTCTTTATATTATCTCCATTGAATTTGCCATGCCCCCACCAGCACAATACACAAAACGTCTCATTAGATATTATATTATATTAAGATTTTTATAACAGTAGGAAGTAATCCAATCGGTGTTCCGAAATTAGACGAACGAAAAGTAATAAGGTCACGATATGAGTTAAGTAACTCTATGGTCCTTCATGCAGAATCAC
>CM067353.1:10253498-10315998 GCA_034190875.2 Urechis unicinctus
CATCGTATTGACCACTGAGCCCAATTAACTTATTAAGATACTGGATTAACAGACTGACCTCCCAATCACAATGTCAACATCAAATGAATTCATCGCAATGCCAAACAGTGCATACGGTACATACATTTGGCATTATGTGGAATTTCAGAGCTATCGGTGGATTACTGAAGTAATCGATGCACAGGATACCGGCGAACGTTTCCGTCTTGATCTCATTCCTTAGAACGCGCTCATAATGATGGCTATGCACATAGCTCTCACGCTCACTATATATGCCTTGATAGTAATAAGTCTGGTGATTTTAGTTTTCGTTTGTTTTCCTTCACTAGGCATAAATAAACTGCAGTGCCACGCGATATGGCACTATCAGCATCAAACTGACGGAGACGCGTCCTTGTTAACACCGAGAGCTGATTATGTGTATGCATATGTTTTTAACCGAAACACTGATATTTGCTCGATAAGACTAGGTAGCTACTGATAAGAAAGCACACCACTGCGCAGCCATGCGCGATTGCATAATCTAGATGATGGATATATATGTACAAAGATGATCAGCAGTACAGGTCATTAAAATAATCAGTACGCCTTTTTCAGCAAAAGCATGGTCTGTTTGTATTGCTGTTCATTGTATGCACTATACGGTTATAACTGCGCTCTACATACAACCCGTTTTTTGAGGTTCTATCTGCTGCAAAGTAGCGAATAGAGAATATAGAGAATGGAGCAATTTACAAAATAGGAGTGCGCATGTCAAACTATTGACGCAGAACCTGAATTCGAATGAGGTCCAAGAACACAAACGGAGAACAATAGAATGTGTGTAAAAGCAAACATTATCAAAAGGACATGTGCGATACTGATATATGTGTGTTGATGGGAAACGCCGGTATATTATGAGCACATAAGCAATCGCCGTGAGACGATTTTGAAGGACACATGTGCAGTCCGATGTATATTAAAAATTTGGCTGAATTGCCAAGCAAATTGAATGACCGGAACATAAACCTCGGTCGAATTCTGGTGTGTTGATGGGATACGCCAGAATAGTATGAGCAGTAACTGCTAAAATATGGCCTGACACTACATAAGTCTGCAGCAAGAGAGGATATAAACTAGGCCCCAAGTAATGCAGCAGCTGTGCACGGTAAAGACCAAGAGTTTGGAAAGAGCAAAAGCATAAACCCTGATCGCATTCTTCTACGCTGAATTGTCATAGCGCTATTGCTCTTCACATGTAGACGTTATGATTGCTAGAGCCATTTGGGTATATGGATTTGTGTCTTATCAGGTTAGCTGATTATTGTAGAATTTATCAACCTTTATGCAGCTTTAATTTAGCAGAGTTTAGCCTTAGGGCTATCAACCACATCAATTATCATGCATCAATTTCTAAAAAGGGGCTCTGCAAAACTAAGGAAAAGACGGGTACTAAAGAATGAATGACGATGCAGTCGTGGATACGCGTGTAAATGCGTACGCTTGCTCGGTGCTTCAAGATTGCATTATCACAATGAATTCTTGGCTGCACATGCTTTAACACATGCATCTGACCATAATGATATTGGTCTAGCAAGTGCAGATCAGTGATCGTGATGTCGCTGACGTAGTTGCTGTTTTTTCAGCCACACTTATTATGCAAACGGGTATTCGTGTCCATAACGCCCGTTGGACACAAACGCCCGTTTGCATATGCTTCATTGAAATACACTGCTGCCAGGACAGAATGCAAATGCATTACCATACAGCTTTTGTATAGAGGATGTGTCTCACCAGGCATGCAATTGCAAAGCCAACAGAAGAGGATCCAAATCCAGGTGACAAAGACAATGCACTCAAACATAGGGCGTGGTTGTTGTAGTTGTCATTGTAGGAGCACAGGTTGTGCTTATTAATAATATTGTCATGAGTTGTATGCTGATGCCTGATCAGTGTCCAATGATCATTACCAATTGTGAGTAGATTTGGTTTCTTGAATATCTGCCCAACAAAGTGAACAACTTTTTCTTGCATGGTTCTTCGTTTCCCCCAATACAAAGATTAATTGATCTCCTGTGATACATATGCATCACCTGAATGTCATTCTATGTGAATAATATAGCATCAGACTTGCAAACGGATGTAAGTTAAAAAATGGCCATATGATTGAATGCACGATATCGACCGATCGCTTTGCAAAGCTTAAAACTTACAAGATGCAGGCCAAGTTCCAATATGCACGAGTTTACCATATTTGTTTTGTTTTAGCTAATAAGATATCTGAAGATGTGATATGGCTTAAATAATTAATCTCATGGGGAATATTTGGGTCGAGATATTGATTGCCGCATCCTGAAGCAAATGAGAAATGGAATTGGTCCAGGCACTATGGCTTTCAGTCATCCATCAGAAACATCATCCATGGAGGTCAGTGCGTCTGCTACATCTGTGGTGCAGGCTAGGAATGGCGTTGAGGGCAAATAAAATACATACAACAGGGACCGCTTGCATTACGCCGTCATCTGCTGATTAGCTGAAGCTGCATGTCCGGCTCGTTATAGACGCTTTTTTGCGGCATTGCTTCTTAACCGCAGCCTCATTCGTGTTTATCTAGATGCATCAAATTTTTAGGCACATATCTATATTAGTCTTTAATAGCAAACAATAATAAAATTACCCGTCCTTGACCTCAGCAGAATGTCAGATTCGTCTGGTAGTTTGGCAAGGCGCAAGAATCGTCAATTATTGAGCTACACATTTAACATGAAAGGTTTTTGAACGCTCCCTTTGGCACAAAAGTTACCAAAACGGGTTTTTTGTATAAGGTTCATAAACCAGCCCATGACCCGCTTTAACAAAGAACCACCGCTTTGTTGATGAAATCGGAGAGGTGTGTTCAGGCATTTTGATATAATGCTTTTTAATACTTATTATTGAATTGATAAAAGTGTGCATAATTCTTAATGACGGTGGAAAATGCCGCACTGAACGTCACCAACAGTGAGGGAAATCTGAATGTTGATGAGCACTTGACCCTGCTAAACGTCAAAGGGTCCAAATGCAGTGAATTTTCTTTTCTCCCAGAACATCTCTAACAAGGGCCTGTCATAGTGGACAAACAAGTCCGCGGCATCACGAGACGGACTCATTCAGTGTTCAAAGCCTGTCTGAGACGTCTGGCCACTCCTCATTTAGACATAACTGGGAAAAAGACTTGGGCTTATTGCATTAAATCACAAAACCTATTCGTTCTCCGTAGACTGACAACAATGAGACTCGCGAGATCTCTGCCGCTTGCAGTATATCAACAGAATGTACCGCAATACAAAGTGACCCATAAGATATTATGGTAAGCCGAAGGAAATGTAAAAGGCAGTAAATAATGAACAAACTGCCGCGAAAGTCATCAAAGTAAATGCCCAAGATCAGCTAATTTGATTAAAGCAGAATAAATTGCCATAACTTGGTCTTATTTACAGTACAAGCATTTCTCCTACATATACATTCCATCTGCGATACTACCAATGCAAACATTACTGTTGCTTAAGTGTAGGTGTAAAGCAAGTGCTTCAGAGTTGCGAGAGCATTTCAATGATTCTTCTCCCAGTGGTCCGGTAACGACGATGTCACTTCAATATATCCAGCATGCCGTATTGTCAGCTGCTCGTCTGAAATCATAGCTACATCAGTGCAGTCTGTGTGCTCCTCTGAATAAATTTGATTTATGAATATAAGACTTGCTTCATATGATCATTACGTTACTTAATAAATGATGCAATTGGTCAGCTTTTTCTGGAATGAACACAGCGTTCGTACTTTTTACCTACAACTTTATTATGATTGTTTATCAATAGGCGTAAGTGTTGATTGTTTGCAATAAACATCAGACAGAAAAGCAGCTAGATGCAACTATATACATACATAGACACAATTGTGGGGCATTGATTATTGGGCTCAACGGTTTGTGCCTGTATGTATATATGTATATATGTATGTATGTATATATGTATGTATGTATGTATGTATGTATGTATGTATGTATGTATGTATGTATGTATGTATGTATGTATGTATGTATGTATGTATGTATGTATGTATGTATGTATGTATGTATGTATGTATGTGTATGTATGTATGTATGTATGTATGTATGTATGTATGTATGTATGTATGTATGTATGTATGTATGTATGTATGTATGTATGTATGTATGTATGAATGTATGTATGTATGTATGTATGTATGTATGTATGTATGTATGTATGTATGTGTATGTATGTATGTATGTATGTATGTATGTATGTATGTATGTATGTATGTATGTATGTATGTATGTATGTATGTATGTATGTATGTATGTATGTATGTATGTATGTATGTATGTATGCATTAAAGCATTACAGTAAAATTATGTTTATCTAACTGCCTAGAGTATCCTAAATCCCTAATATATCCTAACCTCGCCTTGGCAATGCTCAATTGCTGAATTTTGATACCAATAAGGAAAGTAAGATATGATGTACAGGCTGCTTAGCCCGTCATCGGGAAAGCAGAGGATTAAAAAGAGGGACAATTGCAAAAAGAGAAATGGGAAAGACTAAGAGGGGTTTATTACAAGGGAGAGTTAGCAAGACGAAGGGTCGACTGGTTGTGTTTGCCTTTTTTTGCAAGACCAAAGCACAGTTCGGAAGTTGACTGCAGATGATGAGAGAAAATCATACCGTGCAAAATCTGTTGCGTATTCGAGGCTCGCCGAAAGTTTGGTTATCCCACTTGTGCTGAAACAACACCCACCAACTCCCTCTGCCCCTCTATAATCATCAGAGTATTTGACGTCGTATTTATTGATCAAGACATTATGAAAATGTTAGTTAATGCGTATGATAACGGCTTTCTGTGTAGCATATAATGTAGGACAGAAATAAATTATTGAAAAGAGGTGTAGTAATGCTGCCTGCTGCACCATATCATCTCAAAAAAGCAATACATTTATTCGCTTTGTATAACATTCCCGCAACGCATGTACACCGCGCTCTTATTGTAACGATTGATATTGCATAAGAACACGTGCCGACTAGCAGTGATAAAATAATGTAATATAAAATAATCTTTATCTATCGTTCCGAAACAGGAGAGCCAGTTATAATGTTATTATATTAATATCTTCATATATTGTATGCTTATCTAAGAAAAGCGATGAATGGGGTTATTGATAGTCAATAAACCAAGAGCCGCCAAATACTCTGCGTCATATCTTTCAAAGTTATATATAAAGCTGATATTATGGCTCTTATTGCTGTGCAGAACCGTCAACCAAGCACGTATTAGTGTGTTCAGATGTTAGATGTCAAATGGTTATGGGTGGCAAACATTTAATGTTTAGGTAAATCAAATGTGGATTGAATATTTATGTATTGATATACAGTTAGTTTTTCTGCGTACATTACTTTGTCAGTTGACATCAGAATAATGAGATATTTTGATGTTGATGGCACAACACTTCCTCAACGAAATATTATAACATGGCATATATAAACAGTCGACGCACGTTGTATAGAACCGATAGTTATGTCAGTAAATATTTTGCCAATCTAGTGTGCATACCGCACGCTCTATGTGGTATCGGCATGCAGTTATCTGATGATAAAACCCGTGCTTCAAGATCGAGCAATTTCTTGCCGTTGTCTGTTGCGGTTAAACTGTAGTTTTTCGAACAATCATCTTTTTAACATTATAAGCAAAAATACAACAGCTGTCACAATCGCAGGGGGCCTGGAGTAGATTCTTCCTTTAGACGGATATCTAATACGATGCTGAAAATATCCTGCCCGATTTCTTAAATATCTCACAGTCACCTAAACGTTGCTAATGTTAAAGTTCATGATGCTATATATCTTGAAGTATAACAGGCTCAGCACAAGCATATATTAATTTTAATGCCACCTTTGTCATTCAGCAGCACTTTTTATCCTGATGTAATAAATTTGAGAAAAACCCAAACTTGTGTTGATTCTCAAAATATCTCTTTACTCTGATGTCAACCGACATAGTAGGGAAGGGAGAAAACCTAACTCTATATCAATACGTAAATATTCAATCTACATCTTGGGGACACTCTCTTCTTGAATAGTGCATTCATTACAATTTTGATTTACCTAAACATAATATGCTCGCCACTCATTTGACATCTAACACATACATACATACATACATACATACATACATAGACATACATACATACATACATACATACATACATACATACATACATACATACATACATACATACATACATACATACATACATACATACAGACATACATACATACATACATACATACATACATACATACATACACATACATACATACATACATACATACATACATACATACATACATACATACATACATACATACATACATACATACATACATACATACATACATACATACATACATACATACATACATACATACATACATACATACATACATACATACATACATACATACATACATACATACATACATACATACATACATACATACATACATACATACATACATACATACATACATACATACATACATACATACATACATACATACATACATACATACATACATACAGGCACAAACCGTTAAGCCCAATGATCAGTGCCCCTCAATTTTGTCTATGTATGTATATAGTTGCATCTAGATGCGTTTCTGTCTGATGTTTATTGCAAACAATCAACACTTACTCACCCCTATTGATAAACAATAAAAATAAAGTTTTAGGTCAAAAGTACGGACGCTGTGTTCATTCCAGAAATAGCTGACCAATTGCATAATTTATTAAGTAACGTAATGATCATATGAAGCAAGTCTTATATTCATAAATCAAATTTATTCAGAGGAGTACACAGACTGCACTGATGTAGCTATGATGTCAGACGAGAAGATGACAATACGGCATGCTGGATATATTGAAGTGACATCGTCGTTAACGGACTACACGGAAAGAAATCGTTGAAATGCTCTCGCAACTCTGAAGCACTTGCCTTACACCTACACTAAAGCAATAGTAATGTTTGCATTGATAGTACCGCAGATGGAATGTATATGTAGAAGAAAGGCTTGTACTGTAGACAAGACAAACGTTATGGCAATTTATTCTGCATTAATCAGATTAGCTGATCTTGGGCATTTGCTTTGATGGTTTTTGCGGCAACGTGTTCATTATTGACTGCCTTTTACATTTCTCTCACTTACGTTAATATCTTATGGGTTTGTTTGGATTGCGGCACATTCTGTTGATATACTGCAAGCTGTAGAGATCTCGAGAGACTCATTATTGTCAGTGTATTGAGAACGAATAGGTTTGGTGATTTCTGCAAATGTAGCTGCCCACCATGTAGATTGGTATGAATCCCTCGACCTTCCTTGCCTTGTTTTATGTCCTTTCTCTGGGATTGGTTCCTGGTCAATCTTGGTCCTTGACATGCACCCAACACCACATATCTCAACACCAGAACAATATTCGTGCTGGAAACGTACATATTAGGTAAAGATTGTCTTTAAAATTAGAAGCGTATGTCTTGGAAGGGTGGATTCATGTCGGTGCTGTTGAGTAGTTATCCATTGAAGTTGTCGACTATGGAGACACGTGACACAAAGTAAATCGACCCTTCAGTTATTGAATTAGGGATGGCACAGTAGCCGGTGCACAAGCTTCGGTACATGTTCGAGGTGTTGAAATAAGGGAGGGCAATGAGTATTTAAATCAAATATAACATGGTCAATCATAATAAGTCAATATAGATAGAAGGTGCAAGTTAAATGTCTTGTGTTGCTGCAGTCTAGCAAAGCAAGCAATATATGCCACTAGACCAATCACAATAACATTTTGCGCGTAATCGTTTACGTCAATAAGCCCGATTGACCAAGTCATGTTTTCCTCTTATATCTCAGACAGACTTTGAACATTGAACGAACCCGTCTCGTGATGTCGCGGACTTGTTTGTCTCCTATGCCAGGACCACGTCTGTAGCACAAGTTGGAGAATGTCCTGGGATAAAAGAATATTCACTGCAATCGGACCCTTTGACGTTCAGAAGTGTCAAGTGGTCATCACCATTCAGTTTCGTGCAACAGGGGAATTTTTCCTCACTGTTGGTGACGTTTATTTTTGCATTTTCCACCGTGTTGATGAATTATGCATACTTTTATCAAATCAATAGTTAGTATTAAAAGCCCCTCAGATATCATCAACGACGCAGTGGTTCTTTCGTAAAGCAGGTCAAGGGCTGGTTTATTAATCTTATACGAAAAAACCTTTTTGGTAACTTTTGCGCCGAAGGAAGCATTCAAATATCTCTCATGTTAAATGTGTAGCTCAATAATTGACGATTCTTGCGCCTTGCCAAACTATCAGACGAATCTGACATTCTGCTGAGGTCAAGGACGGATCATTTTATTATTGTTTGCCATTAAAGGCTGATATAGATATGCGCCTCAACAATTTAAAGTCTCTAAATAAACAAGAATGTGGCTGCGGCTTAAAAAGCAAAGCCTCAAAATAGCCTCTATAACGAGCCGGACATGCAGCTTCAACTGAATAGCGGATGACAGCGTTATGCAAGCGGTCCTTGGTGTATGTATTTTATTTGCCCTCAAACCCATTCCTAGCCTGCACAACAGATGTAGCAGACGCACTGACCTCCATGAATGATGTTTCTGCTGGATGACTGAAAGCCATAGTTTCTGGACCAATTCCATTTCTCATTTGCTTCAGGATACGACAATCAATATCTCGACCCAAATATTCCCCATGAGATTAATTATTTAAGCCATATTACATCTCCAGATATCTAATAAGCTAAAACCCAAACATGATGGTCAACTCGTGCCTATTGGAACTTGGCCTGCATCTGGTAAATTCTAAGCTTTGCAAAGCGATTGGTTGATATCGTGCCTTCAATCGTATGGCCATTTTTGAACTTACATCCGTTTGCATGCCTGGTGAGACACATCCTCTATACAAAAGATATATGGTATTGCATTTCCATTCTGTCCTGGCAGCAGTGTATTGCAATAAAGCATATGCAAACGGACGTTTGTGTCCAACGGACGTTAAGGGCACGAATACCCGTTTGAATAATAAGTGCAGCTGAAAAAACAGCAACTACGTCAGCGACAGCAATGTCAATGATCATAACTTGCTAGACCAATGTCAATATGGTCAGATGCATGTGTTAAGAATTCATTGTGATAATGCAATCTTAAAGCAACGAGCAAGCGTACGCATTTACACACGTAACCAAGAATGCACATTCATTCATTTTTTAGTACCCGTATTTTTCTTAGTTTTGCAGAGCCCCTTTTTAAATTGATGCATAATAATGGACGTGGTTATTAGCCCCAAGGCTAAACTCTGCTAAATTAAAGCTGCATAAAGGTGATTAAAATCTTATAATAATCAGCTAACCTGATAAGACACAAATCCATATCCTCAAATAGCTCTAGCAATCATAACGTCTGGATGTAAAGGGCAATAGCGCTATGACACTTCAGCGTAGTAGAATGCCATATTATAGCAGTTACTGCTCATAATATTCTGGCGTTTCCAATCAACACACCAGAATTCGACCGAGGTTTATGTTCCGTTCATTCAATTTGCTTGGCACTTCAGCCAAATTATTAATATATCGGTAATGCACATGTGTCCTTCAAAATCGTCTCACGGCGATTGCTTATGTGCTCATAATAATCCAGCATTTCCCATCAGCACACATATATCAGTATTACACTGTCCTTATGATAATGTTTGCTTTGGAATAATAAACTCTTTCTATTGTTCTCCGTTTGTGTCCTTGGACCTCATTCGAATTCAGGTTCTGCGTCAATAGTTTGACATGCGCACTCCTATTTTGTAAATTGCTTCATTTTCTATATTTACTTCTTTGCAGCAGATAGAACCTCAGAAAACGGGTTGTATGTAGAACTCAGTTACAACCGTGTACCGCATACAAATGAACAGCAATACAAACAGATCATTCTCTTGCTGAAAAAGTCCAAGAGTCGCAAATGATAACATATAAAAATGCAAAAGTCGAACAAATAATTCCAATGACCTGTACTGCTAATCATCCTTGTACATATATATCCGGCATAGAGATTATGCAATCGCGCATGGATGCGCAGTGGTGTGCTTTCTTCTCAGTAGCTACCTAGTCTTATCAAGCAAATATCAGTGTTTTGGTTAGAAACATATGCCCACACATAATCAGCTCTCGGTGTTAACAAGGACGCATCTCCGTCTGTACGATGCTGATAGTGCCATATCGCGTGACACCGCAGTTTATTTATGCTTAGTGAAGGAAAACAAACGAAAACTAAAATCACCAGACTATCGTGGCATATATAGTGAGCGGGAGAGCTATGTGCATAACCATCATTATGAGCGTGTTCTAATGAATGAGCTCAAGACAAAAACATTCGCGGTATTGTGTGCTTCGATTACTACATTAATCCACCGATAGCTATGTGATTCCGCATAATGCCAAATGTATGTACCGTATGCACTATTTGGCATTGAGATGAATTCATTTGATGTTGACGTTGTGATTGGGAGGTCCGTCTGTTAATCCAATATCTCAATAAGTAAAATGGGCCCAGTGGTCAATGCGATGATCTACAAATATCGGAACGAGTTATTCTGCACGTTGTTTAAGGCTCTGGTTTCACTGGGTTGAATGTGTTGGTCATGGCAGACAACTCAGATTAGAGTAGATTCTTCTTCGCATACAGTGTTATACAGCATCAATAACCCGTATTACTACTAAGCACTAGTAGGACGGATCTAAGCATGATCAAACGATAGGTAAAACAAATGAAGGGAAGTAGTTGCTGTTTGTTGATGACATCACGCAGCATCCATCTTGTCCTTCTTGATTAGCGTCAGTCGCTCTGGCAATGCAGGGACTTATTCCTACTGTCTTTGCATTCGTGGAAAAACAAAACTGTTTCTAGTTAGCTTTCAGTCGGATTACGCTTGGTGAGGTTCTACAGTTTCAGCAGCCACGATATCTGTCTCATGTGTTGACAGGTAATGATGTATGGCAGAAACGGTGCCTGTTTATCTTTGAAATAAGTTATGAAGTCGACGAGTGGTCAAATGTATATCTCACCTGTCTCATTAATATCACACCGTGATTCTATCTGCATCACAGAAAGGGAGAGATATGTGCGACTTTTTCTCATGATTAATAGTGTTTACCGTGTTGAAGTTTATGCATTCCTGTGCAATTGTCCATAGCTAATTTTCGCTGATTCGTTTGCGAACCAATGTAGAACATGACCCTGATGATGCATTGGACGTAATCGCAGATACGGTCTGAGCCACACCGTGGCTCTTGGTTATTTATTAAATTATTTAAGTATATATATGTATATATATGATATATATATATATATATATATATAGATATATATATATATATATATATATATATATATATATATATATATATATATATATATATATATATATATATATATATATATATAGAGATATATATATATATACATATAGTATATATATATATATATATATATATATCTATATATATATATATATATATATATATATATATATATATATATATATATATATATATATCGTCGGCGAACTCAAAGTGTTGTATTCATTAATTGTTTTAAGCGGAGAAAACCTGGCTTATCAGAGGTGATATATGGCGGAATAACACCCAACTATTAAAGTGATAGATCAAAATATGGCCATATACATCGGAAGGCATTTGGATAGGCTCTTAAGTGACCAAACCAAATGACAGTGGAGGTCGAGCTCGCCTAATTGTCTCCTTCTACATTAATACGCGAGCGTATGATTTGCGTATCCAGAATCGAAATTGATTGATTACTCTGCTTTGCTATAGCTGTTGTTTTACTTTTTCACATGTGGTACTGTACATAGTTTTCAAGAGAAAAATATTCCTCTGCTGTGGCAGATGTCTGCTAACAATAAACAGGAGTACTGTGACTGTCGGTACTAATTGCTGCGGTAGCAAGCTCAGCGTACATGCGTTGTAAAATCTCTTCGTGTTTCATTGAAATATCTCCCTGGGAAAAATGAGTTGTTATTATGCTGCATTTATTTACTTATGTGTGGGTTGATAATGGTGCCATCTCACACTGCCCCCTCCCCACGTCTGTCAAGGTTAAATTCCTCCTGCACATATGTTAATATAAGCTAAGACACTGTCCATCTCCTGATCTTCTATATGTTCACGAATATATTTGTATATTTCTTCAATCTATCTATATATCATTTCATTAATCTTCTAAACAATCTATCCGCCATTCTATTTGTAGGGTTTTTGCTTTGCATTTCGCGATGAACCGTCTCTGCTGTTGTTGCTTTTCTCATTCCCTTATCCTTTTCATATCATTTGTTGGTCATGCGTCATGCTGATCCCGGTCTACATCCTCGTTTACTCCGTTGATTACTTTTGATCCATTATTTATCATATTTAACGAATAGCATTTAACATATTGGCATAAAATGCGCTCTAACCATTGCACCTAATTTGTCTTTATAGCATCGCTTTCTGCGAAGTAATTCTCCTTCCTTCGCTTTGCCTTTCCAATTATCTTCTATAACTTTCCATATTCGCTCCTAGCCCATTTGGCTTATAACTACTTAATAGTGAGGCGACCTTACCAATGTGTTATATGCTCCCACTTGACGCAATTAAATAATCAGAGAGAACTGTCAGATAACATCGATGTAACAGCTCACCGGAAAATTACAACAAACACACCAATAATTCAAAAGGAGTTGCTCATAAAATATTCGTTTTCATGCTCAACTCAATTACTATGGATCACACTGATGGGCCACCACATTAAGGTGGTTGGTGCAGGTGAAAACTAAAAGAGATTCTTATCCTGCGTGAATATACTATTTACTCACCAAATCGTATAAAAGTACCACCAGCAAAGCAAAACAATTATACAGCAACAATTAGCTATGAGGCTGCGGAATTGATGCAGTTACGCAATCATATCTAGGCGAATGATGTCGGCTCATATGTCCTAAGCACCAGCTCCTATCAAACTATATTATTATCGTAAACGTGTTTCTGCATTGGGTTCGAACCATGTGCTATAAAATGCACCATTGCGCCAAATAAATATCAATAATATGATATCACCTAGCGATGATTCGTGAGTACGGTTGCTATATATTATTGCTGCCTATCAAATCAAATTTGCACATTCGCAGACAAAGTAGACCCTTGAGAGGGACGAACCAAAATCCTTGTGTAGCCTAGCAGAGTCAGGCACACGAATTGATGAGCGCATCAAACATTATAGCCAATACTGATTCCCGAGATGCACACTCATGGTGACTAAATATTGTAAAGTGCAGTGCATATGTGAATAGCTATATATATATAAATATATATATATATATATATATATATATATATATACATATGTATATATATACATGTATATATATATATATATATATATATAGATATAGATATATATATAGTATATGTATATATTCATATATATATATATATATATATATATATATATAATAATATATGTATATTTATATAGAGTGTATATATATATATGTATCTCTATATATATATATATATAGATATAGCTATATATATCATATAGATAGATATATAGATATATATATATATATCTCTATATATTCTCTCTTATATAATAGATATATATATATATATCTCTCTATATATATCTCTCTATCTTATATACATATATATATATCTAGGTGTATATATATCTATATACATATGAATAAATATATATGTATATTTGTACATATATAAATATGTATATATATGTATATATATATTATATATATATAGCTATATATATACATATATATATATATAATTATATATATATATATAAACATTGAACGCGTCTCATCATGCATGCGGCATCAAAATTGTGATGTCTTAATAAACGTTTACTGGAATTGGCAAACTTATCCCTCTACTTCATAACCTCTCATTTGTATCATACTACTATAATAGTGCCAAAATAATTTCGCCATTAAATCATTAAAAAAATGGAAGTTATGGAAGATTATTTATTCATCATCATTATTGACAATTTTGGTCAATTCGCTAACGCCATTCTGTTTTACACGGCACCATCTGACGCTAATGAGGTTCCTAACAAATCTCGGATTGATTGTATGGTAGCAGTATTTGCACTAATCCTATTCAACAGCATTTTGCCATAAGTACCGTTATGTGAAAGTGCGTGATAGAACTGGAGATAACAAAAGCGATATGGTGTAGCAACAATCAAGTCAGTGGGCCGCGCAATAACCGCTGCGTTTCGAAAAAGATCAACACTTATTGAACAATGCTTGTCTTATTAGTACTCAAGCAAGATCAGTTTAAAGGTATTATCACTAGTTTTTTTAGGACCTCTTTCAAGTCAAGCAACCTACACATTTGTCGTTGAGCAAACACTAAGAAAAAAGCCATATGCAGTTCCGGCTGATTATTTGTGTCAAAGAAGCGTGATTCGTAAGCCATCATACTCGCTGCTCTAAACAGAACCCGTTGAATTAACCTCACGATTTTATTTAGATTAATGGCTTTGCAATGGATATTCTACGCCACATTCGATGTGTACTCTGGCATGCAATTAGTAATGTAGCAATTAGCAATGTAGCAATGCATGACGCCAAAAGAATCTCATAGAAATGTATGATGACACCCCTGAGATGCACCAAAAGGCTGCCGCGAGATTCCTGATATCCGTACAGCAGATGATATCATGGTAGGGACTGAATGAGGGTGTAAATGTGATGAGAGCTAGCGTGGGACAGGGGAGTTGGTAGTTATAATTGAATCAGTCGCTGCATTACTCAGGAAAGTGATAGCATCAGAGGGAGATATGACATTCGTTTCCCTTTCGTTAATTTGGGTTTGCTCGCCCAAAAGAAATTTCAATTTAGCGGAGATCGAGTGTCAGAGTTACCAATCCACACTAGTTGCTAATTTAACCTCTTCCTGTCCGTTGCTGGACTTTCAATAAATTATATGGACCGGATTTGGTGCACTAGCCGGTGGCACTTAAGGGACGCTATCATCTTTGCAATAGCACTTTTCCGTGAAATGTGACATTAAATCTTAACGTGACTTTGATTTTGTAAGCTGGACAGGTCGTTGAAAGACAATTAGCAGATAAAAGCTACGAGAAAGGGGGAGAGGTACATCGAATCAAGTAGATTTGAGACATGTTTAGATGATGAGCTAGAATTAAAAAAGTGGTTAGTACGAGTGAGGGAAACAAACGAGTTTGATCAGGATGGAGAAATACAGAAGGAGGAGTGATTGATGACACACGCGTCATCCCTTCTAGTGTTTATTAGGTACTCTTTCATGTCGAGCAACCTACACCTTTGTTGTTGAGATAACACTAAGAAAAAAGCCGCATTCAATTCCGGATGATTGTTTGTGTCAAAGAAGCGTTATAAATAAGAAGTGATACTTGCTGCTCTCAGCTTGACCCGCTAAGTACACCTGATGATTCCATCTATGACTTTGCATTGGATACTCTGTGCTACATGATTTAAGTACTCCGGCGTGCATTATTAAGTAATGTAGCAATCTACAAACCGAATCGCATAGAAATGAACAACGATATGATGTACGTACAAGCGGCCGCTCCCAGTATCCGCACAACAAATGATTGCGTGGTGGGGACTGAGTGTGGTTTGTACTAGTTATGTTGGGTGTAATAGGGGTGAGAGCTAGTGTGGGATAGCGGAGTTGGAAGTTATAATTGAATCAGTCACTGCATTACTCAGGATAGTGATAGCATCCGAGGGAGGACTGAAATTCGTTTGCCTTTATTTCATTGGAGTTTGCGTACCCAGTTGTGATTTCAATTTAGCGGAGAGCAAATATCAGAGGGTACTAAAGCAGGACACGCGATACCAAGAGTAAGTACAGAACAAGCGGTAAATATTGTACTGGTTGATGGAGGAGTTTCCCGTGTCAATGAGTAATGTAGGCTACAATAGTTTATTGAATAAGTGGTAGTATGGTAATTCTGCACGAAGGCCCATAGAGGATTTGATCAACTCATAGAGCGACCTAATTACCTTTCGTTCGTCTAATTTCGGAAAACCGATTGGATTACTTCCTACTGTTAAAATAATCCTAATATAATATGATATCTAATGAGACGTTTTGTGTATTGTGCTGGTGGGGGCATGGCAAATTCAATGGAGATAATATAAAGACTGCATTAATGTATAGATACTGTCGTTCATCGGTGAGGGAAGCATCAAATGAATTTTATTGTCATTGAATCAAGGTATATACCGTTAATTTGTATTTGAATTTCACAAATGCAACTAGAAAATGGGTAAGCAAC
This sequence comes from Urechis unicinctus, assembly GCA_034190875.2. Classification (NCBI taxonomy): domain Eukaryota; kingdom Metazoa; phylum Annelida; class Polychaeta; order Xenopneusta; family Urechidae; genus Urechis; species Urechis unicinctus. Next base: position 10,269,932 of record CM067353.1, read on the forward strand.
ACATTTTCTTGATAGTATTTTGCGAACACATATGGAAAATGGGTATACATTCCATTTTCGTTTCCCGATCTTCGATTTCTTTAACCGGAAAACCCCCCAAAAAGAAGGGTTTAGTTTCGTTTTTCTATTTTCGATCGGATAGTTCGATTTCAGTTAAAAAAGGATCCCTGAGATTGCGCGTTTTGCGCTGATCCGAGCGTCGAAAATAATTTGAGTATTTTATCAGTCGTTCGACGCCGCCAGAAGATGTCTGTATTTTGTTCTGACAGCCAATGCATCAAACTTGATTTGATTCACGCGACAACACGAAATCTTACCAACATTTTTTCTGCAAGTTTAGAGTTCATTTATATAAGTACTTAAGCAATGTAATATATTGTTCTATCCCGTGTTTTTTGTACGGACCTGGTATCACCTCTTTTTACCAAATCCCAACACCCACCTCACAAAGTTTAATATGTCTCTCATAATAATAGAGAGAGGCGACTCCAATGTCATATTAGAAAAACTACATGCATAAACCATGTAGAGATAATGAAAATAGCAGAACTGCAGACTAATTTTAAATATAATCGCATTATAAGTGAGATTATACCAATTACAGAACTGCAGACCTGTTTTAAATCTAATCGCATTATATATTGTAGCTAATGTAAAATTGTTATGTGACAATATATTTCACATGCTTATTGCCGCTGGACAAGGCAGTTGTGTCGGACGATGGAACGTTTGAGTTCAAAGTGAACTTGGGGGCCCATTACAAAGTCACTGGAACCCCCAGAACGGCACAGCAACCTGTCACTCCTGCACAGCCACAAACGCCTATGCCTCCACAGAACCGAGTGCCAGCTCAATATTTTGACTCCCCTGCTAGATTGGCAACCCCATCCTCCCAGCCGAATCAGCAGTGGTTTGCAGCAATGGATGAGCCCCTCTGAACTCCGAGAAAAATCAAATGCTCAGAAATCACTGAATAAGAGTGTCCATCTGGTAATATTCTCACGATAACATCGCCGAATTCATATAGCGCGGACACCATCCTTTTTCGCGGCGCGCGCGTACTCTGTTTAAACCATCAGGGAGCGCCCCCTAATTAATGAACTTACAAACATCGAAAATGGGAAAACGAAGGTGAACCCATTTTCCATTTTCGTCTTTAGATTGTGAAATTCATGACAAGGGAACGAAAATGGAAATGTAGGCCCATTTTCTATATGTGTTCGCCAAATACAAAAATAGAAAATGGGTCGAACTTTAATTTTCCATATGCGTTTGTCAAAAACTTAATAGAAAATGAGTTTTTCACTCATTATCCATTTATATTTGTGAAATGGAAAAACGAATTAACGGTATATACCTAGATTGCATTGTGCGCGGTAATGTGATGTGATATAGCATGAATCGCTTCCGCAACATTCCACACCCCCTTCACATTACCAATAGTGGCACTTTAAATCAAATAACACAATGAACAACGCTTGTCTGCTGCAATATAACCAGCGGTTTTGCGGTTTTGTCGTCTCGATTCGGCTTAGGAACCATTCCACTCACCCTTCGAAAAGTGTGTCCATCAATATTTTGGCAAGCGAACGTGCATACCGTACGCACTGTTTGGTATCGGCATGCAGTTATATGATGGTTAAACCAACGTTTGTGCATGCGTTGCTGGAATGTGATACAAAGGGAATTAATGTATTGCTTATAGGAGATGATAGGGCGTAACATGCAGCTTTTCATACTTTGCCTCTTTTGAATAATTTATTTCCGTCCTGCCTAATATGCTACACAGAAACTTTGTAGAAAGCCGTTATCTTAAGCAGGTACCAACATTTTCATAAAGTCTTGAACAATCATGAATATATGTACGACGTTAAAAACGATGATTTCAGAAGGGCAGCGAGAGAGTTGGTGGGTCTTGTTTCAGCACAAGTGGGATTGCCAAACAATCAGCGAGCCTATATTATGCAACAGATTTCGTCGGTATGTTTTGCTTTCATCATCCTCAGTCAACTTCCGAACTGTGCTTTGGTCTTGCAAGAAAGGGCTGCCCACCATATAGAGTGGTATTAATCCCTCGACTTTCATTGCGTTGTATCTGTCCTTTCTCTGGGATTGTTTCCCGGTCAATATCGGGTACTGACATGAACACAACACCAGAACACCAGCACAATATTAGTGCTGTCACAAAGTAAACCGACCCATCAGTTATTACATTCAGGATGCCACATTAGCCTGTACGCAAGTTTTGGCGCAGGGTCGAGCTAATCAAATAAGGGAGAGCAGTAAGAATTTAAATGCGGTCGAAAGAATCTTAACAAATATAACGTGATTAATCATAATAAATTGGATATTCAGGTTAATTTACGAAGTAACATTGAGTTTTGTTTTATTGCATACAAACAGATCACGCAGTTTACACTGCTAGGCCAAACCAAAATACATTTCCGCATAATCGTTTAATGCAATAAGCAGGGATAGAAGAACAATCACTGCAATCGGACCCTTTGACATTCACAAATATATCAAGCAGCTAACAACGAATCGTGTTGTGCCATATCATGAGCACGTATCCTAATACAACTGTAAACCCTACCTTACAGAACTAGCTTATCTAACAGAACGTCGTATGTCTTGAGGTTAAATTAAATTCATCAGGAAGAGGATACAAAATATAAACGTACATCACCCACAAATCATTCCTCTAGCGCACCTATATTTGAGATAAAAACATATATTTACGTGTTGTCAAGCACCATGAAAGGACAGGGGCCGCTTGCATAACAGGGTCTTCGGCTATTTAGTCCACTAACACTTATTGCGGCTAAATCTGCTAGCCAAACCCGCTTCTAGAAACGACTAGCCCAGGCCGCAAATGTCCAGACATCTAATAATCTATAACTCAAGAAATATGGCAAACTCATGCTTATTGGGACTCGGCCTGCATCTGGTTAACTCTGATATTTACGAAGCGATCTGTCGATGTTAATGATCTGTGCATTTACTCGTATGGCCAATTTTGTCGGTTCATCCGACAGTATATTTTCCAGGCCTAATAGAATGACATTCAGCTGATGCATAGATATATCAGGTCGAGTAATTGCAGGAGATTGAGTAATCTTTGTGGTTACGGTGAAACAAAGAACCATGCCAAAAACAATAATTTACTTTGTAAGGCAGATATTTTTGTTTCAATTTCTACATCATCAAATTTTCTTCAACAGGTTGCATATAACATCATACAATTATCGCTTCACTTAAGACGCTGCCATACCAGATTGTTTCTGAAAAACATCCGCGAAAGTGTTTCTTCTCATACGCACGAATTCTCATTTGCATAATTAATGTGGCTTGAAAAACATAACCTTTTCAGCGACAGCTAGATCAAGGATTTGCACCTGCTAGATAAATGTCATTATGGTCAGATGCTTGTGTTGAAAGTAACGTTTTTGGTTCAAAGCATGCACTAAATGACATTAATACACACGTTCATGAGCACATTTGTCCCATTTGTGTTGGGTAGTTCCTTTGATTTGTAAAGCTCCTAACTTATATCGTTTAGCACGTTCAAGATTATCCGCGGCCACATCATTAACACAAAGCAATAGTGATAGCGCAATGATTTATAATGAAATGTTATTATATGAATATGTTAGCTTTCATTTTTTATCATTTAATTGCAAAACGTACATCAAGTTAGGAGCCATTATAGATCTTTAAATGTACCACAGTCATACATGCAGGCTCCAATTCATACATGTGCACAATCAATTCATTCCAAAAATATTCTTATTCTTTCATGTCACAGTATTTAGAGGCAAATTAACCAGCACCCGTAGGTACTATACCTAAGCTTAAAAAGATGCCAACACCATCGCATTCGCTTCATTCGCTAAATGTGGAGTATATTTCGAGTCATGTGTGTTGAGTGGTTACAACCCGTCAGCGCGCTGCATTGCTCATTCTACTGCGCGTTCTTTTGTCAGTGGATAGAGATAAAACGACGACAGTAATGATAGGGCAGATGATACTTTCCAGGATTCGATAAAATCTACTGTTAGTAGTACAGTAAGGGATGCAGCCGCCCATAAATGAGAGGCAAAAATTTTGTGCGAACAAGTCTGCTAAACTAATATTTAGCTTTATACATGTAAACGCCATGTACTGAATACATTTTTGTACAGCGCACCCCGTGGTGGACTACTTGGTCAGCATTAATCCATACTAAGAACGTATTTCCCAGTGGCTTAAATTATATAATTATATATACCACTGGCATCAGACAAGCGACAATGCTAAGACTACTAGGTAACACTCAAGCGTTATATATGCTATCTGCAGTGTCATCCCTTATTTTTGGCCATTCACAATGACGTTTCCCGGATAATGTGTGCGTATAGGTACAATATGTTGTTTATAGAATGAAAGCTCGTGTGATCATCATCATCATCATCATCATCATCATCATCATCATCATCATCATCATCATCATCATCATCATCATCATCATCATCATCATCATCATCATCATCATCATCATCATCATTATCATCATCATCATCATCATCATCATCATCATCCTCATCATAATCATCATCATCATCATCATCATCATCATCATCATCATCATCATCATCATCATCATCATTATTATCATCATCATCATCATCATCATGAACCATCATCACCATGGTTATCGCAATAATCGGCAACATTTCCCTAGTCATCTAAACAATTGCGATCTGTACCGGTAAATAAAATGGAAAATAACTGATCATTACAGTCAAAACTAGGACATTTGTAATCATGTTTTCGGTGTTGTGCGATTTTGCTTAAAAATTGACCGTGTCACCATTTAGATGTGTACTCGCTGTTTCTGGCTATATTTCTAACAAATCATAATATAAGGAATATAACAATCAGGTAATGTTAGATTATTAAGATAACGTGGCGCACCTTAACATCTTCCCATTTTAACATCTGTCATTGTGCTGCCCCTCTGTGAATAGCGTATTGAGTCCTGAATGTTGTCTACCTCTGCTGCTGCCTTGTCAATGAGCACCGATTCGGTGAGACTTTTGTCATTATATTCCTCCATGTCTTTATTGCATCTCGTTCGTCAAAGATATCCTTCTTCTGCCTTATTGCTTTCACTTTCTCGGTTATTACTCTTCATTCACATCGCTCTCTCGCTTTTGATTTTCGACGCTTTTTCCCAGACAGTCAATACCCGTGCAATTTAATATCGTAATTGATGATTGCAATGACAAATTGTAACTGAGCTTGCCAGCTATGCATGATAGCGCCGAGGGATTCTCGGTGATATACAACAGGCCGAGGGGTTCTCGGTGAGAACTGTGCGGTGCTAACACAGTTCTCATTTTATAGGTAAAATCACCAATACCAAGCATAAAAAGAAACCCAACCACCTATATTAATCATTTAACCATTCTTATTTATGTGTATTATTCAGTGACTGCGACGAACTTAAGCAATTAATAAAAACACCATAGGTGGAATCTGTTGAATGAAGTAACATTGGCTTCTTCCGCTTAGGACATAGATGCTTGTTTTGCTTTACGACTTTTCTAATTGCATTGCAGTTGGCCAAATCCCGGAGGTATTAAACGAAATTGCAAGATATTAACTATTTGTTCAACAACAAATGCCACAATAAGCACACATTTGTTAACAGAGGCACACGCACAAAAATGACATCACCAACCTACCCATTGCCAATACACCAACCTACCCACAGTCGGTACACCAATCTACCCATTGCAAATCAACCAACCTACCCGCAGCCAGTACACAAACATACGCATTGCCAATACGCCAACCATCCCACTACAGGTACGCCAACCTTCCAACTGTCAATACACCAACCTAACCACCTCCAATATACCCACCTACCCACTGCCAATACACCGACCTACCCACTGCCGACGCACCAACTTTCCCGCTGCCAATACATCAACCTACCCACAGCCAATACACCGACCTACCCACTACCAGTACACAAACCTACCCACCTCCAATACACCAAGCTATCACTGCCAATACACCAACCTACCCACTGCCAACGCACAAACCTACCCAATACCAGTACACCAACCTACCCACTGCCAATACATCAACCTACCCTCTGCCAATACACCAACCTACCCACTGCCAATACATCAACCTACCCACTGCCAATACGCAAACCTACCCACTACCAATACACCAATCTACCAAGTGCAAATGCTCCCACCGCATCAATGCCAAACATTTTACGCATAATTGATAAATCATTTGAATTCACACAGGGTCATCGGGTCAACTACACTATTAGTGAATTACATGACCATAAACGCAAACAAGTTGTCTAGATGTACACTTCGTCGCGTGGTCATGTAGATTTACACAACTTGATAGGATGAATTAGGATCTCAAATTACATAGGATGGTAATTTGAACAAAAACATGTGAAGGCCTGTTGTAAGTTCTTTGTGATTGCTAGCACTGATGGCAAGCGTCAATCCATCTCTACAGACTGTAGATATATATGTAGAGAAGTATCGGTGCTGTGAATAATGATCACAAGAATGACAAAGCTGGTTGGATGCCATCGAGAGCAAAACTTCATTTGCATTTATTTCTTAGAGCCCATTTTTGGGCCATATAAATGCAGCGCTGGCACAATAGTCATAATATGACTATATTTACCACCTCAATCTGATAAACAATCTCAGAATATAAACGTTTGATCAAAGAGCCACATGAGAAACTCATTTCTCACAACTTGAACTTAATAGATGAATCGTTTACCGAGCTCAATTCTTATTATTACATCGGACAAAATACGACCAGTCTTTGTCGCAGCGCATAGTTTAAACCATATCTGATTCATGTAATCTGACTATTTGTATCCTCTAGTTATTTCATAAACACATGCACAAGATACTGCAGTTATGCCTATTGATGTATGAAACAATGCTCACCTCGTAGGACAAATAGGGCTTGGCTTGGTTTTGAATATCTGACGGTCCGATCCAAAGCCAGCAAACATTCCGGAAGCCATCGCTGTTTCCTGCACAAACCTCGCGTATTGTAACTACCTGTTTTGATCTAGGCCAGAACGATTATCCTGACTGTATATAATAAAGATCCTGCGAGACCGTCGCAAGTTGCCGCAAAAGGATTTCGTAATCAGCCAACTCGAATATGCCTCTCACTCTGCATTGCGGCTCGCTTTCGGAAAGCCGATTATGGGTAGGTAAAAAACTGACAGAGGGTGCAGAATAAGTAAGCAGGAGAATATATAGTAGATTTGCGACAAATGTACTTCTGCGGCGAAATCTATTTATAGTAGGCAAGTCGTCAACTGAATGTGAAGTGAAAAATATTTGTAAATTTTTATGTATAAACATTTATATCATGTTGTCATATAATCGATGAAAAAGTATTCATCCATCATGTTACATCGGTTTCGTGCAATTTACTGAACATTGAAAATAAAGTGTTAGATACGTCTTTCGAGATGATCCGTTCTTGTGTTGCTTCCCATAGCGAAATACTGCATGACTTACATATCACCAAATGCGCAATACCATGACATAGCGAAAAGAAAAAACAATAAGTGTTTTTGTTTTTGCTTTTTTAATGTTGATAAGGTTTATTGTCATTGTTGTTGTTGTATCAGTAACTTATGTATTAAAGCAAGTTTAAGCCACACTTCGAGGTTGTTACTTGCGTTGAAAAAGGACAGATGAAGACCATATGTGGCGATATTAGCCTGAAAAAATCTGTCAAACTAAAGATCTTCAACTTGTCACCCGGGCGGCATATCTACGTAAGATTGTTTCGGAAAATAATTCCTGAATACTGCGCTCCTGGTGATAATCGCATGAGACACTATATCTGAGTGTTCTATCGGTATCGCTATTATGATACGATGATTTCATTCTGTCGGTGGCTTTAGAAAAAGAGAAAAGGAGAGAGAGAATAACAAAGAGATTTAGTCGCAGTAGCATAAGAACGATGTATATGGATGCGCGCAAATTAACCACTGCTGTGCACTAGCTATCACAGTTATTATACAATGCATACAATGCAGTAGTAATTGGTACCTAGCAGGAGCGGTTTTAGGTTGTCGATATGGTTATTGATGCTGCGAGACACATCCAATCGGACACAGAAAAACTTATTCAATCGATTCGTGTTGCATGCAGTAGAAACACACATGCACCGTCAGCATTGCCATCGGCTGCGCCAATCGCTCATTCAGCCACCACTCTTCTAGAGTATGCCCTGCACGTTTATCAGATTATAGGTCGGTGTGCATCACAATTGCAGATATCCATCGTCGTCACATTTGTGTTTCAAGCAATGTCAAACCCTAAAGTTTAAATTGATTAAGTTGCCGAGAGAAAGTTAACAGCAAACACCAGGGAGGGGTTATGGATTCCAATACTTTTGAGTCATTTGACGATAATGAATTAATCTTTTAGGGAAAGATGAGGAAAGAGAAACACTAGGTACAAGTTATCAAAAAATGAAGCGATGTGGAGTTTCAGCGCTAGCGATCGTCGGGATAGAGAAAACAATTGAGAACGAAGTGTTAAAGGGGAGGGAAACGGAGAACCTGTTCATGTATATCACACTCCCTTTCATATCGTCCAATCGTCCTGTCTGTCACATTGGTAACGTCTGTCGTCGAGGAACCAGCAAGAACCAATCTCTTTATTTAGTCCCGAGATTTTATTTTGCAGAAGGCAATAATATTTTGTGTCACAGACGAGTGATTGATAGCTACCATATGCGCTGCTCTTAACAAGACCTGCACAAATCAACCTCACGATTTCTTTCAGAATTTGTAGCTTTGCAATGGAGATTGCACGCTACGTTTGAGGCGCACTTTGGAGGGTGAATCGCAGCAAAACTATAAACGATACCGCTAGATTCTGATTGAAATGAATGATGATACCCCTGAGATGCTCGTAAATGCTGCGTTAAGACTCAGAAACGTGGCCAATTTCAGATATTAAGGCATTGTTGGGACCGAGTGAGGTGTGTAATATATACGTTAGGTGTACAACGGGTGAGAGCTAGTGGACCACGAGTTGTATTTATAATGGAATCAGTCGCCCCGTAAATAAAGATTATGAAAGCATCCTCCAGAGAGTTTGACATGGAATCCATTTATATTTTTTCGTACTTGGGTATGCCGAGTATAATTGCTCAATTGCAACTTTTTTTAGCTCTAACTAGGTACTCTCTAGTGATGGTTTACATAAAACCTTATAACGCAGGCAACAGAAGTCCGTGCCAACTTCCAAAATTCATTATCATATATCTACTACAGCAGCATTTGGTTGATCTATGTTATAAACCTGCTTCGTTTCATTACAACCGCAATACACCACGTGTCTAATAGCAGACGCAATCTGTATAATTTCCGTTGCAAACACAACCACGGCTTATTAGGTGCCTCATCAGAACAGTGTCACATCAGGCACCCTGTCACCTACCCTACTCGCTAATACGAACGGCTGCAATTAGTTAGCTATAGTTGAATCAGTGAATGTGGTAGCAATTTGCAATATTCCGACCAATATTGAACTGTTATAAAATAGTTCATAGCATTTAACCAAACCGCTCTTTTGTTGACGTCAAAATCCATAATGCAGCAAATGAGAACACGCCATCTAATGTGTACCTTAAGGTATGAATTCTTTTTCTTCTTAATGGACATATGACAGAAACACTGAATGGCTATAAAGGTGTATTTCATAACAAACTCATGTAACATTCTGCTGTGGAATTAACCGATTTCTAATTCTTTCTGAAAATGAAATCGCCGCCCTCGATCTGCAGCCCTTGATTTATCCAGAAATGTTGTCGAAATTGATGGCATATTTTGTAATGGGAAGTGATTAAACGAAGTATGGTCGTGACTAATTTGCTTTTGCTTGCAAAATAAGTTCCGAGTGTGTTTTCAAGGCGCCCATATCAATACATTACCGAGGCATATGTGTTTCAAATAATGTGAAACTATTTTAAACACTAATGTTAGCCACTAAACAGAACGGAAACAATGTTAACTGAAACTTGGCAGCCTACAAAGGAATAAAACGAATGTAGAGAATAGCATAAACGTCAGTTAATGTCATTGCTCTGTGTGAATGTCTTGGAATAATAGTTTAGGAAATCTGGTCGATAACATAAAGCAGTGTCTGTCAAAATTAAAAGAGGTAACAAGATGTGGAATAACAAACTTCACTTCGCAGGTGTTCTTTAATAACGTTTATCGTTAATTATGTGCCCGAATTAAAATCAAAGCATTAAATGCAGTGTACCATGCGCTATATTGCCCTATTCTCGACTAATGGTTATGTATTATATAGGTAACAAGCTTAAGACAATACAGATAGCTAAATCTACACGCTAAGCAACAAGTGCTATAATGTACTTTCATGGACTGCTGCAAAGTACGACTTGGTAGCATCGACCAAAAGCACCAGGTAATAATAGCTTATGACACAGTACAATAATACGCGCTCTCCAATGATGACCAATCGAGCTGATGATAAGGATAGCAAATCACTTAACAGAACCGTGATCACACTATGGAGAGATTTTTATTGAAGGGAAACATTCCATTTGAGCAAAATCCACCTATATCTGCCCATACTGTACATATCTACCCTAATGAATCGTATGATCACCTACTACATATTTTTGTCCCGATGCAATGGGTCAGAATAAGATACAAATGTGCATTTTAGCATTAATCATTACTGAAAGCATCAATATCGGTGGATAAAAGTTTCATGGTTTCATAAATTAATTTACAGCTGATTATTTTGCCTAATTCCCCGAATCATTTTCCCATCGATTCCCTAATACGTTCAATAATTAGAATCGGGTCGGGTGGTTTATTTGGACAGTTGATATTTGAAAATATGGCATAACAAGGTGCCAATGTGCCGTCGCATTGCCAGCCAAAATTGCCTTTTTTGTAAAGGAAAACTACTTGGCTTCATAAATGCAGGGAACAACAAATTAATTGATCTTGTCTGTCAATAGGGTTTCTTATTTTCTGAATAAACATGTGATACATGCAAACACAATGGTATGTCATTACTCCCCATTTGTCATGCTATCTTCTTGGTAACACTTTCCAATGATGCTCGCGATGCAGAGGACGTCTCGTCGACAGGACACATTGTCGCCATGTAGTCCGAACATTTACATTCTTTTAACCAAACAAAGGCACCTAGCTCAGATACACTTTAACCATAGCTTTAAAAGTGATTCGCAATTATTATTAAACGATGATATATACTGTAACAGATGAATATACATGTGCGTCTGCTACACCTATATTCAACCAAGACCAACAGCCAGCAAACTACTGGTCAGTCAGCTTACTATCCGTGGTAAGATAAATAATGTAAACACTAGTTAAATGCAAGCTAACATTGAATGTAATCAACTCAATAGAACTCGGCCAGAAACTTGACCTCACCAAGCCAGAAAAGTTTCTAGATTTTGTACAGAAATGTTAGACTTCAGGGATCCTCTCGAATTTATTTATAAGATTGCCCATCAACGGTCAGCCACCAGACATATTGCAAACTGTATCCGTTGTAATGTATCAACATGGAATGTTGGATTGCTTATTAGTAAAAGGCAATGCATCAGATCGACAACGGGTTATTTGTGATGTACTTCAAGGGTTGGTTCTTGGACCAGTTCTTTTCTTAATCTGCATAATGTTGTGGATAAAACAAAGTTGATAGTAACACACCGTATCACAGGGTAAAGACATAAAACTCGACTTTACAATACAATGTGCTGACTGATATATGCTGACTGGCATATGCATTTTACCTTACAACAAACAAAGAACAAATATATGCTTAGCAAAATAACCCCAAGAGAATGTGCCAGAGAAAGGGAAATGCAGTTAAAAGTATATTATCTACTGAGCTATTATGGTTTTACAAGATGTAAAGTGTTTTAAGTATATGCACTGACGCTACATAAGGATCTTCATTTCGCCGAATTGTTTTATGTTCTTGCAAAATGCGTCTTTCACTTGTGGCGTAAAAATTGCCCGTTTACCGAACATTTCGCTTTTTTGCAATAGAAATTCAACAGCTAGCGCCAAAATCAAATTCAACGGCTATAACGGGCACCGTGGTGTTATCCTCGGATGCCAAAAAAACCGCAACCTTAGCCTCAGGCAGATATTCAACATGACAGTTACAATAAAATCTCACTAAAGCATGATGCAAATATGACAATGGGGTCAGTACAGCAGTTTATTTTATAATCGGCTTTCTTTTACATGGCCTTGACATCGGTTTCAGGCTTAATTACGAGCTGGCTCCGCGAGAATATATATCTATATTAATTGTCAGAGCAATATGCAGAGAGCCTTTAATAGAAATACTGCACGCTCTGTGACATTCAGGAACACTTATCGACCGGATGTTATCAATGGAGATAAATTAATGTGAGCTGGAATATAGCGGTTGATATCTAAATATATCTGCGTAGGTTTATGGGGCCTAGACATCAGTTTCAGGCTAGTTTACATAGCTGGCTCGTCATCAGCATATTTTCTATTAATTGTCGGAGCAATATGCGAGAGATCCTCTAAGAGAAATACTGCAACACTTATCGACCGGTTGTTATCATCAGAGATAGATCAATGTAAACTGGAACAAAGGCATTACATATCTAAGGTCATCTAGTTCGAGCCACTAAAATTGACCGTTATTCACATAGAAATGCATTAATGATGAATTCTTTACCATTCTTCACAAGTGAAAACTGCTTTCACACCCATTACAGCTCACAGCTAAACACATTTATCTTCTTTATGATGGGAGTTTTGTACACCATTAAAGTCAATATATGAGCGATCTACAAGTGGTAGGGATACGATATTAGGCTGATATTATAACGACCGGAGCACTGTTTATCGCTGTTTTAGCTGCGACATCTAACACCATGTACCTATTATTACCTTAAATATCTGGGAACTAAAAAATGATCATCTCATACGCGTCAAATTTCGATTTTGTAAGTAATACCAGGGCGATGTCCTACTCGCTCAAAATTTCTGTCACATGTGATGACGCGGAATACCATTTGATGCATGGCATATATTGTTTAGGTTCCAACCGATGTGGACAAATATAGGCGACACACTTAAGCCCAGTAAATAGTTTTCCTTTCTACTTTTATAGATTAATTGTTTAACTTTATAACTCTGTGCATTTGCCTTGTGTTAAAAATGAAAACAGAATAACCAATGCATCATTTATAATAAGATATTTTAAGTTAATGTGTCCGGAGGCTCGGCAAGTGACAACCACCATCCACACATCCATTAGGCAATATGCATGCGAAACACATGCGGGTGAAGAAGTGCCACCTAATATTGGCAGATTAACAATAATGACAGACGGGCCCGATAGGATTAGTTGATTCATCGACGGAACATTATGCAAACGCCTATGCCAGCGTGAAACCAATGCATGGTACACAAGATACAGCAACCGTCAGTTTTTCAATTGGATCGACGGAGATGCAATTCCTATTTAGGAGGACGCCTATATGAGACTCATTCGACATACTGGTAATACTGATCGATTCAGATGACAACAGTTAATCCATAACTGGCGGTCTAAGGATATAAACCTCTGTATTGGAGGTCGTCATAATTTTTCGATACATCTCCCTCTCATTGCAAATAGAGTTTATGGATAGGATGCTAAACAGATGATTGAGCCCAGCATCAACCGAACCCTGCCTCACAAAAACGCAAACGCGGTCCACATTTCCATCTGCAGCGCCTAATGCTCATTCAGCATCTACTCTCCTATTGTAATACGTTAGTACGCACCTAGCACCTTTTTGGTTAACGCAAAACCATATTTTTACATTTATTTTGGTAACGTGCGAAGTTGTCGAGGGACAGAATCAGAGCGGGGGCCATAAATTCAAGTAGATAAGTAAAGGTAATAAGTGAAACTTTTGGTGAGAGAATAGAAAAAAAGTCAGTAGGTACAATGTGTTTTGAGATTGAGGTTTCAGAGCTAGCGAAAAATCGGGGGAGAGAGAATATATATGAGAGGAAAAGGGCAGAGGAGGAAGAAAACTGATTATTAAAGCATGTTCATGTTTATAAAAGCTACTTGTAATAAGTCCAGTGGCCCTTTCCGTCTCCTATGTGCCGTTTGTCGTTGAAGAACCAGCAGGAACAAACCTCTTTATTCAACTCCGAGATCTTATTTTTCAGAAAGCAGTCTTTTGTGTGACAGATGAGTGATCGATAGCTAACATATGCTCTTAACAAGAATGCAAAAATCGACTTCATTTAGATCTCTGGCTGTGAAAGGAAGATTCTATGCCACATTAGATGCGTTCTCTCGAGGGCGATTCACAATAAAACTATTCATGATGCCGTTAGATTCTTCGCTGGTGTGGGACATAGGCGTCGATAGCTATGGTGGAATCAGTAGCTCCGATACAGAGGAAGTTGATAGCATCAGAAAAATATATTGAAAATGAAATCCGTTCATCTTTCTTGTATTTGGAAATGCTGGGTGTAATTGATCATTTGAAATATCAATGAAGCAGAGGCAAATGTCAGAGGGTATATGCAAACTACGCGACGCCAACAGTAACACTATTGAACAAGCTGAAGGTCTGGAACTAGACAGAAGGCGTTGCTACAATGATATAATGGTACAACCTTATTATCCGTTAAATTGCGACGCATTAGTTTCTAATCATGCCAGATTCAACTCAAAGTGGTGCAGATAACAAGTGTCAATTATTGTAATTAAAATGCATGATTTACATGATTGTATAAATACAAACTGAAACACGTCTATATGCCCGTAACCCAGTGATTTATGACGGCTGTCGCTTGAAATATCTTTTCTAGAATTTCTAGAGTAAATTAACGGTGAATAATGCCGATTGCATTTATATGTAAAACCCACCTGACTTTACCTGTTAACATTAAATAACCAATACGCATGATTCATCATCGTTGTCACTAGTATCGTACTGATATCGATAAATTTCTAAAGAGTTGCAGTTTATGATAATCTAAACCATTCACTAAAGCAGGTGAGTTAAAACAAAATAAATCGGCAAGTTTTATTTCGACAAGTATACAGTATAGCATATATGCCTGTCAAATGTCTATTTCTGCATTAAGTTTGCAAAATTAATATTGAAAAAAATCCGAAAAATATTCGACATATATATGAAACTTTACATGATCTGTTGCTGTTCTTTCTTAGCTTTTATCGTTAATTGTGTGTCTGCTAGCAAATCACCCCATTGTGTGCTGTTATATGTGCACAACTATTCTCATCCTTTTATGATGTATTACATCGTTGTGAAAGAAAAAACAAAACAGATATTGAATCCCATAGAATAAGCAACAAGTGCAAAATGTACCTTATAGAAGCGCTTCATAAAAAGACAGTGTCAGCTGTTCCCCCTTCTTTTCTGTTATGCGATAGTGGTCGAGGACGGAGTCGCCGTCAAGTTCTTTTTTACACACATGGCTGTGGTTTGCCACATTGTGGGTCTTCTATCCTCATGCGTCATTTGCATGGGAGCAGGCTTGTAGAGAACTGCTTTGATCTTGCACTATTCCTGTTGTAGTGCTTGCAAGAATTTTTCCGCAATGTTTAGTCCTCCGTACACCATAGGGGGTTTTGTCTGACCATCACATTATAGGCGTAACCACTTGGCTCATGTTTCTCTGTATTATGCGTGTTCTTCTTGGTAGGATCCGGTGAAGGGCCCGGAAGCTTCCCAAGGAGCACTTCAAAGTCGGCGTAGGTAACATACGGCGATGCCAGCTGTTTCTGCCAGTTCTGGAAGGATATGTTTTTCCCTTTCTCCAGCATGTCAACTGGCACAGCAGCTTGCCCTATAGCTATGGAGCAGTTTCTCAGTGGTATAGCCACGTAGGTATCTCGCACAAAAAGAACTTTCTAGACGTTCGTGTTTCCTCTGATCAAACTGCAAGCTTTTATCTTTGAAATGTGTAGATCTGTGATCTGCCGTTATTCTCAATCAGCATGATGCTTATATGTGGAAAATCAGCAGGCTATATACTCATGTAGTGTATGATAAGGGAAGCCCCCCCCCCCCCCCCGTCCCAGCCAAAGACGTTCAGATCTACGTCAGGCACATGCTCTTATACCTTCACAAGCTGCAACACTGATGATGAATACTCTATGTCTTAACCCTCTAGCAGAGTTAAAATCATCTAAATTCTATACTTAGATAGTCGCTGCAGGTCTTAAGCGACCGGTGCATAGTTGATTCAATAGACCATAAAAGACAGCGGTCGTTCTTGTTCTTCACGTTTCATTATCGCCTTCTCAGCTGCCAGCACAACGTTTTAATGTCTGGTAGCGGACAATGTCAATCCGCAGAGTTGAGACTGACTCAAACTCCCATCCGGAACCTTTGTTGGTCCACTTCTCTAAATGCTCTTGGATATCCGCATTGCTCCTGTTCAGGATATCTTCTGCAGAGAGAACCATCCCCTGCTTATTATGCAGTACAGACTCAACATGCCCCACTGTCGGAAGCTCTGCTCATGAGCCTCACCTGCAAACTGACACGTGATCCTTATCAGCTCCTTCAGGTCATCGGTCACTTTTTGCAACATTTTACTCAAGCTTGAAATTCATAGCGTCTCCGCCGAGGGGTGACCCTCAGAAACGTCCATCACCCACCGACGCAAATAGTTTTTAGCAGCCCACTAATAACTTAATACGCGGCTTGAGAACTTTGGAAATTTTGATTCCGCGTGGCCAGGAAACTGAGTAGGCTTTGCTTCTAAGTTGAGCGGTAACTTGGGAAGCTTAATTTCCGTGTTGGGTGGGAATTTGGGAAGCATTGCTTTCATGTGGCGCAGGTCTTACCGCTGCAGGCGTAAATCTAGCAAATATATCATTCTACAAGATGTCAAATTTGGGTGGGGCAGTTTAACCCAAGAGCTGCGGGGTAATCGCTATTGGCTTTACGTGCACGCGTATGGTAAATCATATTTGCATACATAGTTATACGTCTAAAAGGACATTCCTTGATAGAGAAAAGAATCGCTAGGAGCCGAGCGCTGGGTAGTTGCAATTTGTGGTATTGTTAGCTTTTTTTCATGATATCGACAACATTAGATCGATGGTCATAAAAAATGGGTTAAATGTCAACCGAATAATAGGCGTTGTATGGATGTCGGTAACGTCACTTCCGGTTACTAGCAAAGACAATGTAAATCACAAGTGAAATCGCAAGTTAAGACGTCGGTTCTTCTTCGTTATTATTCGTATCGTAAACATGTTTTCACCGTACGGTAGCCCATGCTAATCACAACTTGAAAATTATACATCTTATTGTATATACTCAATAGTTTCCTCGCAAACTCCGCTCAAAGTCCCAAAACACCCCGATACTTGTCAATATTGGGTCGATTTTGAAAACTGTTGTATGCAAGCTTCCTGTGGCCGATCACATGCTCATGCAGAATCGCGACCCGACCTGTGTACTGTGTATTCCTGTTAACGTCATCACCCATCATGAATCAAACACGTGCGTTTACTGGTTGCGTTTGAATAGCATGTTTTCCGAAGATCTAACGTTTAAGCAATAGGAAGAAAATATCATCAGCCAACGCCAAAGTCAAATTCACTAGCTATCCTCCGAAATTGTGTACCTTGGTGTTATCCATTGATGGTAAGAAAAACCACTACCCTAGCATCAGATGAATATCTAATATGATGCATCACAGCATAAGACATATTCGATTATTATGCTAACATATCATTTGATGTCTAAAATAATGCGATACTATAGCCTGACATTTAAATAAGCTTACGTTACTGACTCAACACGAACACATATTGTTTGCGCTGTCAGAGCGATATGTGAGAGGGTCAATAAGAGCAATACTGCACACTCTTTGATATTCAGCAACACTTCTCGACAGAATGTAACCAAAAGAAGGAAAACTATTGTGAACTAAAACAAAGGCATTCGATTTCAAATGTCATCCAGCGTGAGCTACCAGGTTTGGACGTTACTAACATAGAAATGCATCTTGTATATTAACATGCAATTGTATTATCTATATTTTAATCGGTTGAGCTAATTTAGCTGACAAATTGGCAATTACCTTTGTCGAAAACGAAACACACGTAGATGCTTGCACGCTACTTAAATCCACATACAGCTACGTCTACAGACCCCTCCATATTTTACATACCTTTACATACGAATGCAATTAGAAGAGTGCCTTATGAAGAGAATACCAGATGTATACAACCCCATGAGGCAATCATATGTTACTAACAAGACTTTTCTTCGGAAAATAGATAACACGATTGCACGATAACAGAATGTTTGGTGGGGGTCATCGAATATTATAACTGTTCCCTGTCAGTACGATATAACAAATAATCATTTTGCAAGCTGCTCTCGGGCAAGAATGAAAGCAATACGTTGGTGGTTTTTTTTATCGTCTCTTAATACGTGCGTGCTTATGAGACCTTTTAGGCCTGAGTTATCAGACACTAAGACAATATTTGACGGAATGGAAAGCGTCTGACTCAAGGAGGATAAATAGTAATATGAGTCAACGCCGGATGGCGATTTCCGTGACTATCGAGTATAGGAACGAGCCTGGGTTACTCGCACTGTCATGCGAACTCCATGAGTCAATTCGGTCTTGTTGACTTGATCACATTTGTCATTTTGATAGTCCAAACCTATGATTTACGCATCCAAACAAAATGTATTTGCGTTCAAACATATGGCCGAAGCGCTTTTCTTTGTCATACCTTTTAAACCCTTGGGAATTAAGATGGAAATCAAGCCTTACAGATTTTCCCTCAAAAAGTTCGATTTTCTATAGGCTGAAATACCACCTGACGTTTATTCAACAGAACATAATATGGCCCACGTTCCTTTCGTTTACTAGCGAATATTTTCTGTGATACCTCAGCAGCATAGACAAACTGAATACCTTGATACCTGTTAACTCGATCGACAGTCCCTCCCTCCCTCCCTCCCTCCCTCCTCCCTCCTCCCTCCCTCCCTCCCTCCCTCCCTCCCTCCCTCCCTCCCTCCTCCCTCCCTCCCTCCCCTCCCTCCCTCCCTCCCCTCCCTCCCTCCCTCCCTCCCTCCCTCCCTCTCCCTCCCTCACTCACTCACTCACTCACAAACCCTCACTCACTCACAACTCACTCACTCACACACTCCCTTCATTCTCACACACATTCTCACCCCATTCCCTCCCTCATTGCCTCATTCCCTCCTCCCTCTTTTTCTTACTACTCCCTCATTTCCCTCTCTCCCTCCTCCCTCCTCCCTCCCTCCCTCCCTCCTCCTTCACTCCTACTCTCCCTCACTCATTCATTCCCTGCCTCATTCCCTGCCTCATTCTCTATCTCTCCCTCATTCCCTCCTTCCTTCGCTCACTCATTTTTTTTTCCCTCACTCATCTCTCTCCCTCATTCCCTCCCTCATTCCCTCCCTCCATTTCCCTTCCTCTTTTTTCATCCCTTCCTCCCTCCCCTCCCTCCCTCCCTCCCCCCCTCCCTCCTCCCTAACTCTATTACTCCCCTACCTACCTCCCTCCCTTACTCCCTATCTCTCTCTCTTACTCCCTCCCGCCCCTCTCTAACTCCTTCCTCCCTCCCTAACACCCTCCCTCTCTCCCTAACTCCCTCCCTAACACCCTTCCTCCCTACCTCCCTCCCTCCCTCTCCTCTCCCTCTCTCTCTCTCTCTCTCTCTCTCTCTCTCTCTCTCTCTCTCTCTCTCTCTCTTTCTCTCTCATTCGCGCGCGCACACTGTTTAGCACAAGCATTGTTTCTCTGAGAGGTTGGATATAGATCTTCAAAGGAACAGCAACCACCCAATGTGTTTGTCACTTGTTCTGCTGGAGCTAAAATACCCGTAGCCAGCCAGATATGTATGAGCCATATTGAGCGCAACAACAGCATAAAGTTCCTACAACATCCTAGTTGCCACTGCATGAATGGACCAAGCCAAATAAGAGTGGTCTAAATGGCTTATTTGGATTTCGTCTATTCACCCGCGTTCGCAATTTCGGTACATATAGCGGAATACCACAGAAGAGTGGTTAGTTTCGTATCGATGCAGGCATCAAATTAGCGGTATATATTGATAGTGTGCATGGTACTTTTTGCAAGATATTGGATGCATGCTGTTACTTGAGGTGTACGAGGTAGATGAGCAGAAGAAAATCGGAAATTCAATACAAATGTACCTGTTAAGGTGAAAGTGCCGATGTTCATCGTATTAGAAAGAATACCCTACTATTATTCATATACATATTCAAGAACTGTTATTGAAATAACCACAGTTGATCAGCCTAGAGAGGTCTCTGTGCAGTCCTAGGCGCGAATCTGTCAACTATATTGATGTTCAGAAACAGTAAGTCATCGGTAAAAATAGACAGCTCAAACAGATTAAAGCAAATTATAAATGTTAATGCTGAAGGTGACATTAGCCTATTACTGTATAATCAATACTGCTTCTTCGCCTTACACGGTCACGTGTACAGCATCAATATCTTGCTATGAGCTGACATAGGCCATGCAAAGACACCAATGCATTTTCCCAGACACAAAACAATCTAAAATACATAGCCGTTATATAATAAAGCAACATTAACGATATGAGATTGGTATCATAAAATCCGTTGCATTGGTGAACAAAGGCTGAATTTCATCTATTACTAACATGGATGTTTCAACCACATGTGTTTATTGCTCATATAGTATCACAATCATTGTGCCAGACTGGTCAAATATCAAAGTTTCAGCTAACAATAGTATACCTTTACATTATCCTGTATGCAAGTAATAAACGTAGCGGTCTTGTTAGATTTCAAGAGCCTAGCATTTTGGATTGAACGTCCGGCTGTTATTTAGTGGAGGGTTGCAGGACCGTCCATGTACATATTTTAGTCACTGTACAAGTATGTATAATACGAATGTTTGCATAATTGACGTGTGTTTTTGCACCAGTCAGAGAACAATGCTCGCAACGGTACTTAAGTGGCATCGCACTTGTTCATCAAAACAAAACAGAATCATTAAAACTAACGCGGATTGGTGCATTATTATTGAGACACGCCAACAGCTTAGTTAAAATATATATTTTCACTCTCAGCTGCTTGCATGATATCGTCAAAACAATTTGGCGTGCACCTTTAAAGCTGATCCAGTTTCATTATATCACAATATGTGCCACACCATTTGCCGAAGTCTCACTCTCTTGTCTTTTGTCAATCGTAACCCATGTCACCGCAAATGAAGGAGCTTTTCTCCTTTGTGCTATGCAAACATCTTAAATCACTTAATAGTGGTTTGGTCCGTGTAGCGTTCTATTCCCCAGCCATCGTGGTGATATTACGGCAACGAAACTACTCTAAATGAAAAGTTAAGAGTAGTTAAATAGTGTCTTGCACTAAACAAAACGCTGTCGAATGTTGTTGTAACTTTAACTCTCCCTCCCAAGTTTGAACTATCATGCAACAGGAGTACAGAAACCGTATTACACGATGATTATATATTATTACACAGCCAATGGAACCATTCCAAACATGGATTGATCGCAAACTCGTGGGAAATACAAGCAGTGAAATAAAAGGATGTATTGTAATGGCTTGGATTGAAATCAGTCACTTTTAATCCATAAGAAAACATTACGAGGATCATCACAATAAGGATTTTCAATGAGCGTTCGCTAGTAACAAATGAGCCCATCCAGGCTTTTCATATAACTGCAAGGAGCAGTCACTCACTATATATGGCGATGTTAGACATCGCAGGGGATCTTACTGAAATTAGCATATCAATGCGGTGCGTCATAGTCAAGGTGTGTTAGATCATTTTACTTTATTGTCAATTTTGCTCTTGAAGCGAGAAGATTTGTTTCCCAAAAATCCGGATAGAGATTGTGCTCAATTTACAAAGCCGTGTTAAAATGCCAAGGAGATTTGCAGTATAATGCATGGTGGGGCTGCTGTGCTTTTTAAACCATGCCATAAATATTTATTGGCTATTCAGTTATTTATGGATTGATCAACAACAATCAATCTTTGCTGATAAGCAATAAAAGGATATTGCTAACTAACGACACTCTTGTGGCATACGGACATTATATTTTACAGTTGTTTCAATCACATCCAGTTTTAGTAACTTATGATTTGCCCCAGGCAGACAATGGGTAAGGTGTCCAGCGCTTTGTTGGACATCAACAGCTCTCACTCTACAGTAACTGTGTTAGTAGCGCGTGTAAAATTGCTTACGACCCACTGATGTCCATCAAATATACCAAAAACAATATTTGACATTTAATATACAATGATGATGATGATGATGATGATGATGATGATGATGATGATGATGATGATGATGATGATGATGATGATGATGATGATGATGATGATGATGATGATGTGGTGGTAATGATGTGATTGATGCCATTGGATGATGCTGTCCGTCGACGCCGGTAAACAAACAGGCTGCGCTTAGTCACCTCTCTATATGTACCGAGCTATTCGTGACGCTAGTTCCAGAACCCAACACGATAACATTGCCACGAGTTCATCAATGGTGATTGTGTAAGCGATATCATCTTTGTAGTGTTTAAGGCATTTGCAATATTGGAAAAATTAATACAGTTAAAAGTATTTAAGTATGAATAAGTTAGCAGGTAGACTACAATAAGTTATTTTCAAGTAAGACAAAGTGAGACTGAAGGTTGACAATTAATGTGCAGAGTGGGTATGTACCAATATCTCACCTGTTGCCAGTTATATATAACCACACATCAAACACTAACACATAGTAAGATACATACAAAGTCAACAAAGTGCACTTGCCGCCATCTTTGTGTAATCATTTACAGTTGCATATAATACCATATCTGTATGTAAAAGAACTTGTCCACTTTTCTCGATACGATACCATATAAGAACTGTTAAATGACATACATCTGTATAAGATCAATGCATACCCTATCCATTGTCACCTATGGCGATTTGATTAACGTTGCATACCGAACACGCAATAAACTGGCTGCAAATCGACCGCTCACCGATGCAAAGCATAACACTGCCCATATTATACTGATGCATAAATCGCGCCAGCTTTCACCAGAAATGAATGCTAACATAAACTATGTTAGGCATTAAATAGCAGATAAAACAACATTATAATTTATCAGATATCTTTTGTTTTATAACCACTGTTCCGTTACCATGGAAATAGCTCCAAAGAAGAAATCGTGATTAATCGACGTGGAGCAAACACTCGTCGCATCACTGGTCTCGTTTTTATTGCGCTTTTGTTGTAGTCATGAATCCTGCCAATTCTTGTTAAGCTATTTCCGTGGTAACTGGAACCGTCTTTATAAATCGCAGCCCAGATAAGTATCTGTTACAGTATAAGGTAGTTTTAATTTGCTATTATATGCGTAATGGAATTATAATGGCATTCATTTCTGGTCAAAGGCGGCGCGATGTAGGCCTTAGTATAATATATCAGTGTTGATATGCGGCCGATTTGCAGCCAGATTAGTGCGTGTGTGGTATGCAATGTCAATCAAATAACGAAAGGCGTCTATGTATAGGATATGCATTGATTGTACAGAGGTAGGTTAATATGTTCATATAGCTGTGTTATTATCTCTTTTTGTAGCACATCGTAATCAAGAAAATTGGACATTTAATAATTTGTCGTGCCTTGATTTGCCAGGCTAGATTCCACGCTCATGAATGCAATTATCGTTAGCGTGCTCAAGCGTATAAATTGACGCAGTAACGCACAAAAGTAAAGAAATATATGTAATCGCGTGGAGACAAAACTCAAGTGAAACGGCCAAAGACAAGAACAGCTGGTATTTTTGTGGGCATTATAAAAGAGGCTTGGGCCACATCAGCATTCTGGCTATCATGTAAGCTAGGATGCGCATGGAATTGGTAGATGATGATATGATGACAAAACAATGTCAAAGGTAATGTTTTGAGCGACCTATGCAAGTATCAATTAACTTACCTCACTCCAATCATGTTCATCCTCAAAATCAACCTAAGGTTATAATCGATGAGTAGCGGATCGTGTTATGCGAGGAGACCTCCTAATATATATATAACCCCAATGACAAGCAGTATTGTATTGATAGCCGGGAAATGATAGTTCCGTTCCCTGATCAATATTAGCTTATTATGCTAACCATTCGAACGTCATAGGCATATGACATGCAGGGCAACATATTGCGGTCTGGCATAGGTCGTCTATAACGGAGATATCCATTCAACAGAGCAGATAAATACTATTCAAGATAAAGGACCAACGTCGGATTGCAAATGGAAGTTATTCTTTGTTTGCATATCCACATCGTTATACACTGTATAGAAGAGTAGATGGTGTTTCAGTCGTTATGGATGATTATGTAGTCAACAAACATACACATCGATATTATAGGGCTGACATGCCCTTTTAGAAAAGTTGGACGAATTGCTGATTCATGTCATTTCAGAGTATTGGCGTATTTATTGATTATGACATTTCATCAGCGTATCATCATAAAGCTATACTAGCAAATCCGACGTCAGGTGATTCCTTCCTTCCGGGAATTCTCTAGAATAAATTAAATCTGGCAAAATATGTTCTACTGCACGTCGCATTTTTCACATGTCAATGTAATATACGATTATTTTTGCGAAGCAATGGAGCATTGACTGATGTATTAGCAAGCGAACTAGCTATCCACATACATTTGTTGCCCAAAACATTGTTAATGAAAGGTTAATGACCGTATTTGGCTTTGCCAACACGCTGCACATTTCATCTTAGCATGTTTTTCATAAGTATTTACCCGTTAATTAAAAGTCAAATATATTTTATTTCTATCTATCTTGCTTCATAAGCCCATCTCTCGCATTTATCATGACATCTGCTTGGCCTTATCAAAGCTGGCTAGCATTGATCCGATGAAACAGTGTGATCCTGGATTTGGGAGAAACTGCTCTTCAAACATTGTAAGTTAATGTATGAATGAATACAGCAAACGGCCGTTTTCAATCCAGTACAATGATAACAAGATTATTAAGATGTCTGCGGATGATAGAGTTTGACATAAGATCATCCATAACGACTGAAACACCAACTTCTACTCTTCTATACTGGTCTATAGATGTAGATTTGCAAACAAAGATTTACTTCCCTTTGCAATGCGACATTGATCCTGTATCTTGAATAGCATAATAAGCTCTGTTTAATAGATATCTTTATTATACACGACTTATTCGAGACCGCATTACTTTGCCCTACATTCCATATGCCGATGTCGTTCAAATGGTTAGCATAATAAACTTATACTAATCATTAACCCGGCTATCAATACAATACTGCTGGACATTGGCTTTATAAATATCAGGAGGTCTCCTCGCATAACTCGATACGTTACGCATTGATTATGACCTTGGGATGACTCTGAGGATGCACATTATTTAAGTAAGGTAAGTTTATTATTACTTGCATAGATCGCTCAAAACATCACCTTTGACATTGATTAATGATATAGAGATCGTATTAAACTATTGATATAATTGTCGTCACAACTTTGTTGCAATCTAATAAGTCCACTGTTAGCAAATGCTAATCGGTGGATAAGTTATTCATGTATACCAGTTTGCCCTCATATCGACCAACGACATGCGTATCCAGGCTTACAGGATAGCCTGAATGATAACGTGGCCCAAGCTTCTTTCATAATGCCAACAAAAATAGCCGCTGATCTGGTCTTTAAACGTTTCACTTAATCGCTTGAGTTTTGTCTCCACGCTATTGCATGTATTTCTTTTCTTTTGTGCGTTACTGCGTCAATATATACGCTTGAGCACGCTAACGATAATGACATTCACGAGCGTGGAATCTGGCTGGGCAAATCTAGGCACGACAAATTATATATCGTCAGAGCTCATATCAGAAAAATGTCACAATCATTATAAAAACAGCGGCTAGTGCGCTCTTAGTCAAGTGTCAGATGTGTGGATTATATCGGTACAAGGGATCATGGACACATTATTCGCCATACAGTCAGGACCATTTGTGCCACTGATGACATGTACATTGTACTATTTTATTGTCTCGAAATAACATCATGAAAAGTAAAGCATTTTCTATCTTCTTGATTTATCACACAAAAAGCATCTCCAACCAGTTTTCGTGCTAAAAATACCGTTTTCCTCTCGATTATCTTAAGCATACTAAGTGCCGTTCAAACAGGGTATCACATCCGTATCGTTTTATGACTGCTCTTATAACATTCAGGGAATATTCAGTCATATGACCTATTTGTATCGTCTCAGTTTTTCGGAAGATTCGATGAGGATCAATGATACTGCCAATTCTTGTTAAGACTACCAATGACGATCACATAGCAATGCATATTGCACTGGCCTCGAGCGGTTCAGGAATTTATTAACCAACTTAGAAATAGCAGCTGTTGAACGGAGTAACCTAGCCCTTGCTCTGCTACGAAGCATCACGACTGCAAATAATTTATCCATATATGTCTGGATTTAAGGGGAACTCTTTCGTATTCTTACCGATACGCAATGGTTCCAGACAGCCTTGAATTTGCATCACGTCAAAATTAAACACTTCCTTGCCTTAATTCAGAATTCATGAAACATTCAGTATCGACCAATGTAGCTGTGATAACATGTCTTCTTTCTTGGCATGCCTAACTTGGCCACTTGTATATAACAAACTGGCGCTCATTACGCGCACAAAACATTTGGGACCATGGACATTTGCTGCCATGTTCCGAAAGGAATTGCTGTGTCATCGTTTCTAGTTGCATATAATACCATAGCGTTATCGAGTTGCATGTGGTACATTATGTCCACTTTTCTAGATTACGATGTACTACAAAAGGCGATAAGAACACGGCTATATTAAACTGGCTGCAAATCGGCCACGCATCAACACTGCACATATTACACTAAGGCCTACATCGCCCAGCCTTTCACCAGTAATGAATGCCAGTAAAACTCCGTAACGCATAAAATAGCAGATTAAGCTACCCAATAATGAATCAGCAATCTTTCGTGGGCGGCGATTTATAACGATGGTTCCAGATATTATGTAAATAGCTTCAAAGAGATTTCATGATCAACCGAGCTGAAGCATACACCGTCGCCTCATTGATATCATGATGAGCATAATTCTTCTTTGTAACAGCGTCTTTTCAGAAATATCGACTATATAAGTTAACAATGCATAGTACAAAAAGGAACCTAATATTTTTGCCAACTGGGGAGTAATACTGATGCTGCCTCGAGACGGGTTATATTAGGTGTTTTGGAACTGTTTTTATCAAGATGTACACTGTTTACCCGATGTATGATTTCTTTATCGTTATCGTAGAGGAGAAGCAAAATATGAAGATTGCGCGACTACAACAAAAGTGCAATAAAAACGAGACCAATGATGCGACGGGTGTTTGCTTCTGCTCGATTAATCACGAATTTCTCTTCTTTGAAGCTATTTCCATGGTAACGGAACAGTGGTTATAAAACGCTGCCCACAAAAGATATCTGATAAATTATAATGTTGTTTTATCTGTTACTTAATGCCTAACGGAGTTTATGTTAGCATTCATTTCTGTTGAAAGCTGGCGCGATTTATGCATCAGTATAATATGGGCAGTGACATGCTTTGAATCGGTGAGCGCCCGATTCGCAGCCATTTTATTGCGTGTTTGTTATGCAACGTTAATCAAATCGCCATAGGTGACAATGGATAGGGTATGCATTGATTTTATACAGATGTATGTGGACCAATTCTTTACATGCAGCTATGGTATTATATGCAATCGCAAATAATGACACAATAATACCAGATGGCGGCAAGTGCACTTTGTTGATCTTGTATGTATGTTACTGTATGTTAGTGTTTGATGTGTTGTTATATATAACTGGCTGCAGACGAGATATTGGTACATTTCCACTCTGCACATCAATTGTCACCTTCAGCCTCACTTTGTCTTACTTGGAGATAATTTATTGTAGTCTACCTGCTAACTTATTCATACTTTGATACTATCAACTGTAATAATTGTTCAAATATTGCAAATGCCTTAAACACTACAAAGATGAGATCGCCTACACCATCACCATTGATGAACTCGTGGCAATGTTATCGTGTTGTGTTATGGAACTAGCGTCACGAATAGCTCGGTAAATATAGCGAGGTGACGATACGCTGTATGTTTGTTTACTGGCGTTCACGGCATCACAAATACGGAAACCTAAGAGACCTCAAATATTGTGTAACTGTAATTGCCAGGTGAGCTGATGCATGGCATATGTCATAAATGTGTTCTATTTGAACATTGACCTAAGATCGCCAAAGTGGTGATAATACAACTATTTCTATAAAGTTGAAATGCGGTTCCCAGCCAGTGATAGATTCAGTGGCAATGTTGTTAGGTTCTAAACATAATAAATGAACTGAAAAACGTAATTATAAAAACGAAGGAAGCGACGGTCAGCTGTGTTTACATATAATGTATTTTAAGATCATACGAGATAGCCTCCGCAGCTGACTTCATATAATCAGTCCGCACATGGAAAGATTAGTTAGCAGTATCGGCCTATCCATTCGCTTCTCAAGCCGTCGGAATGTTCGGGCACACCCAATCTCCATCGTGTTTAACTCGACCAGAACACGGCCAGATTTTCCCCACTTCAAACCACCACGTAGCCGGTCAATAACAAATAGAAGCGCCGAAAGGTGACCTTGAACATGACATTTACAATTCGTTGATAATGGATAGTATCAGGAAACCTAAATAATTGTGTCTAAAAAGGGCTTCAAAACAGTGCGTCAAATAAATGTGAACTTGCCAAGGTGCTAATTAGGTTGCTGTCCATAACCCAACGATGTTCACATTATTCGGGAATGCGGGGCTGTGGTCTGTGGGTAGGAGGGGGTGGGGTATTATTTCTTTATCAAAATCTTGTTCATTGTGGGTATGATAATGGGAAAATAACACCGAGATGAGGGTTATTGTACAGCTGATGTTTCATAACGTACGAGGTACAGGGGGAGGATCAAACATTGTGAAACAGCGATAAGCCACAAGACTGACTTCAGCATTTGCATAGAGAGAACACAATCGCTGGGTCAAGTAGAATAATTAAGTTTACACGTACACAATGTCACATGCTCACGTAGACTCAAGCCTCGTTACCCGGCCATGTACACCATCACATCGTTATTGGGTCATGCCAGGTCGCGCACTCTCTCGCCAGGTCATGTTGTCTCCACATATCGTCCTCGAGTCATGTACACTGGCACATAGTCACTAAATCATATAATGCCGCACACCATCAGTAGACACGTTATATAGTGTTACTAGGTTAATTAGTCTAACATAGCGTAATTTGGATATATAACGTCATGCAGCGTCACCAGGCCATATAAAATTATTCAGTGTCAGTTCGTAGTGTAGTCGCATACAATGTCGCTGTGTAGCATTATCTTATACAGCCTCATTTGGACATTTAAACTAATACCGTGCACTTGGTGATGTTGTCTCATACAGTGTCACTGAGGAGACACTTGTCAAGGAACCTATGTGTCAGCTCAGGCCCCAGGGCTCCTTCATCAAGAACACCCCCGAGTGCCATATTTCTCGCGGAATGTGTAACCTTCCGTTTCTCTTATTATGACCCAAAAAACACCAGTTCTCGTTATGCATCACAGAGGGTTTTTGAGCAAGTTTGTTTCCTTGGTAACGCCTTTTTGTGATCCTACAGGAATCTACTCTGGATTTAAACATGCACTGTGAAATATCTTAAGAAAATTTGTTTCTGAATCTGCATCTGTGAGAACCGGCCAGGATATATTTTGACGCCTTTTGCACCTTTCTACCCAAGAAGTTTCAGAGCCTAAGCAATTCGTCTGTGGGAGTAATCTGAATTCGAACAGGTCATTAGAACATGCCATATACAAGCACGTAAACTGCTAATGCATATTATACCTTATATAGATACAGATAATGGTATTGTAAGATGATATATAGTATATATGACAATGTTAACTGAATAAAAGTTCGTATGGCCTGATTTTTGCTGGATTGCTGGTGTGATTATTTAATACACTCCAAATATAATAGAGAGTTTCAATACAGCATCCCTTTGTCACGATTTGGCGAGAGCTTGAGCACAGTGGGAATCTTCATCAAAATAGAACAAAACAAATATTGAATCGTTTACCCAGGAAGAGTGTTGTCATAGTTGCCCTGAAAAGAACGACTTAAAAGGGCGGGCTAACATCCATTGACGAACCTAATGATGAAAGGCATGGTATTCAATTACCTGGTACAACTCTAGTTTTTAACGATACTGTTTTAATGAACAAGTGCGATGCCATATGTACATGGAAAGCCCTCCACTTTATTATAGCTCGAAATTTAATCCAAAATGCTAGGCTCGTTTAATCCAACAAGACCGCTACGTTTATTACTTGCATACATCATAATGCAGAGGTGTACAATTATAAGCTGAAATGTGCTTGATATTTGACGAGTCTATCATTGGCAGAATGATTGTGATTTTATATAAACATTCAACACATGTGGTTAAAACATCTATAATAGCAATAGGTGAAATTCAGCTTTTCTTCATCAAGGCAACAGATTTAACGAAACCAATCTTATATAATAAATGTTGCGTCATCATTTAACGGCTATAAATTTTGATTATATTGCGACTATCATGTCTTGGAGAATGTGTTGGTGTCTTATCGTGGCCTATGTAAGCTTACAGTAAGATGTTTATGTTGTACACGTGGTCGTGTAAATTCGTAGAGGTGGTATTATATACATATATACATATATATGTGTATATATATATATATATACAATATATATATATATATATATATATATATATATATATATATATATATATATATATATATATATATATATATTTGGATATATATATATATATAGATATATAATATATATAGAGAGATATATATATATATATATATATATATATATATATATATATATATATATATATATATATATATATATATATATATATATATATATATATATATATATATATATATATATATATATATATAGCTAGACAGAGAGATCTAGATATACAATCATTGTTTTATTCAAGGTACGTGTGTGCGGCGATAGTCATTATTTCAGAGAAACATGACTGTCGGATCAGGGGGTTGATATTCCAACAGTAAATAGCTTACCTATGGGCACAATCGACATCATTTGCTGAACAGCCAGTCATTTACTGCAATGCTGATTAGATATTTTGCAAGGAGTAGCTTTATATGGCTAATTCGATCATTTGCATTTACTCAGGAAACAAAATCAACATCAGCACGAGTTGCAAATACATACAACGACACTATTTGCTGAGCAAAACCCCATTGTATGCTCATTCATGCATGTCGTCATTCATGGCGATGCTTGAGGACGCTTCAAAAATTAGCAAGGCACAATTCATAATGTATGATGAACATCTTATCCCATATCGTGAGTGCCATTCGTTTATCAATAAAATGATTGTTATTCATGCATAGCATTATATAGTGTGCAGTGGCAATCCGGGAAGACTAAGATGATTATATTGCTACATACAATCCATTAAGACAGTAGATACGGTTGCGATGATTGTAATTAAGCATCTCCGAGTGCAATTGATACTTGATCTCTCGATTAGTTTTATGCAGTGGTTAAATTATATTACGCCTTCCAACTGTAGCTCTAAATTCGTGTTGTTCTATCTCATATTTTGTCACTAATTATAGGTATGAAAATTCTTTATATACGTTATATCATAAATATATACTTTGTTTTACCTGCTAAAATCAACTCAAAACATACGAGTACGCCACTCCCTACACGGCTATGATATTTCAATTAGCTATTGACTATTGCCGTAACAATGTTACTTTCATATAGGCCAGTTGTTTTAAAGTTTAATCTTACATGTTCAACCTACTAATCTGCGTGTTTATGGAGCCACTGGATTGACGCATTGTATTTGTGAACCGCTAACACAGGCCCGTAACCCTATTGTTCTTACACACTACATGAATTGTAATGGATTGCTGCTTGACGAAGGTTTCGAGAAAATTTCACCAGTTAAATAACCACCTGATTCTCATAACCAGAGCGTTACAAAATGGGTATATTGAAGATGGTCTTAATTCAAGGTAAGCTAAAGAGCTGTACGCTTCCCTGCAATTCTACTGATCATTGATCTTGCCAAATATTTCCAGCCAAATTATTTAATGCGGACTATCTGCTTGTAGAGTTATTTTCAAAATTTGACTAACCTTTACAGGTTGTCTGTAACAAAGAGTATATGATACAAATCGCATTGCACACCAGAAATAGTGCCCGATGGAACATTGCGGCAGATATGATTAATCTTCAAGCACTTGATAGATACGCAAAGCCACTATCTAACAATTATCTCGATAACTTAATTATTCATTGTCGATTTGTGTAAGATCCGACCGCGAATCAAGTCAACCTCGGCGCGTTGCCAGCGCCAAACAAATAGATAAATGAGTTAATGAATAGGTGAATAGAGGCCGTAAAACATCTTTGTCACGCTGCACAGTTCTTAAGTAAGAAGCCGCTTGGGAGCATGTATTTAAGAACGGTGTGTTGGATGCCGATCGCTGGCAAATTATCAATACCAAACTTTATATTTTGCGGCATTTATCAAACGCAACAGCAAACAAATTTGCGATGTAGGGCGTAAGGGTACACATATAATACTCCGTTAAAAATTATGTCCTATTTCGAGACGCCAAAACGCTGTCCGACATACACTTAATAGCATTTGGCTCTTAGGGAAATCCTCCAAATTGCCTACGGCCTGCTTGTGCTGCGTTGTAACTTAAAAAAGGTGGCATCCTAAGAAAGGAACGTTAGCCATATTATGTTCTGTTGAATAAACGCCAGGTGGTTCTTCAACGTTTAGAAAATCGAACTTGTTGATGGACAATCTGTATGGTTTGATTTGCATCTTAATTCCCAAGGGTTTAAAAGGCATGACTAAAAAAGTGTTTCGGCCAAATTTTTCAAAGCAATTTTTTTTGTTTGGATGCGTTAATCATAGGTTTGCACTTTCAAAGTGACAAAGTAAGTGGTGACTCATAGAGGTCGCATGACAGTGCGAGTAGCCCAGGCTCGTTCCTTTACTCGATAGTCACGGAAATCGCCATCCGGCGTTGACTCATATTGCTATTTATCCTCCTTGAGTCAGTCACTTTCCACCCCGTCATATATTGTCATTTGTGTCTGAAAACTCAGGCTTAAAAGGTCTCATAAGCATGCACGCAGTAAGAGACAATAAAACACTAATCTTGCTGCGGCCAGATGGATTCATCATAGCTGACTAATTGCACGTTATGCACTCATTCTTGCCTCAGAGCAGCGATGTTTATTTCCGAGAATACAAAACGATTGTTTGTTATGTCCCATTGACAGGGTACAGTTATAATATTTAATTACCCCAACTTAACATTTCTACCAGCAAAGACAAAACTGAACCGATGGTAATAATGTAATCAAGAAATGTAAATAAGATAATATAGATATATATATATATAGAGAGATATATATATATATAGATATATATAGATATAGATAGAGATAGATAGATATAGATATATATATATATATATATATATATATATATATAGAGAGAGATCTATAGAGATATAGAGAGAGAGATAGGAGATAGATAGATATATATAGATATATATATATAGATAGATATATATATCTAGATATATATATATATCTCTATATATAGATATATATATATATATATAGATATATCTCTCTATATATCTATATATATATATATATATAGATATAGAGATATATATATATAGATATATATATAGATCTAGATATATCTCTATATATATATATATATATATATATATATATATATATATATATCTATATATATATATATATATATATATATATATATATATATATATATATATATATACGTAGCACGATTAATACTGTGGATTATTGGAATGTTGTGACCGTACCTTAGGAAGCAGTCAATTGCTTAGCATTTACAGTCACATGGCTTGTTCTCCCTGCTACATTGTCTTTGCTAGTGACATGTAGTAGCGTTACCGACATCCATCCCAAGGCTTATCATTACAACATTTAACCCGTTTGTTATGACCATTGGTCCAATATTGTCGAGATCATGAGGGATTGAACACAGCTAAAAATACACAAATTGAGACTACGCAGCGCACTGCTCCGTGCTGTTATTTTTCTCTATCAAGAAGTTTTCTTTTAGACATATAACACTGTATGGAAAAATGACTCATTATATGCGAGCACGTAAAGCCAAAAGCGCTTACTCTGCAGCTCATGGGGTTTAACCGCCCAACCCAAATTTGACACTGTGTAAAATGAGATATTTGCTAGAAAGACGTCCTGCAGCGGCATGGCCTCTACCTGCGCCACATGGAAGCAAAGCTTCCCCAATTTCCACACCACACGGAAGCAAAGCTTCCAAAATTCCCAGACCAGGCGGCTAGCAAGTGGGCTGTTAATGCGTGGGTGGGGGACGTTTCTTGAGAGTGACCCCCTTGGCGGAGACGCTATGAATTTTGGGCTTGAGTAAAAAGTGGCCTAAGGTGCTGACCGATGAGCTTAAGAAGTTGAACGGGAATCACGTGTCAGTTTGCTCGGCATGTAAGGCTCATGAAGCGCACCGATGATGGCATAAGCGGAGTTGTCGACACTGGAGCATGTTGAGCTTGTACTGCATAATAAGCAGCAGAGGGTTCTCTCCGCAGACGATATCCTGAACAGGAGAAATGCGGATATCCATGATCATTTAGAGAAGAAGACCAACAAAGGTTCTAGATGGGAGTGCAAATCCACACTGTGGATTGACATTGCCCGCTACTAGCCATTGAAACGTTGCTCCTATTTGCTGCTACCGAGTGTGCTGCGGCTCAGAAGACGTTCATAAAGGTGAAGAACAAGGACGACTTCTGCCTTCTATGATCTATTGAATTGGCTTTGCACCCGGTCGCCAAAGACCTGCAGCGACCGTCTAAGAATGACATTTAGATGCTGTTAACCTTAGTGAAGGGTAAAGGCATAGAGTATTCGTCATCAGTGTCGCAGCTTGACTAGGTAGGAATGCGTGTGCCTAAAGTAGCCCTGAACTTCTTTGTCTGGGACGGGATGGGAAACTAAGCTTCCCCTTTCATAAACCATATCAGTAAGCAGCCTGCTGATTATCCACATATAAGCCTTACGCTGATTGAGAATAATGGCAGATAAATATTTGCACAGATCAAAGATAAACGATTGCTATATGATCAGAGTAAACACAAACAGCATGAAAGTTTTTTTGTTAACCACTGAAAAACTGCTCCGGGCACATAAGCCTGATTGCATGGCGATAGAGCAGGCTGGTGTGCCATTTGAAATGCCAGAGAACTGAACTGGCAAAAACAGCTGATCTCGCCACATGTTACTTACGCCGACGTTGAGGTGCTCCCCGTGAAGCTTCCGGGCCCTGCACCGGATCCTACCAAGAAGAACATGCAGAAGACATGGGCCATGCGGTTACGCTTATGTAGTTGTCCGATGGTGGTCAGATGGCCATACCTCCTGTAGTGTACCAAGGACTAAACACTATGGAATAATTCTTGCAAGCACTGCAACAGGAAGAGCGCAAGATCAAAGCAGTTCTCTCCAAGCCTGCTCTCATACACATGCCACCTGAGGATAGAAAACCTACAGTATCTGTTTTAGTTTTTCTTATACAACCAATGTAATACATCATAATATTATGAGAATAGTTGTGCACATATAACAGCATACAATGGTGTGATTTTCTAGCAGAAACACCGTTAACGAAAAAGGCAGTGATAGAACAACTACAGATCATGTTGGGCTGCATATCTCTTTCGAACATGACAGGTGCTACTCTACAATATCAACCGGATTTTCTCAATATTGATTTTGCAAACTTTATGCAGTGATAGCCATTTGACAGGCCTATATGCTATACTTATACTTGTCGAAATAAAACATGCCGATTTATTTTGTTTGAACTTGTTGGCGGTCTTGTCAGCTGCTTTAATGAGTGGTTTATATTATCGGAACCTCTTTCGAAATTTATCGATATCAGCATAGCCTCCGTATATAATTACAACATTATGCTCAGCAAAAACAGTAATAATTGAGTCTATTGAGTCACGCCCCTTTTGAAAAAGGTATGATTGACAGTAAGGTTACTGATTGCTCTCGATTGCACAAAAATCATTTCGAAAAGTTGTGAGAAATCGGTGTATTTCACAAAATCAAATAACCTGTGTAGAATGCATCTCTACTCGTCCGACAATTGATATAATCATGTTATAGTGAGGGGGAGGTACTGTAGAACACCTAGCAAGTGGATACTAGTGATAATGGTGATGAATCATGCTTATTGGCTATATAATGTTAACAGGTAAAGTCAGTAGGGTTTTAGATATAAATGCAATCGGCATTATTCACAATTATTTTAGTATTTGAAATTCTAGAAAAGATATTTCAAGCGGCAGCCGTCATAAATAACTGGGTTACGGGCATATAGACGTGTTTCATTTTGTATTGATACAATCATGTAAATCATGCATTTTAATGACAATAATTGACACTTGCTATCTGCACCACTTTGAGTTGAACCTGACATGATTAGATACTAATGCGTCGCGTTTTAGTTGATAATTAAGTTATACCATTATATCAGTATAGAAAACGCCTTTACTCTAGTTGCAAAGCTTCCGCTTGTTTAATATTTACTGTTGGCATCGCGTAGTTTGCATATACCCTCTGACATTTGCCTCCGCTTCATTTAAATTTCAATAGAGAAATTACACCAAGCACTCCCAGATACAAGAAAGATGAACGGATTTCATTTTCAATATATTTTGCTGATGCTATCAACTCCCTCTGTATCGGAGCTCTTGATTCCACCATAGCTATCGACGCCTATGAAGTCTATTTTTGCTTTCTTGTTAAGAGCATATGTTAACTATCGATCACACGTCTGTCACACAAAAGACTGGTTTCTGCAAAATAAGATGTCGGAGTTAAATGAAGTTGTGTGTTCCTGCAGGTTCCTCAGCGACAAACGGTATATGGGTGACTGAAAGAGCGATTGAACTGATTGCAAGTAGGATTTATAAATATTAACATGCTGTAATAATCCGTTTCCCTCTTTTCTGCTCTGTTCCTCTCATATATATTATCGCTCTCCCGACCTTTCGCTAGCACTGAAACTTCAATCTCAAAACACATTGTACCTACTGATTTTCTTTTCTATTCTCTCCCCAAAAGATTTACTAATTATCTATACATATCTACTTGAATCTATGGCCCTGTTTCTGTATGTCAACTTTCTCTCGACAACTTCGCCCGTTGCTTAAATGAATGCAACGATATATTTGGCGTTGTGTTAACCAGAAAGGTGCTAGCACTGTGTACATACCTATAATAGGAGAGTAGAGGCTGAATGAACATTAGGCGCTGCAGATGGAAATGTTGACCGCGATTGCTTAGTTGCCCTACCAGTGAGAGAGAGATGTATCATAAACAATTATGACGATCTCTAATACAGAGGTTTATAGCCTTAGACCGCCAGTTATGGATTAACTGTTGTCATCTGAATCGAGCTGTATTACCGGTATGTCGACTTAATCTTAAGTAGGCTTCCTCCGTCGATTCCAATGAAGAACTAACGGTTGCTATAACTTGTGTGCCATGCATTGTTTTTACGCTGGCGTGGGCGTTTGCATAATACTGTTTCGTCGATGAATCAACTTATCCTATCGGGCTCGTCTGTCATTATTTCTAATGCTGCCGATATTAGGTGGCAATTTTCTATCCGCATGTTTGTCGCATACATTTTGCCTAATGGATGTATGAATGCTGAAAGTCACTTGCTTACCCTAAAGACACATTCACTTAAAATATCTAATCATAAATGATGCATTAGTTGTTCTGTTTTCATATGTAGCAATAGAGACATGCACAATGTTTTAAAGTCAAAAAATTAATTTATAAGGGACAACGGAAAAATATTAAAGTATATCGCTGTTTTTCGCCCACATCGGCTCGATCCAAAACAATGAGTATAGTAGCTGGACGAAAGTGATTAAACAATATAGAGAATACCGCCCATGCATTTTAGCGTAATTTATGCTAGCCGATTGTTCTGGCATTCCGACAGACTAATGGCAATCATCACCTGAATAATCTTCCACATTATTTGAGAATTGAGGGCCACTGACATTCCAAAACAATCCTTCTCACACCCTTTTATTCTTTCTTACTGGCTATCGATGTAGACAACCGTATGAATAACGCCCAGATATAACACCAGCTGGCTTACATAGTGTGATTACGGTTCTGTTGGATGATCTTCATCGTCAGCACAATTGGTCATCATTAGAGAGCGCGTTTGAATAAGTCACGAGCTATTACTTTAGGGCGCTCGAGGTCGAAAAATACGAACAAACACATTTCAACAGGTCTCACTGTGATAAATCAAAAATCAATAAAACCTGGCGCTGTGGGTAACAAAACTACGCAGTTACAAATTACCAGACGTCTCTATGTAGCGCATAAATTAATGTTGTTAAACTGACCCAAAGTGTCTGGTTGCAGCCCAAGTAATCTTGAGTTATTTCAAATAATGAAAAATGCATGAAATATTTAATGACTTCATGATAGCGAGCCCGAAGAAACTATCTTTATTTCAACGGCCACGTTTGGCTAACACACTTGCCCAGTCATATTGTGCAATCTTTGTGAATCCTTGTACATACAAAAAGTACATTGTCTGCTGAATCATAATATTTCAATGCTACGAAGTCGTACTTTGCAGCACTCAATAAAAGTACAATATATCACTTGTTTCTTTGCCTTCAGATTGTACTATCTGCATAGTTTTTATGCTGATTAACTATACAATGCATAACCATTCGGTGAGAATAGTGCAATATAGTGCATGTTACACTATATACAATGCTTTGATTTTGCATTGGGAACGTAATTAACGATGAACGTTATAAACGAACACCGGCGAAATACAGGTTGTAATTCCACATCTTGTTACCTCTCTCAATTATAATAGACACTAGTTTATGTTATCAACCACGAATCCTCAACTATTATTCCACATCATTTATCCACATATATGAACTTTACTAATCTATATGCTATTCTGTACATTTGTTTTGGTCCAAGATGTCTTTTTAGTTTCAGTTTACCCAGTTTCCGTTCTGTATAGTTGCTAAAATAACTTGTTTGAAATAGTTTCACATTATTCGAAACACCCCGCCTTGGTAATTCATTGATATGGGGGCCTCGGAACATCAGCGAATTATTAACGACCACACTTTGATTATTCACGTCCCATTACAAAATATGCCATAAATTTTGACAACGTTTCTGGATAAATCAAGGAACGCAGATCGAGCGCGACTATTTAATGAAAATCATTTTCAGAAGAAATTTAATATCGGTTAAATCCACAGCAGAATGTTTCAAAATTTGTTCTGAAATACACCTTTATAGCAATTCAGTCGATCTGTCATTAATTCAAAGCCTGCTTTGCAACTCACTACCCAAGAGATTACTGTCAGGTACTATTACAACGTAAACTACGGTGACGGTGTCATTTATGATGATTAAGAAGAAAACAGTCCGTTATTAAACAATACCATACGGTACATAGTAGAGTGCGTGTTCTCATTGGCTGCATTATGGATTATGACGCATACAAAAGAGCGGCTTAGTCAAATGCTGTGACACATGTTGTAATAGATCAAACATGGTCGGAATATTACAAATTGCTGCCACATTTACTGATACTACTATAGCTACGTAATTGCAGCCGTTTTTATTAGCGACAAGGGTATGTGGCAGGTCGCGTGCTGTGACGCTGGTCTGACGAGGCACGTAATAAGCCGTGCTTGTTTTTGGAACGGAAATTATGCAGATTGCGTCTGCTATTAGACACAGGGTGAATTGCGGTTGTATTTGAACGAAGCAGGTTTATAACAACACAATGCTGATGTGATAGATATATGATGATGAATTTGGCACCGACATCCGTTTGCTGCGTTGTAAGAAAGTTGTCGGTTGTATGTTTACCATCACTAGAAGAGTATCTTTTTTATTAAGCATATGCTCCTGTGATTTTGTGGATTTCTTGGCATAGCATAAATACTACATCGAAACGCCATCCCCGTCGAAAACTACGAGCGATGCCCTTGAATGCAAGCCCACAAATCATGACACCGCATTCACTACATAAACTGTTTCTACTGATATTATTACACTTATGTCCGATTTCATGTTAGTGTACAAAACATCAGTCGTTAAAATCATTTAAGCCACAAAATCACACTCAATCACTCGCCTTGCTCGGAATCGGAATATTTAAATGCCGTTTGAATACACCGTTGTGCTAATAACAATTACTATGATAGCATTGCTGTGCGAGGGGCGGGGCTGCAGTGCATACTGGGCAAGTGACTACCGGTGTAAACAGTAATATTTCACACTTAATGTCAAACTAACTTTGGCTGGTATAGGAATGAGGTTTTTAGATATAAATGTAAACGGCTTTATACAATATTTGATTAGTACTTTCAATTTCGGAAATGGAGACGGGTAAATAGACGTTCGTCAGTTTGTGTGAATATCAATCACGTAGACCATGCGTCAAATGACAATAATTAACACTTATCCGCACGAGATTGAGTGCAACTTTGCTTAACTACAAACTAAAATGCTGCTTTCAGTTTGGTTATTATGTTATGACATTATATAATTTTAGCAAAGTTTCCGCATGTTCTATAGTTACTGTTGGCACCGCGTGACTTGCTTTAGTCCTTCTGATATATGGATAGAGCTCAACAAAAGCTACAATTGAGCAATCATACTCGGCATATCTAAGTACATAAAAAAATAAAAAATCCATTTCTAATCACGCCTGCTTTCATAATCCTCAGTAACGGGGCGACTGAGTGCGCTATATGTACAAACTTCTGAGTCCACAGCAGCTCTCGCCCGTTGTACACCCAACATATGTATTAAACACCTCACTATGTCAAGGTTAAAGTCGTTCCATTACATATAAGGCCTGCAATATTTCGCTGTGGGAAGCGACACAAGAGCGGATTATCTCAAATAACGTATTTAATATTTTATTGTCAATGTTCAGTCAATTGCACGAAACCGATTTAACCTGATGAATGAATATTTGTACATCGATGACATAACAACATGATATCAATGTTGATACATGACCATTTTCAACTGCATTGATCTGCACCTCACATTCAGTTGACAACTTGCCTACTACAAATAGACTCCGCCACTGAAGCACATTTGTTGCAAATCTACAATTTATTCTCCTGCGTACTTATTCTGCACCCTCTGTCAATTTTTTTACCAACCCATAATCAGCTTACTGGAAGCGAGCCACAATGAAGAGCGAGAAGCATATTCGATTTGGCTGATTTAGAAAACCTATTGCGGTAACTTGCGACGGCCTCGCAGGATCTTTATATATACAAGCATGATCATGCTGGCTTAGATCAAAACAGGTAGTTACAATACGCAAATTTTGTGCAGAAAAGTGTGATTGCTTCCGGGACGTTTGCTGGCTTTGCGTCTGACCGTCAGATATTTAAAGCCAAGCCCTAATTGCCCTATTAGGAGAGCATTGTTTCGGTGCTTTATGTCGTAACACATGTATGAAACCTTGCAAGAAGAAGCCACAATGGCGAGTCGTGCCGCTGCTCATTTTAACGTATCGTAAACAAGCAGGTGCACAAAACAACCTCCGCAAAATAAACCTACAAAGAGCACCATGTTTTACTTGTTACTTCTGCTGCAATCAACTGCTACAATGGGTTGTTAAATTGGTAAAATCTCGGCCGTAGATTTTGTTCGTTAATCTATCGTCAATTGCAGTATCTTGTGCATGTGTTGATGAAATAACTAGATGCAATGAATAGTCAGATTACATGAATCAGAGATGGTTTACACTATGATCTACGAGAAAAACTTTGTTCCAACGAAATAATAAGAATTGATCACGTTAACCGATCATCTATTGAGTCCAAGTTGCGAAAATGGTTCTATCATGTGGCTCATTGATCGAACGTCTTATATTCTGAGCTTGTTTCTCAGAATGAGGAGGTTAATATAGTCATATTATGACTTTTGTGCCAGCGCTGCATTTACATAGTCCAAAAATGGGCATTAAGAAATAAATACAAATGAAGTTTTGCTCCCGATAGCATTTAACTTGCATTGTTATTCTTGTGCAATATCTATAGCAGCTATACTTCTGTAGATATATTTCTACAATCTCTAGCGATGGAGTGATGCTTACCATCAGTGCTAGCAATCACAAAGAAATCAATGAGCTGACAACAGGCCTTCATATGTTTTTGTTCAAATTACGATCCTATGTAATTTGAAAACCTATTGCATCCAATCAGCCATGTAATTCACTATAAGTGAAGTTGACCCGGTGAACCTGTGTGAATTCACATGATTTATCAATTATGTGCGAATGTTTGGCATTGATGGGAGCATTTGCAGTGTATAGGTTGATGTATTAGCATAATACACTAGAGTATTGACAGTGTTCTGGATGGTGTATTGGCAGTGGGTAGGAGTGTGCATTGGCTGTGGGTAGGTTGGTTTATTGGCAATGGGTATGTTGGTGTACTGGCAATGGAAGGGTTGGTGATGTCATTGTTGTGCGTGTGCTGGACACAGCATGTTAACAAAGTTCAGCTTATTTGTGGCTTTTGTTGTTTATCAAATTGTTGATATCTTGCAATTCCCTCCGGGATTTGGCCAACTGCAATACAAATGAATATTTATAAAAGCAAGACAAGCATCTATGTATCTATGCCTTAAGCGAAAGGAGCCAGTGTTACTTAATTTAACAGATTCAACCTATGGTATATATATTGATTGCGTAAGTACGTCTTAGTCACTGATTAATTCACAAGTGAATGCACGTAAA
Source organism: Urechis unicinctus (assembly GCA_034190875.2). Lineage (NCBI taxonomy): Eukaryota > Metazoa > Annelida > Polychaeta > Xenopneusta > Urechidae > Urechis > Urechis unicinctus. The sequence continues at coordinate 10,313,171 of CM067353.1, forward strand.
TCAGAGTGGTTTAATGATTAGTATAAATAGTTCAGTTGCTTATTATGCATGATATTGGTGATTTCACCTTATAAAAGAAAACTGTGATAGCACCGCACAGTTCCCATCGAGAACACCTCGGCCTAGTATTGCAGCCATCGCGCGGATATTGGCGGACCAATCAAAGCGTTGCAAATCAAAAGGGAGAGAGATATGTGAATGGAGAGTAATAACCGAGAAAATGAAAGGCAATAAGGATGAAGTAGGATATCTTTGACGGACGAGATGCAATAAAGACATAGTTAGAGGAAATATTATGACAAAAGACTCATCTTATATGTGCTTAGTGACAAGGCAACAGCAGAGGTAGACTACGTGAGGACTCTATACGCTATTCAGAGGGAGGCAGCTTGAGCAAATGCCACTCTCAATGACAGATGTTACAATGGGAAGATGGTAAGGTATGCTACGTAATCTAAATAATCTAACAGTACACCTACGTTATGACAACGAAGCAAATAGGACTGATTTAAAGCATTATGGTTAAGCCGATAAAACTATTTTATTGGCATGTAATTTGATATTGCTAAACCGTAATATATGGTTGTGATTCTGAGCAATCCGTTTGTCAGCCATAATTCAGTCACTATTGAGGGACAACACCTGATGCCTGCCGACATAAGTGATGACACCGCGGAGAGCATATGTAAAGTGTTTGCCAGTAGTCTTAGCATTGCTGCTTGTCAGATGCCAGTTATATATGATTTTATAACTGATGCCACTGAAAAATACGTTCGAATCTTAGTATGAGTTAATGCAATATTTCTTATATTGACTAAGTAGTACACCACGGGAAGAGATTTAAAAATATGCATTCAGCACATGACGTTTACATGTTCAAAGCTAAATATTAATTTAGCAGACTTGTTTGCACAAAATGTTTGAGTCTCTCCTCAATGGGCGGCTGCACCCCTTACTGTAATGCTAGCATGATATTTTATCACATGGATATTACTCTTTACGTTTCATTGAATGCTGAAAAATATCATCTGCCTCATAATTACTAGAGATAACGGCCAAATGAACGCGCAATGCAGCACGCTGATGTGTTTCAACCACTCCACACACACGACTTGAAAGATACTCCACATTTCCCGAATGAAGCGAATGCGATGATGTCGGCATTTTGTGAAGCTTAGGTACAATATCTACTGGCGATGGCTTATTAGCCCTAAATGTGACGTGAAAGATTAAGATTATTTTTGGAATGAATTGTTCGTACACATGTATGAATTGGAGCCTGCATCTCTGGCTGTGGTATGTATTTAACATCCACAAACGCTGCACGTTTTGTAATTAAATGATAAAAAATGAAAGCTAACATATCTATATAATAACATTTCATTATAGACCATTGCGCTATCACTATTGCTTTGCGTGAATGATGTGGCCGCGGATTATCTTGAACGTGCTAAACAATATAAGATATGAGCTTTAAAAATCAAAAGACTTAATGTCATTTAGTGCATGCTTGAACAAAGAACGTTACTTTAACTGCATCTAACCATAATGGCATTGACCTAGCAGGTGCAAATCATTGATCTTGCTGTCGCTGACATTTTTTTTCCTGCCACAATTAATTATGCAAACGAGTATTCGTGCGCATGAAATAAAAAAAACTTTCGAGGATTTTTGCAGAAACAATCTGATATGTGAAGCGATAATTGTATGATGTTATATGCAACCGGTTAAAGAAGATTTGCTGATCGAGAAATTGAAACGAAAATATCTGCCTAACAAGGTGAACTTTTCTCGGCATGGTTCTTTGTTTCCCCCAACCGCAACGATTACTCGATATCTATTAATCGGCTGAATGTCATTCTATATAAAAAAAATGTGAAGTTAGGCCTGGAAAACATAACACGTTTCTAGAAGCGGCTTTGGCTAACAGATTTAGCCGCAATAAGTGCTAGTGGACTAGAAAGCCGAAGACCGTGATATGCAAGCGGCCCCGTTCATTCATGGTGCTTTACAACACGTAAATATATGCCTTTATCTCAAATATAGGTTCGATATAGCAATGATTTGTGTGTGATATACGTTTTTATTTTGTATCCTCTTCCTGATGAATTTAATTTAACCTCAAGACATACGACGTTCTGTTAGATATGCTAGTCCTGTAAGGTAGGGTTGACAGTTGCAATATGATACGGGCAAAACACGATTCGTTGTTAGCTGCTGATATATTTCTGAATGTCAAAGGGTCCGATTGCAGTGATTTTTCTTCTATCCCTGCTTACTGCATTAAACGATTATGCGAAAATGGAAAATGTTTTTATACTTGGTCTAGTGGCGTACACTGCGTGCTTTGTTAGTTGTAATAAAACACGACACAATGTTACTTCGCAATTTAACCTGCACATCCAATCTATAATGACTTATTATGATTGATCATGTTTTATTTGCTAAGATCCTTTCGGCAGTATTTATATACTATAGCCCTTATTTGATTAGCTCGAACCTGTATCAAATCTGGTGTACAGGCTAATTTGGCATCCCTAATTTAATAACTGATGGGTCGGTTTACTTTGTGTCAGCACTAATATTGTGCTGGCGTTCAAATGTGTGGTGTTGTGTTTAGGGTCAGTAACCGATATCGACCAGGAACCAATCACAGAGAAAGGATATAAACAACGCAATGAAGGTCGAAGGATTAATAACACTCTATATGGTGAGCAGCTACATTTGCAGGAACCATCAAGCTTCGTCGTTTTCTATCCATTGGAAATAATGAGTCTCTTGAGATCTGTGCCGCTGACAGTATATCTACAGAATGTGCTGTAATCCGA
>CM067353.1:10323498-10582582 GCA_034190875.2 Urechis unicinctus
AATACACTGCTGCCAGGACAGAATGCAAATGCAATACCATAGACCTTTTGTATAGAGAATGTGTCTCACCTTGCATGCAACTGCAAAGCCAACAGAAGAGGATCCAAATCCCAGGTGACAAAGACAATGCACTCAAATAAAGGGAGTGGTTGTTGTAGTTGTCATTGTAGGAGCACAGGTTGTGCTGATTAATAATATTGTCACGAGTTGTATCCTGATGCGTCCAATGATCATTACCAATTGTTAGTAGATTTGGTTTCTTGGTAGCACGAGTATTATCAAGAGACGCGGATAAAATGATTCTCAATTGAAGTGATAATTGTATAACGTTATATGCAACCTGTTCAAGACGATTAGCTGATATCGAGAAATTCAAATCAAAATATCTGCCCAACAAAGTGAAGAACTTTTCCTTCCATGGTTCTTCGTTTCCCCCGACCACAAAGATTAATTGATCTCCTGCGATACTTATTCATCGCCTGAATGTGAATAATATAGCATCAGACTTGCAAACGGATGAATGTACATAAATGGCCATACAACGATATCGACCGATCGCTTTTTAAAGCTAAGAATTTACCAGATGCAGGCCAAGTATCAATACGCACGAGTTTATCATATTTGGTTTTTTTTAGCTAATTAGATATCTGGAGATGTAATATGGCTTAAATAATTAATCTCATGGGGAATATTTGGGTCGAGATATTGATTGCCGTATCCTGAAGCAAATGAGAAATGGAATTGGCCAGGCACTATGGCTCTCAGTCATCCATCAGAAACATCATTTGGGATGCAGGCTAGGAATGGGGTAGAGGGCAATAAAACTACATACAACAGGGACCGCTTGCATTACGCCGTCATCCGCTATTTAGCTAAAGCTGCATGTCCGGCTCGTTATAGACGCTATTTTGCAGCATTGCTTATTAGCCGCAGTCACATTCTTGCTCATTTAGACACATCCAATTTTTGAGGCACAGATCTATATTAGCCTTTAATAGCAAACAATAATAAAATTGTCCTTGACATCAGTAGAATGTCAATATCGTCTGTTAGCTTTGCAAGGAGCAACAATCGTCAATTATTGAGCTACACAGTTAACATGAGAGGTATTTGAACGCTCCAAAAGTTACCACAACGGGTTTTTCGTATCAGGTTAATAAACCAGCCCAGACCTGCTTTACGAAAGAACCACCGCTTTGTTGATGAATTCTGAGAGGCGTGTGTAGGCATTTTGATAAAATGCTTTTTAATACTTACTATTGATTTAATAAAAGTGTGCATAATTCTTAGAGACGAAGGAAAATGCCACACTGAACGTCACCAAAGTGAGGAAAAATCCCACTGTTGCACGAAACTGAATGGTGATGAGCATTGACACTTCTGAACGTCAAAGGGTCCAAATGCAATGAATATTCTTTTATCCCAGAATATTCTCTAACGTGTGCCACTGACGAGGGCCTGTCATAGTCGACAAACAAGTCCACGACATCACGAGACGGACTCATTCAATGTTCAAAGCCTATCTGAGACGTCTGGCCACTCATTGAGATATAATTGGAAAAAATGACTTGGGCTTATTGCATTAAACGATTCTGCGCAAAATGTTATTGCGATTGGTCTAGCGGAATATATTGCGTGCTCTGCTAGAATACAGAAGACGCAATGTTACTTTGCCATTTAACTCCTATCTATATTGACTTATTATGATTGATCATGTTATATTTGTTTTATATACACATTGCCCTCCCTTATTTCATCAGCTCGAACATATACCAAAGCTTGTGCACCGGCCATTGTGCCATCCCTAATTCAATAACTGAAGGGTCGATTTACTTTGTGTCACGTGTCTCCTTAGTCGACAACTTCAATGGATAACTACTCAACAGCACCAACATGAATCCACCCTTCCAAGACATACGCTTCTAATTTTAAAGACAATCTTTACCTAATATGTACGTTTCCAGCACGAATATTGTTCTGGTGTTGAGATATGTGGTGTTGGGTGCATGTGAAGGACCAAGATTGACCAGGAACCAATCCCAGAGAAAGGACATAAAACAAGGCAAGGAAGGTCGAGGGATTCATACCAATCTACATGATGGGCAGCTACATTTGCAGAAATCACCAAACCTATTCGTTCTCAATACACTGACAATAATGAGTCTCTCGAGATCTCTACAGCTTGCAGTATATCAACAGAATGTGCCGCAATCCAAACCAACCCAAGATCAGCTAATCTGATTAAAGCAGAATAAATTGCCATAACGTTGGTCTTGTCTACAGTACAAGCTTTTCTACTACATATACATTCCATCTGTGTGGCTACCAATGCAAACAATACTGTTGCTTTAGGTGTAAGGCGAGTGCTTCAGAGTTGCGAGAGCATTTCAATGATTTCATTCCGTGTGGTCCGGTAACGACGATATCACTTCAATATGTCCAGCATGCCGTATTGTCATCTGCTCGACTGACATTATAGCTACATCCATGCCGTATTTGTGCACATGTGAATAAATTTGTTTTATGAATATAAGACATGCTTCATATGATCATTACGTTACTTAATAAATGTTGCAATTGGTCTGCTATTTCTGGAATGAACACAGCGTCCGTACCTTTGACCTAAAACGTTATTATGAACGATTATCAATAGGCGTGAGTAAGTGTTGATTGTTTGCAATAAACATCCGACAGATATGCATCTAGATTCAACTATACACATACATAGACACAATTGTGGGGCATTAATTATTGGGCTTAACGGTTTGTGCCTATATGTATGTATGTATGTATGTATGTATGTATGTATGTATGTATGTATGTATGTATGTATGTATGTATGTATGTATGTATGTATGTATGTATGTATGTATGTATGTATGTATGTATGTATGTATGTATGTATGTATGTATGTATGTATGTGTATGTATGTGTATGTATGTATGTATGTATGTATGTATGTATGTGTATGTATGTATGTATGTATGTATGTATGTATGTATGTATGTATGTATGTATGTATGTATGTATGTATGTATGTATGTATGTCTGTATGTATGTATGTATGTATGTATGTATGTATGTCTGTATGTATGTATGTATGTATGTATGTATGTATGTATGTATGTATGTATGTATGTATGTATGTATGTATGTATGTATGTATGTCTGTATGTATGTATGTATGTATGCATATGTACATTGTATGTAACTGCCTAGAGTATCCTAAATCGAACAGGCTTGGCCCAATAAGCCTCGGTAATGCTGAATTGCTATATTTTGATACCAATAAGGAAAGTAAGATATGATGAACAGGCTACTTTGCCCGTCATCGGGAAGGCAGAGGATTAAAATGAGGGAGAATTGCAAAATTGAGAAATGGGAAAGACTAAGAGGGGTTTATCACAAGGGAGCGTTCGCAAGAAGAATGGTCGACTGGTTTCGTTTGCCTTTTTTTGCAAGACCAAAGCACAGTACGGAAGTTGACAGCAGATGATGAGAGAAAACAATACCGCGCAAAATCTAATGCATATTCTAGGCTCGCTGATTGTTTGGTTATCCCACTTGAGCTGAAACAACACCCACCAACTCTCTCTCTCTGCCCCTCTGTAATCATCAGAGTTTTTGACGTCGTATTAATAGTTCAAGACTTTATGAAAATGTTAGCTAATGCGTATGATAACGGCTTTCTGTGTAGCATATAATGTAGGACAGAAATAAATTATTCAAAAGAGGCGTAGTATGGAATGCTGCCTGTTGCGCCATATCATCTCCAAAAAACAATACATTTATTCGCTTTGTATAACATTCCCGCTATGCATGTACACCGCGCTATGTTTCTTATTGTAACGATTGATATTGCATACGAACACGTATCGACCAGCAGTGATAAAATAATGTAATATAAAATCATCTTTATCGATCGTTCCGAAATAGGAGAGCCAGTTATAATGTTGTTATATTTATATCTTCATATATTGTATGCTTATCTAAGAAAAGCGATGATTGTGGTTATTGATAGTCAATAAACCAAGAGCCGCCAAATTCCCTCCGTCATATCTCTCATAGTAATACATAAAAAAGGTTCGACATATTTCTTGGAGAATAATGAGGATATAAATATTTCCTTGCATACCTCTGCATGATTGAACAGGTACAAAAGAAGCTTATAGTCTCCAATGCTAATAACTATAAGGAACCATCTAATGTTTTTACGGAGCCGAAGGACATTAACTTGACCATTGTCTGCCTAAAATTATATATCCTGAACACTCTTTTAGTTGCTCATTTTATGGCTGTTATTGCTGTGCAGAACTGCCAGCTAAGCACGCATTAGCGTGTTCAGATGTTAGATGTCAAATGGGTATGGATGGCAAACATATTATGGTTAGGTAAATAAAAAATGTAATGAATGCACTATTCTGGAAAAGAGTGCGGATTGAATATTTACGTATTGATATGCAGTTAGTTTTCTGCATACATTGCGTTAAAGAATTCTCCCTTCTCTACTGTGTCAGTTGACATCAGAGTAAAGAGATATTTTGAGAATCAACACATGTTTGGGTTTTTCTCAAATTTATTACATCAGGATAAAAAGTGCTGCTGAATGACAAAGGTCTCTGGCATTACAATTAATATATGCTAGTGCTGAGCCTGTTATACTTATCGTCAAGATATATCGCATCATGAACTTTAACATTAGCAACGTTTAAGTGACTGTGAGATTTTTCAGAAATCGGGAAGGATATTTTCTGCATCGTTTATATATCCGCCTAAAGGAGGAATCGCCTCCAGGCCCCCTGCGATTGTGACAGCTGTTGTATGTTTGCTTATAATGTTAATGTTCGAAAACTGCAGTTCAACCGCACCAGAGAACGGCAAGAAATTGCCCGATCTTGAAGCACTGGTTTTATCATCAGATAACTGCATGCCGATATCAAATAGAGCGTACGGTATGCACGCTAGATTGGCATAATATTTACTGACATAACTATCGGTTATATACAACGTGCATCGGCTATCTATATATGCCATGTTTCATGTAATATTTCGTTGAGGAAATGTTGTGCCATCAATAATGATTAAACAAAACACCCACATTTCGCAGGGTTAGTTCAAACAGCGGCTGCATCGTCAGATCACATTGGGTAGTTACATTCTGTATGGACACCAAAAGCCAACGGTTAAGATTAATGGATGACCTGAGCCATTTTGCAGGGAATGGTGCATATAATGCGCTCTCCCAAATTTGCAAATAGTCTCTAAGCTGATTCGAGACGATAAAACCGCAAAGCAGCTGGTAATATTGCAGCGGGTAAGAGTGTTAAGAGGTCAAACATGTTTGATATAAAATACCAGTATTGGTATTAAGAAGGGGTTGTGGAATGTTGCGGAATGGATCGAGATTTCGATAGGTAACAATATATGTTCAGCAACAGCATGAAGTATAACTATGTCACACGGGCTTACACATTGATAACCTACATTAAAGCTCATATGGAATCGATAATACAGGGATTATTAGCACAGAACATTTAGCAACTAGGAAAGTTCTTCTAATTGAGAATATTCGTAAAGACAGTTGGGTTGAATTGCCAGGGTTAAATACCGAATGGTCTACTTACAACTATTGTGTAGGTACGAAAGGATGAATAGAAGACCTTTACTATTTATCACGCTGGAACTTAAATTTGAAATGCACATCGAGCCTGTTTGTACAGTGTTGAGCGCGCTGTCAAAGCAGTACAAAAACTATTGCTAAACTTTGATTGCGTAATAGTCACTTAATAGAGCTGGGAGAGACAAGTTCTTAACTGTGACAACGGGAATTAAACAGGAATATAATCAAGCTAACTACTTTGCAGTTGATTGGTTCAGAAAGGTATTTGGTAGATTAACAGTGCCTGTAGTACTCACCATTTATATAGTTCCTTTGATCTACGAATTAAGCCATTCCACAATGCAGCATTCATAAATGGCTCAGTAACATGTAGATAGTCGTTTTAAGTTATCATGATATCGATTATATCCATTACGTATAAGCGATAACTGGAACTAGTTGGGTGCAATTTAACGCAGTGAGAAACTAAAGCGTTGCGCTATAATTGTTAATTACTGTACAGAATGTTTATTTATAGGTTGTGTAACACGTAGATATATATAGTTATGCATTCTTCATACCATCACATATACCCCCACATAGCCAATCGAATCTGTTTCATGCCTTCCCCACAGATGATTGAAATTATCTATGAATTACTCCTTCTGAAGTCTCTATATTTTCGCCATTGAATGTGCAAAATCCCCACCAGCATAATACACTATGCGTCTCATTATACATAACATTCGATTTACAATATTTACAGTAGAAAGCATCGAGCAATCCTATTGGTTTTCCGATATATGGCGGATGAAAAGTTTGCAATATGAGTTGATCAAATTTTCTGTGTATCTTTGTAGAGCAGCATCACCATAAAAACATAGACTACTTGTGTAACACTATACATTACATAATACTTTCTAAGCCTACAGTACTCATTAACACCGGTAACGCCTCCATCAACCAGAACAATATTTACGTTACTCTTGGCATCGCGTTTCCTGCTTTAGTACGTCTGACACTCGGTCTTCGCTAAATTGATAACACAACTGGGCACGCAAACCCCAATGAACCAAGGCAAACGACTTCATTTCTCCTTCTGCTGCTATCATTATCCTTGCATTTTATTCATGCTGTCTCACTGATCTTGCAGAATCATTATGTTGAACGAATGCGTACGATTATAATTTCGCCATATATTGCTAGCGTCTCATTATATATAACTGTCGATTTACAATGTTTAACAGTAGAAAGTATCGACAATCCTATTGGTTTTCCGATATATGGCGGACGAAACGTAATAAGGTTGCAATATGAGTTGATCAAATTCTCTATGTGTCCTTGTAGAGCTGCATTTAGTTAACGAGAAGTGAAGGTGGTAATTAAAATAGACAACCTTGCCTTACAATAGTTAACATTTGATAAGGATGTTAGTACAACACGTTGCACAATATATGGACAATAGGCCTTTAAGTGCATATAAACATATATATATATATACATATATATATATATATATATATATATATATATATATATATATATATATATATATATATATATATATATATATATATGTATATATATATATATATATATAACAAATATACATATATATATACATATACTTATATATATACATATATATTCCTATATAGATATATATATATGTATATATACATCAATGTATTTATCAATATATGCGTGCTATAACTAACTGACTGATAGACTGCAAGCATTAGTAGCAATCCTAAATATCACTAGTTCATATCATATTCTCGATTTTTAAGATTATTTGGCGCAATGGCGCATTTTATAGCACTTGGCTCAAACACAATACGGAAGCACTTGTACGAAAACAATACGCCATTAGACTTTGATTGTCATGAGCTAATGCGAAGAACATATAAACCGCTATCATTCTGCAAGATATGATTGCGAAACCGCATCAATTATGCGGTTTATAGTTTATTGTTGCTGCAACATAGTTGTGCTTTGTTGGTAGTACTTTTATACGATTTGGTCGGTAAATAGTTTAATCACAAACGATAAGGATCTGGGTTGAGCATGAAATCGAATAAATTATAAACAACAGCGATGTTATCTTACGTTCGATCTGATTATTGTACGGCGAATATAGCACCTTGGTAGGGTCGCATTGGTGTCAATATGCCAACGCCGAAGAAAAGATTCAGACGATCGTGCTTAGGCCATTATGAAGCCAAATGGAAGGGACTCGAAAATAAGATGTCATAGAATATAATTGAAAAGGCAAAAAGAAAGCAAGGAGGATTGCTTCGCAGAAAGCAATGCTATAAAGGGAAATTAGGTGCAATTTTAAGATTAAATTTTGTGGCAATGGGATATATGCTATCCGGTATATATGATAAATAATAGAGCAAAGGGCATATACGGAGTAAACGAGGATCAAGACCGGGATCAGCATGACGCATGATAGAGAAAATGACACGTGCGCGAACTGATGTGATAATGAATGATAATAACAACAGCGGGAGAGTCAGTTCATCTCGAAATGCGAAGCAAAAACCAAAAAGCAGAATTGCGGATAGGTTGTTCAGAAGATACATGAAATGAAATGATACATAAATAGATTAAAGAGAAAATACGTAAACAGATCAAAGATCTGAAGATAGATGGTGCCATGGCTTGTATAAATGAATATGCAGGGGAAATTTACCCTAGGCAAATGGGGGGAGGGAGAGGGGTCAGCGACTAATGGCACCATTACCACCCAATACATAAACAAACAAAATGCAGCGTAATAACTTGCAAGTCAAACCCTTTCTCACAGGGAGCATATTTCATTAGAACATGAACCGATTATATAAGATATACAACCCATATACCCTCAGATTGCTGCAGCAGTAATTAGTAGTGACAGTACTCCTGTTAATTATGGGCTGGCATCCTGCGTATAGTTTTTACAGCTATAGCTTCAACATTTGCCGTATAAAGAGAAAGATCGATATGGAATAGTTGTGGAAAGCAGGAAATGTAATCCGCGGTAAAGCAGCAGTGTTGGTATTAACTCAGCCATTGCATTTGGTGGTTAATTTGCATGTAGATTCGCGGATATCGCAATAATATCAACCAATTGAATAAGCTCCGATGTATTATACGGCATAAACATATAATGTTTTTAACTCCGTGAGTTGTGCCAGTTTTTGAGATTATCACGCGAGCTGTCACAAAGAGAGATTACAATATATATGATCATATTTAACTAATATCGTCGGATATTGATTAAAAGATCGACGACCTCGCTTTTGGAAAGTGCACCACGTGCGCGTCTACACTGACATAAAGGAATATACGCTGATTTTTATGCATTTTGGCAAATTAAACTTAACTTACTATTACACCGCGCATGGGATTGAGGAGGGGGAGAAGAGATAGAGAGATATATATAGATATAGAGAGAGAGAGAGAAGAGAGAGAGAGAGAGAGAGAGAGAGAGAGATAGAGAGAGAGAGAGATAGAGAGAGAGAGAGGAGAGAGAGAGAGAGAGAGAGAGAGAGAGAGAGATAGAGATAGAGAGAGAGATATATAGATATATAGATAGAGATAATAGAGGTATAGATATATAGAGGGAGAGTATATCTACCTCTCTTTTACATATATATATCCATAGATATAAAATATATACATATATAGATATATATATATATATATACATATATATATATATAGATATATATATATATAGAATATATATATATAAATATATATATATATATAAATAATTATATATAAATATATATATATATATATACAAATATATATAAATATAAATATATATATATATATAAATAACGGGCGCGAACATAGGCAGGATTGAAGGGCAGGATGTTCTGTTATTCATGTCAGTGTTTACATATCGGCAGCTGCTTCAGTTATTTGTTATAACCCACTTAAAATGCCATCCTGCTTATATAACTCTGCAGATTTTATTCTTTCCTTGAAATCTCACCCATCATTAATACATACACCTGACAATATATTTATATATATATATAGATATATATATAGATATATATATATATAGATAAATATATATATAATAATTATATTTCTAGAGATATATATATATTTATATATATAAAAATTAAATAAATATATATGTAAATATATATGTAAATCTAGATATATATATATATATATAAATATATATGTATATATATATAAAATAACGGGCAAACATAGGCAGGATAGAAGGGCAGGATGTTCTGTTATTCATGTCATTGTACATATCGGCAGCTGCTTCAGTTACTTTTTATAACCCTCTTGAAATGCCATCCTGCTTATATAACTTTGCAGATTGTATTCATTCCTTGAAATCTCCACCCAGCATTAATACATACACCGGACAATATATATATATATATATATATAGAGATAGAGAGAGAGAGGATATAGATATATATAGAGAGAGAGATATATATATATAGAGAGAGATAGAGAGAGATCTAGAGAGATCTATCTATAGAGAAGATCTATCTCTATATCTCCTCTCCTCTCTCTCTATCTGGTAAATAAGTAGATCTTATATCTATAGAGAGGATCTGTCCCTCCTTCTCTTTTAAGATCTCTCTCTTTCTCTCTCTATCTCCTTCCCTCCCTCTCTCTCCCCTCTCTCTCTATCTCTCTCTGTCTCTCTTTCTATTATCTCTTATATATAGATATCTCTATATATATATCTCTATATCTCTCTCTATATCTCTATATATAATATATATGTCTATATAAATATGTATATATTTATATATTAAATAAAGGGCGAACATAGGCAGGATAGAAGGGCAGGATGTTCTGTTATTCATGTCATTGTCAAATATCGGCAGCTACTTCAGTTACTTGTTATAACCCACTTGAAATGCCATCCTGCTTATATAACTCCGCAGATTTTATTCATTCCTTGAAATCTCACCCATCATTAATACATACACCTGACAAAACCTCCGGTCGTTTTGATTTTCTCCGCAGAGTTGAATAAGCACTACAGAATGCTATCTTTTACCCATAAAACTTGCTCATGTTTATTCACTTCGTTCAGTCATGCATGACATCTGCGAGCTTGATGACGCACCATATTCACAAAGGGGATCGAATAGCTGTTGCATGGTTGACACTACAGTGCATGTGATCGTTATCACGTTGTCTGGTCCATCGCGTCACTGGGTTATTAGGAGCATAGTGTACGACTGTATGACGTCGACTCATCCTCAACTAACGCTTGCGTTGATGCTTCCAGGAAAATTCAGTATAGTCTTCAGCAGCTTCGCGATGGATAAAATACTGGATGGCAGAGGACGAGTGCAATTTTTCATATTCAATCCTTTCATGACAAACTGCAATGACCCCACAAAAATGAGATGAGATCTCGATTATATCACATAAGTTTCTTATTCTAGCGTATAGAGACATCCATACGTGACCCAGATGACTATGGACCCTCATTGGTTTAAAGCCGCGATAACGGGCAGATGTATTAAGATACTGGCATACCCTTTTCGGCATAGGTTCTTACATGATACAAGCTGACGAAAGGATCTGAATGTATTTAATCAGAAATGACCTAAAGTGAAACTTGAAGCTCACAATGCAGTACATAAAAATGTCTTTGAAACCAACAAATGTCACGGAATATAAACCATGTGGCCAACGGTTATACTAGCTAAACTAGTTATTCCAGTAATGTACATTGTCAATGAGTGTTAGATAATTATTGTGAAAGTGGGAAATATTCAATCAAAATACTTTACATTGTGCGGATTTCTGTGAATGAGGGCCAAGTGTGACACTGGTTTACTGGTCTCTGATGCAGAACCAAGATACAATACAGCCAAACTAGCATCACTTCATATGCACCGATGCTCTGTATGTGTACATGAACATTAAACATGTAGAAGCAAGTACAACTGTTGGAATGGCATCAATAACCAAACAAATGCAAGCACTTCCAGTAAAAAACCAGCAGTCATTCGATGCGGCCATGGTTAAAGAGACAAAAGCCGTTTTATTTCATTTGATACATTATCAACGTTCAGCACTGTCTAACCAACTACGTCTTACTTCCGTACTCCACCATAGTATCACCATAGGTGTCAGGTAATATTAAAGCCTAACATAATTCTTCCGCGGCTTTTACATCTACTTTTAACGATAGTCATATTAAACTCACTCCAAACCTTGTAGTTAGTACATATTTCAGATACTTGCCTAGTCCTAATAGCTATATAAAACATGGCTAGCTAACAACAATAGCACACTTCTTACATCTGTTCACATATTAGCTTATGTTTGAAATAGGCTCCTGTGGTCCACCATATACCATGCAATAGCACACCCCACCCCCATCAACACCCCGTCTTCTTTAATTCGAAAGTAAATAATGTGGCTGCCCTTTTCCTCTATATTTCTCGAATACCCTACATTACCAACTTTTGCATCTGTTGCTGCCCCAAGGCTCATACTATTATATTTACCCAACCTTGCCAGCTCGTGAAACTGCCATAGCAATAACCGATTCGAACTTCTTTACTGATGACCAAACAATATTGTCATGGTTTGCTGAGTCGCCAGGAGTCAATACAATTTTCGTACCGAGCAACAATAAGCATGCTCATGGATAAAACATGGTCTTAGGAAGATGCACGAATAATAAATGCAACAGCATAACATACATGCATAACACAAGGCACGTGGCACGGACATCTAATGAATGACACGTAAGTTATCTCGAATCAATAGCGGTGTGACACATTGAATAGATCAAACAAATCTATCTTTTTTATTGAGTGTTTCTGTTACTGTACTGAATCTGGCCAAGCTCTTGGGCTTGCAAATTTGTGGCAATCCGTAACACAGTGAGCCTAATTGTTATGAATTTTCAGAGAAGCAGGAGGTCAGGCCTCAGTTGGTGCACTGCAAATTGATAAACATGTACTGCACTTGATTCTAAGATTTATGTTTCATAAAGGACAAGATTAGCGAATGAAGTTCAGGAGTTACTAAAAAGCCATATTGCAAACTACCACACTGAGTTATTTTGCTAGAAATACTTACAAGCAGAAACAATCCAAAATCCACAAATGTATAATGCTGTTTGCAAATGAACATATCTAATTTGTTCGGCCGCATTTAAATAGAGCATGATCATCGTCATTGGTCATTTATGTCTTAAGTAACGTCTTGTCTGTACAACAAACAAGGGGTACTGCTAACGAGTAAACTGAAGCTGTTACTGTGTTATTGGCATATAGGTTTACGCCAAGCGATCGCACATAGGATTGATACATAGCATTGATAGCTTACTTAATGGAATACACTGAATTATAAAGTGTTTACTCAGAACGCCGCTGCATACATAGCGACATCGAATAGATAATTGACGAATAATACGGCTCAATAGGGTCTTGTAGATAGAAAAAACCACCCAACCGAAACTAATTACTGGTACATCCGCTATGCTTTTGTTTTGGTAACGGCCAATAAGTGGTACAATCATACGATCTTCTAGATCTATTGCATTGGGCAAACAAAATGTTTCACGGTAGTTTGAGCGCAGGTGGCAGACATTTTTTCTGGGTGGCAAGGATGTTTAGTGCGACGGCTACACAGAAATCGGATGATTATTTCGACATTTATGCACATAATGGTTACATTGCCTGTTTGAATAATATGCGTTTATTCTCTCCCTCACACACACTTACACACACACACACACACACACACACACACACACACACACACACACACACACACACACACACACACACGCACACACACACACGCACACGCACACACACACATATGTATATTTATATACATACATATATATATATTTATATATGTATATATATATATATAAATATATATATATACATATGTTAATATACATATATATAAATCGTTTACATATACATATATTGTTTATATATATATATATATATATATATGCATATATGTATAATATATATACATATATATTACATACATGTATATATGTATATGTGTGTATATATATTCATATATATTGTATATATATATTGATATATATTATATATATATTGATATATATTATATATATATATGATATATATATATAATATGTATACATATATATATATGTTATATATATATATGTATGTACATATATAAATATATATATATATATATATATATATATTTATACATGTATATATATATATACATATACATATGTACATATATAATATATATATATGTATATATATATATATATTCATACATGTATATATATATATATAACATATACATATGATATATAAATATATATATATATATATATATATATATATATATATATATATATATATATATATATATATATATATATATATATATATATACATATACATATGTACGATTGCAGAACGATTGCAGAAGCCGCGTTTCTGTTTGTAAGACTGTGTTAGTCAACTAGTGCGCTTAATTCTGCTCATATGTGCGGAACAGATTCAGAAGTCACGCTCAAGGACCATATCAAATGCATCCTTGCAAATTTGCCCGTCAATGCATGGTAAATAATTGTCGGGACACCACGCCAACGACAGGCGGCTATTTCGTCTCAGTATGCTTATTAGCGACAATTTTAAAGGTCGCTTGGCTGCGTTAAAAAATATGGCCTTGCACCACCTTAGTCTATAACAGTGCATAACAAGAGGGAATATAAACGAAGCCCCAAATGTTAATGTCTATTGCTGCTGCACCTCAGTAAGTGAACGGCTGGCAATTATCCATGATATATGCGCTATTGACTTGAATGTACTGAATGTACTACAAATTCGCGCTTCAACGGTATCAATTCAATGCCGACACATGCGATAAGCCTACTGTAGAAGTCAATGCGATACGACTTAGAAAATGATCGTTAAAATTTTTTTTACGCGCTGTCATTCATGCGTGACGTTTATCGTGGACGAGAAAGCGTAACGTTTACATCGTGATGTGGAGGGAGTGTGTGCGTAGGGAGGCGGCAGCGGAGTGGACCCACATAGTTACCCCAGACCTCTACCTTCTCTATTCATCTAGACCAATAGTCTTCCATGGATTTCATCAGCTCGGACTATATCCTATGAATGTGCTTTGATCCAAGCGAACTTGGCAAGCCATAATTTTAGAAAATGGACAAGGGGTATTAATTAAACGTATTTTCTTAAGAGTTGCAGGGGCCATGATCGAATGGTCTTTACTCTTATTTGGGTTCACGTACCTTATTTGCAAGAAAATTAAGTACAAGATTGACAAGTAACTGTCTGCATCCTAATACATATAACAGCCGAGATGATCTTGATGGATATCACTTAGTTTTTTCACTCGTTTTTCGAGATGTAATTGCCTCTGCTGCAGTTCCAAAGCCACAGGAACAAACGAAACATAAACATCCATTCGCAGTTCTATGTTATGATGAGATACGACAAAATATTATATAAATAACTGCTAAATGTGGCCTCACAAAACATGCGTCAATGTATACAATGCATAAAAAGAGCAAATATAAACTAGGTCCGAGGTGTTTATGTCTATTGCTACAGCACCTCCGTCAGAAAAAAGCTGCCACTTATCCCTGATGCATGCGCCATCGATGCGAGATATTTGTTACAATGGCTTGAATTAAACATACTGCAGGCAATTTCGCTCTTTTACTTTGTTATATTTAATGCAGATACAGCCGATAAGTATGCTCCCCTCCGGAGATTGGGATGAATTTATGTATATAGTTAACGCAAAAAGGACTGAATTACAACAGATATGTTTGTGGTGATCAAAATCCCTGTTAATAATTAAGGGGCGATCTCCTGATATATACGGGAAAACAAAAAATAACGAAGCTGCGAAAGCTATGACAAGAATATTTGTAATATATTAATGATGGCATATCGAGGCTTGAATATGATTTGAACAATGGATGGGATATTTTGCTCCAACATGAGAACGCTTGCTATGCGCATTTATTTCTAAACTAGAGGAAAATGAAAGCGAGACACACACGTTGCCTGAGTTGTGTTGTTGCAAATATTGTTCACATAACCTTCATCACAACGTCAGAACCCCTTACAATTCTGTTGTTGCTGATAAAAGAAGTACGGTATGATGCATCAGTGCAATGAATGCCTCGGGTAGAGAAATCAAATTAAATGGACAAATAGATACAGTGATGGAATTGCATTTAAGAAACAGTGCGAGCAGAAGGTCGAATCTAGTTAACGGAAAATATGAACTTTGTCAAGAGGCAACATTTGCCAAAACGAGAGCGAACCCAAGACGATACTAGTTGCTGTATTTAATTTGCCGAGATTAAAGGAAAAACAATGAGCCAATCAATGATGTACGCTTATTGTAATGCTATGTTAATTTTTACGCACCAAGACCCACACAATCGTTTTGATCCCGATCTCCATATTCAGTCAAAATAAACGCAATGATGGGATAATAACACTGATCGCTTTCGGCGCCCTTTGACATATTTATGACGCGATGACCAGGCTGAGCATCGCTGTTTAAATTGACAATCACCACTGACAATGACCAATCGTAATTGTTTGACTATGCAAGGTGCTGCTGGAAGCATCAAGTCACAGAAAACCTGCTACCAGTGGCATACAGATTAAAACGCCACAGGAAATTCTAGAATAAATAACGTTTACGGTTGACAACACTTCGCATCTCTATCTCTAATCAGTGTCTAGAATTCTCGAACCATGTCAAATTTGATAACATGTCAACAGAAAAGACGATAATATCCCTCTCAATGTGGCATTCTTTGGCTCATTAAAATATCAAGGAAATCAAATATGTTGTGTATGTTTTTGAGTCAAGCATGGATACAATAATTTCGTTGGATGGCCTCCACTCTGCCATTTAACGATAAAAACAATAATAATAATAGCACACGTAGGAGGGATTGACAGCCTGTTGCGTGATAAAAGCTCAAAAACCAAAATCTCAATTCATTGAACTTGCCAACACTTATAGAACTATTTGCCTAGGTAGTGTTAAGTGACGCAGCGAGATGGCCAAATTGATGTAATTATAACGCACCTACGTTAACAACGTATGACTTGAAAAGAAAATATACTGTTAAAATACATTGCAATAAATACAATCTTGTGCAGTTAATATTGAAGATAGTTAATTTGATTATAAGTTAAGGTTTTATTTTTTGCGAACTTCGATTTGTTGCCAGAGATTCGCGTATTCGATAATGCCATGTCGAATAAGACGATTATGCCCATGACATACACTCTGTGCTCCGCCGGTTTGGTTTGATATCACTTAGGTTGTTTCCTATCGAATCTCGTCGCTGTTCAAGGTAGGCAAGAAAGTTTCATGATCCAATCCCTTTAAGTCCATGTAGTCGCTCGCAGAAACGAATGGCAATAATAGCACTTCGAACTGCAATGGAAGGCAGGGCCAATTGGCGTCTTTGCTTATGGCCAAGCTGATGCGTGCGATGTGTGCATATGCTGATGACGTTAATACAGGTCGATGAGCGCTTTATCATTGCCAATTGAAATCGAAAACATACGAAGACATGAAACAACGCCGCTCCAATTATCGTTGTGCTGGTAGGATAAGCTTATTGAATAATGTGTTATTAACTCATTTTGTCAACAACCTGATATACATTATTTAAGAACCCAGTTGTATGGGTCTCGTCAACGACATGGATACACAACTATAACCTACTCTTCTAAGACTACCGATTATCTTTCTTTTCTGTGTGGTCCAGTAACGTTCTTGCACTAAACCTTTCTTCTAAATTAGTTGGCCAGATAAATGTCAGAATGCTAATAAATCTTTCCATAGTTGCATTACGTAGACGTTGCAACAGATGGAAATAATTACAAAAACAGTTAAACGTGCAAATTATAAAGGACTGTATTGATGTGCATACTCAATAAGATTGCCACTAAAAGTCACAGCATTGACTCACAAATTTCTTATGGCAGTTTCGAATTCGGAAGAATGTAGTAGCATCTTACATCTAATGTTAACAATTGGTGTCTAAAGAAGTGATCATAATCACTGTTCTATCATACTTTGTAGCATTTGATATTTCCTCTGTGATACATTATGACAAGTACGTTTCTTACACTTAATCACCCACCAACAAGTGTTATTCGCGTTTGTCCAAATAACGAGGATTCTACAGAGTGTAGATATCACTGGATCCATCAAAATGAATGCAGCACGTGAAAAGACAGCTTTGTATGTAAGCAACTATGTAACGTTGCCTTGAACCGAATTGATCACTCAAAGTTGATTCAATTCAAACGTGATATAAACGTGTGTCACGGATGGTTGTTCGAGTAATTTAGCTAAGTTTACATTATTGCAAGACAAGCAATGCAGTGATATCAATTGTCATAAAATGTGATCATTGTGATCGCTCTATCTCATATGTTCAATCCGTCCCTTGATCGTGCGAAACATCTGTCACCATACACATTGCACTTTGGACTGATAGAGCTTGAGCATACGATCGCTGGCTAGTAATGTGCCCGCGATGCGTCCACTCTAACAACACGTTTATCGATCACCAGTTGCTTCTCGAACAATGGCAAAATCTCAGCTGCACTTTATATTCACATCGTGGTTACTGGATAATTTAAACAGATTCTTTTGGTGCTAAAATATATTGCGCCTTTCTCTCCAAAGAGCCATCAATCTCGCGAACGGCCCCATCTGGGTTATCTTTGACGAAGTGAATGAATGCCCGTAAGTGGATTCCCCTTCTGCTGTGACGTTTTTTCTGTGCGCCATGAGCCTGTTATATAGTATGAAGCTTGCTGAGAGTCGCATATCTAGAGATGTAAAATCGATCATAGACGATATCACCTGTGATATACACTGTGTGTTCGACAGGCTGTGAAATATATTGATGCAAAAATTTCGTTTGTTGATCACGTCTGTATCATTAAGGACAGTAACCAATCACTGGTGCTTTTGTGTGAAACACAATGCTGTCAATCGTCATCCAATCGCTACTTTGCGACATGAACCCACATTCTGGCATCCTTCATCCAATCACATTCCTCGATTTCAATAGGGGCCTACTTTACTTTGAAGCTGCATGGGTTGTGTGGATGATATATATCAGTTAAGCGATCTCAAAGAGCAAATGAAACAAGAAAGTATTCCCACACGATATGTATAATAGGTAAAATATTCATTTTGCACATTTGTCAAATTGCATAGACCTAAAAACTATTTATATGGCCTGATATCTCGTTCGACAAAAACAATATATTCATTCAATTCATTAGTTGATATATTTGGCGACTGGTAATTTAAGTTTACCTGGGCTTGGTTTAGCGCGGAATGAAACACAGCCGACAAACCATTTCTTGATCCAATCCCTTTACAGATGCCTTCTTGGGTTAATTCGTGCTATGTATATTGTTACATCGCCTAATGTCTATTCTGCGAAAAGCTTGCGACGATGCAATGTGCAGTATAGTAGTAAAAGCAAATTTGGGTCATTAACCTTTGGAAATAACAATGTATTGAACAACAAATGTGTGCGTTCCGAGAAACTGTAAAATTGTGTCTCGTATCTTCCTCGATACAGGGCGTCAGCAGTGCAATGTGACCAATCAATTAACATTCTTTCTCATTTTATGGCTACTTAAAAGGTTCCGTAAAACAGACAAGTTATCACTCAGACCACATTTGCGTTGATCCCAGTATCTAAAACTCCTTTTCATAAAGGGAGCAGTATCACACCAGTATGGTTAGAAGGTAGAAGGAACTAGTAAAGCAATGCATGCTCATGTAAACATCAGATTATTCTAGCAAACCATATGCAAATTATGTATCACCATACATATCTGAATAGCACTATCGAAACAGAGCAGCGACCAAAGTGGCGCAAAGTGTCAAAGAATATCCTATCATTTGTTGCTTGGCCTATGGATTTTATTTTATTTCTTATTGTGTGGATTCGCAATTCAAGGTATCATGCTAGCCAGATGCAAAAACTTGAAAATCAAACACCTCTCACTGAAACAAGCTGTAGTGCGTCGCAAAATCGTAAGGATGTGCATTTATGTGTAAACCCAATAAGATTTCGATTGAAATCAAGGGAGATAAATAGCAACTGCCAAATACCTCATGGATATTACGTGAGTTTGGCTGCTAATTTACTATTCGGTCAAGATAAGTCATACCTTATATGGCTTAAACATTTGCTGTGTCAAAAGATGCATTTTGTATGATTCGTTATCATAAACTAACAAGCTGATTTGATGTGTAGCCACAATATTACCACTAAAGTAACTGTCAGTCCATACTAACTCATTATCAACCCTAAAACATAAAATGTGCAAGGTTTCAAGGTTGTTGAAAATATCTCAGAAATTGAAGAGCGCTGGAAGGTGTGGTTAAATAGAGTTAAAATCACTGCCAATAAAAAGCCGAGTTAAGTGTTAGCATTTTTTCAGATGTGATTGCTTCAGGCTGAGTAACCATAAATTGCTTTTGTTGTAAGCTCAGACTATGATAATGCATAGAATCGTAATTAAATGCGACCAAACAAAACAACATATGTCTGCTTCAGAATATGCCACATCCACATTATTAGAGTGTTTTTGGAGCGTTGCTGCTGTATTTTTATTTTGCAGCATATGGTTATCATTTAGCTTTTACGGACTACATGTTTGCTGAGAATATAGAATAAAGAAAATTAGGTAATCGACAAATTGGAGTAAGCATGTCGAACTACTGAAGCAGAACACACACGGAGAGCAATATGAAAAGCATATTATTGGAGAGAGTTTGTAGTATGCATGCTAAGTGATAAAGTAAAAACATATTGATGGTGATGTGCAACTGGGCAAGCGATTAGATCAGAGGAAAATCACGGTTAAAAAAACTGCCAAAAAAGTTATGACAGCAACGTTATAATGCATGTCTGCCAAAGAAATCATCCAAGCAGAGAGCTAAGATAGGTTTATAATGCAATTGATCATTAAATAAATGGATAAATGAGCAGTTAAATCGTCTTCACATCAATCAAATACGGTTTGGACAGGAGATGCATGCCTATTGTCCTCCAGCAGTTATGGCCAACTTTGACAATATCATCCTGAGCCGAATCATTACAGGATGCTCGTGGTGCTGGTGGAACACATATAGGTGATGATTACAAGCAGAAATCTATTACAGAAGTGATATGATAGTAAGTGTTTTATCAGTCATCCATAGGTTGCTTAAAGAAACAAACATTTCCCAATTTTGTTTTTTGAGAGTTATTGTGATTGCAAGTAGCAATCAATTCTGTGTTCAGTGCAGAGACTTGTTCTCCGGAGAATACTAGGGCCCGTAATATGCCGGACGAATGGATTCTAACACTTCTCCAATATTTGTCGATAAGATTAATAGTCATACGCTGTATCGTCTTGTTCAATTGGCCACGTTTTGGATTCTTATTAATAAGGTCTTTACGGCTTATATGCCAGCTTTTACATCCGACCTTAACAAACCCGTCAAGTCGTTGTTGGAATATACAGAGCTAAACGCTCTTTTAACGTCCACTCAATGGGGTAAAACGCAGTTATCCATTAACATAATTATATCTACCATATACGGAAAATATTTAATTATCAAGTTGCCGCATTGCGATAATTTATTTTACAATGACATGGTTTTTTTTACTAGAGGCACGTCTGTTATTCAGTATAATCAGCTTTTGCTTGGGTTTAATGTACACTGCGCCAAACAGGCCTTGAACACAAAAAAAGATGTCCCAGTAACTACGTAATGAACTGGCACATGCTTAGAGTCGTGGTCGATTTTACTTCTCCATAGATGTAGATGTATATACATACAGCCGCTGTGATCACAAGTGTATGATACCCTTACCATCTGAACTGACATACAACGTAGGCGTGCTGTAACGTCCCAAAAAAGCTGCTACCATTCACACAATATAACATAGATGCACAAGGCATAGTGACAAGTACGGCAGGTAAGAAAAGACAGAGATAATTACACTCGGGGTCGTTTGCAGCAAGCTGATAATTTCCATTTAGATTGTCACCTAGTGGACGCTAGAATAATTTTTATGTCAGTTATTGTTTTTTTTAGGTGATTACTGTTAACAACGTGAGCTACGGGTTAATTAGCGGTCAGAAATTGACCTGTTAATCATAATTGAAAGTGTTCGCCAAAGCCTCCTTCCTGAAGCTCGTTAATAACGTTGCATACAATAATGTTAAACACTGGCGGATTCTGAATGGTTAGCTACTCAACAATATCTTCATATGACAATTTGCATCATGGAGGTGCAAGCAGCGTGTTGAAGAACAATTACGGGAAACAGTATCATAGTAACTGTATTGCAGCCCTAACTTCCTAAGAAATCCAATAGAGAATTTCATCAATGAAATAACCGCAACATCTCAGGGGATGTCACTGTCACTTAAACGGGTATGTGCACGAAGTGTGTTTTGCGCAAGACGATTTCTCATTTACCTTCTTTATAGTCGTTTGTATCATACTTCGCTCTCACACATAGATGTGCGTTATTTCGGTGAGTTGGTGTATGTCAGGCAAGACGTCGAGAATGACACATTCCCACCATGGCGTTATGATACAGCATTGCTGCAATATCATGTAATAACGTCTCGATCAAATGCCAACTCAAATTGTGCAGAGGTACCAAAATCAGTCAGCATATTGATTTTATATTAATCCTGCCGTAGAATACACACGGTCGCAAAAGTCGTGTTTTGGTTCGTTAAACTGTTAGACAACTAGTGCACTTAATTATGCTTGCCTGTGCGGAACAGATTCAGAAGCCACTTTCAGAGACCATACCAAGTGCAACCTGACAATCAGAGCAGTACCTTTTCTCATTAGGATTCTGTGTTGCTCATCGCCTCGCTCTTACTTAATTTCCCCGTATATTCATGACAGATGATTGTCGGGACACCAGGCAATGGCCAGGCGGCTATTCCGTCCCAATATGCTTGTTAGGGATCGGCGTGTTACAATTTTAAAGGACGCATGGCTGCAGTGCCAAGCAAAATGAATGAACGGAACATAGACCTCGATCGAATGCATATATGTTGTTGGGATACACCAGAATATTATGAGCAGTAACTGCTAGAATATGGCCTTACACCACACAAGTCTATAACAGTGCACAACAAGAGGGAATATAAATGAAGCCCCAAGTGTTAATGTCTATTGCTACTGCATCCCAATCAGTGAACGGCTGGCAATTATCCGTGATATATGCGCCTTTGATGTGCGATCGCTGTAAATGTGACTTGACTTGAGCGTACTGCCAACGATTTCCCGCTTCAACGGTATCAATTCAATGCCAATACAAGCGGTAAGCAAACTGTACAAGTTATTGCAATACGACCTTAAATATTTATCGTTCAGAACTTTATTTATGCTGTCATTCATGCGTACCTTATATTGTGGACGGGAAAACGCAGTGTTTTCTCCGCGTTGTGGGGGATGTGGATGTTTGGAGGCGGCAATAGGGGACGTACCTCACATGGTTACCTCAGACCCCTACATTCGCTATTCAATTTGACAAATGAGTCTCCAGAGATCACAGCAGCTAGGCTTACATCAAATGAGTGCGCTTTGATCCAAACCAACTTGCAAGCCATAAGCGTCAACCTTTGAAAAGGGACAAGGGGTATTAATTAAACCTATTTCCTCACGAGTTGGAGAAGCAATGAAATGAATGGTCTTTACTCCTATTCGGGTTCAATTTCTTTATTTGCAACAAAATTGAGTACAAGGTCGACACGTACCTGTCTGCATCCTAATACATGTAACAGCCAAGGAGATCTTGATAAATATCACTTAACGTCCGTTCATATGTTATTTGGCTCCAACATCAAAACGCTTTCTGTGTGCATTTATTTCTCAACTAGAGGAAAATAAAAGTGAGACACACACCCGTACCATCGTTCCCTGAGTTTTTGTTCATTCAACAGATACAATAGAGAAATTGCCCTCTAGAAACAGTGATGGCAGCAGGTTGAATGTGAATAAAGTAAATTATGAACTTTGTTGCCAGGCTCCATTTGCCAAAACAGGCGCGACCAAAAACGATACTAGTTAGTGCATTTAAATTGCCCTGATTAAAATAATAACAATGAGCCAATCAATGATCTTAGCTAAGCTG
The DNA here is from genome assembly GCA_034190875.2 of Urechis unicinctus. Lineage (NCBI taxonomy): Eukaryota > Metazoa > Annelida > Polychaeta > Xenopneusta > Urechidae > Urechis > Urechis unicinctus. The sequence goes on from CM067353.1 coordinate 10,347,316, forward strand.
ATTGTAATGCCATGTGGATTGTTATATACCAAAACGTTCAAAATCGTTCAGAACCCCGATCTCCATTTCCAATCACAATCAACGTAACGATAAGGTAATAACACAAATCGTTCTGGGTGCCCTTGGACAAATTTATGACGGAATGACGAGACTGAACATTGCTGTTTAAATTGACAATCACCACTGACAACGACCAATCGTAATTATTTGACTACGCAAGGTGCTATGGCAAGCATCAAGTCGCACAAAATATGCTACGTGCGGCATACAGCTTGAAACGCCACAGGAAATTTTAGAATAGATGACATTCTCGGTTGACAACACGTGGCCTCTCTAATCAGTGATTAACGTTCTCGAGTGTTATCAGATTTGATGATTTGATGACTTGCCAACTATTATAAAACTATTTTCCGAGGCAGTGAGATTGTCAAAGTGTAGCCATAATGATCAGTTCAGAGAGATAAATGACAAGCGATGGGAATGGAGGTGCATTACTCGTTTGTGAGGCCAGCACTTGTTAAAAGTTTACTATATTTACTAACCAATAAATGCATGTGACATATAGTTTGTTAAACCTTACAGGATGTGCACGTGTTTGCAAACCGCTCTAAGAGATGTCAATTAACAAAAAATGTGCGAATGGTCACTTCCGAAAACGCTTTTAACGCGTTTATGGGATAATGGCGAGCGCTTCGTACTTTGTTCGATGTGCCCATTTGATTTTCCAAAATGATGAGTAGGGAATGTGCGTTGGGAGGCGGCAGGGGAGGTGACCTCTTAAACATGGATACCCCAAACCTCTGCCTTCTCCATTCATTGGGGTCTCTGAAGCTAGGGTTACATTGTATAATTGCGCTTTGATCCAAACCAACTTGCAAGACATAAGCGTCGGCTTTAGGAAATAAACAGATTGTATAAATTAAACCCATTTCCTCAAGAGTTGAAAGAGCATTCTAACCAATGGTATATACTCTTATTTAGGTTCGTGTACTTAAATTGCAAGAACATTGACACGAGTACAAGGTCATCCGTGCTTAGTGCGCATGTGACAGCTGCTATACATAACGAGTAAGATGTTAGTAGAATATTATGCGCATATTTCGAAGGCCACCAAACATTAATGATGTCTCTATATGAACGATACACTTTTCTTTAACGATAAAGCCCATTCATCGGAGCTTCATCTGCATATAAATGGTCTTCGATTTCGATCGCGTCATGTATCCACTAAATGAAAAACTAAACAAACAAATGAAATAATTTCTCCTCCATATTGTTTTGACGACTGCTTTGCGCACCATGAGCCTCTTATATGCTGCATTACGATTGCGGTGAATGGAACTAGCATTGGCGAAATTGTGTAATCTCCTCTATCACTTTAATCGTGACATGCATTTGGCTTCTAATTGGCAACCTTGTCGTCATAAGTCAAACCTGCACTTGCAAGGTACAAGTCCCTTATGGAGTTGTAAACATCCGCAAATTGTTTGCGTATTGTAGAAAAACGAAATATATCTTTTATCAAATTGGCAAAGATCAAATGTTTAGCTAATTTAATGTGTAGACACAGTTGTTGTTATCGTTGTAGTAAGTCACTGTTGTCCTACACGCGCTCTTTATAACCACCTGAGATAATACGATGAACAAGGTTGTTTGGGTGTGGGAAAAAATGTGTGTCTTTTGGAGAGGAGAAGCGCAATATTGTATAAGTGTCGCAAAAACTGAATAAACACCTTACCATGATTCAAGGGAGGGTTTCTGCCGGCCAATCCATCATTGATTTCGTTAATCATAAGCTTGGAACATGGTAACGCGCGGAACGTGGTAACGTGCGGAATTGTCATTTAATGCGGTCAACGTATCACAAAATATCTGCTGCTTTATTATCCGCGAACTTCGATTTGTTGCCAGAGATTCGCGTATTCGATAATGCCATGTCAAATAAGACGATAAAGCCCATGACAAGGTAGGCAAGAAAGTTTCATGATCCAATCCATTCAAGTCCATGTAGTCTCTCGCAGAATTGAATGTCTATAATAGCACTTCAAAGTGTAGTGGATGGAAGAGCCAATGAGTGTTCTAGCGCAGACGATTACCTGAGTACAGATGCTGATGACGTTAATACTGGTAGATGAGTGCTAAATCATTGCCATAGATACATACTAAGACATGAAGCCCAGCCGTTCCCATTATCATTGGTCTGGTAGGATAAACTCATTGAATACTGTGGCATTAACTCATTTTTATTCAAGAACCTGCCATGCATTCTGTCAGAACACAGTTGCAGGGTCTCGTCAATGGCATGGGTAGGCAACTACAAGCTACTCTTGTAAGAATACCTAATTGTATGCTCGCCTGAATTGTTATTCAGTCATATTGTCGTTCTTATCTGTGATCATTTTGATCGTCCCATCTCGTATGTCATTCCGTCTCATGCTCACACGAAAATCTGTCACCGTACACAATGCACTTTTAACTGGTAGAGCTTGAGCATACGATCGCTGTTCAGTAATGTGCCCGCGATACGTCCTTTCTGACAATCCTTTTGTCGATCACCAGTTGCTTCGCGAACAATGGTAAAAACGCAGCTGCACTTTATATTTACTTCGTGGTTACTGGATGAAAAAAACAGTTCTCTTGCTGCTAAAAAATATTGGGTCTTTCTTTCCAAAGTGCCATCAATCTCATGAACGGCCCTGGCACGGGTATCTTTGACCGAGTGAATGATTGCTAGCAAGTGGTTCCCCTTAAGGCTGTGACGTTTTCTCTGCGCGCCATGAGCCTGTTATATATAGTGTGAAGCGAAGCTTGCTGTGCATGGAACTTGCACGGACGATATTGCGAAATCACAATCCCTGATATTACACTACCCTCATTGTGCCTTAAACTGACAATTAATGATATATTGCAGTATAAAGAAATGATACATTATATTCGATTTGCAAATGTCAAATAGCAAGCTGATATAGTTTGCGGTCATTGGGCTATCACTGTTGGCCGACATCATCTCTGAACGCCTGAGGAACAACATTGTATAGGGTTTATGGTTGGTGAGCGGAAAGGGGGGAATTAAATAGAAATATAGTATAGGTGTTAGAAAAGCTAAATAAAAATCTTACTATTATTCGAGAGAGGGTTTCTGCAGGCTGTTTCATCATACCGTCCGTTCTTGTTGCCCATTACCATGGTAACACACGCAATAATTATTTAATGCGACCGACAAAGCAAAAGATATCTGCTATAGAATGTGTCACTTTTATATCCTATTGATGATGGTACGCGTAACTGATTTAAGATTCTGGGATTTATACTGCGGGATTTTTGATAGCGTAAAACGCTTATAGGTAGTCAACATCGTGAAATATTAAGGTCAATTAATGATGCTGTAAATATAGGTTTGGCATGACATACGCATTTTAGTTTTGTATAGGTAGTCAATTTTGTTTTGCTAAGCTGCATGCTGTCCTCCTCCGATTGACAGGGATTCGCATATTTGGAGATCATAGACGACCTCATATATGATATACACTGTGTGTTCGACAGGCTTTGAAATATATTGTTGTACTTATTTCTGTTGCTTATCGCATCGTTGACATTAAGGACAGTAACCAATCACTGGTGCTTTTGTATGAAACACAATGCTGTCAACCGTCATCCAATCGCTCCATTTCTAACATGGATCTAAATTCTGGCACCCTTCATCCAATCACATTCCTCGATTTGAAGAGGCGCCTACTTTACATTGAGGTTGCATGGGTTGCGTGGAAAGTTTTTATCAAGAAAGCGATCTCAAGGAGCAAATGAAACGGGAAATTATTGCCAAATGATATGAAAAATAGCGCAATTATTCATTCCGCACATTCGTCAGATTGCACGGACGTAAAAACCATTTATATGGTTTGTTATCTCTTTCAACAGCATTTATTTCTTGCAATCGAAATTGCAGGACTTAACCACTTGTGGAAACAAAAGGCGACTAGTAATTTCAGACTACATGGACTTTGTTTAGAGCGGAATGAAACACCACCGCCATACCATTTCTTGATCGTATCCCTTTACAGATGTTTTCTTCGGTGATTTCGTGCTTTGTATATTATTACATCGCTTAATGTCTATCGTGCGAAAAGCTTGCCAAGCTGTGATGTGCAGTGTGATAATAAAAGCAAATATGGTTCATTTACCCTCAAAATAACATTGTATTGTAATGAAAGTGTGTGCGTTCTGCGAAACTGTTAAACTATGTCTCGTATCTACCTCGTCAGGATAATGTCAGCAGTGCCATAGAACCAATCAATTAACCTTCTTTACCACTTGATAGCTACTAATAAGGTTCAGTAAAATAGCAATGTTATCAACCAAACCTCATTTGCGCTGATGCAAGTATCTGAAACGACACATTTCATAAAGGGAGCAGTCTTAAACCAGCACGGTTTGATGACAGCTAGATTTAGAGAAGCGTGGCATGCTCAGGCAATCTGCAGATTATTCTAGCAAACCATGTTCAAACTATGTGTCACCATCTATATATGATTACTAATATCGCAACACAGCAGCGTCCAAAGCGGCACAAAGTGTGAAAGGTTAGCATATTGTTAGTTGCTTGGCCTTTGGGTTTTAATTTATGTTTTATTGTTTGGAGAACTATGCAATGCATAGTTATCATGTGAGGCGTGTGCGAAAACATGACAATTCAATTTACCAATCATTGAGCTGTTACAAAGCAAGCTTCAGTGCGTCGCAACATCCGAATTATAATGAGCTGCTTTAATATGTAAACTCAACTAGATTTTGATTAAAATTGACGGAGATACCTAACAACTGGTCAGTTTTGGTGACCACATCTGTTATACTATGTACCATATAATATAAACTTAACGACACATAATGAAAAACATGATTTAATGCAGTATTATGTTAGCGGTTGCTTGAAACTTGTATCGAAGTTCTATGAAATCACATCGGTCGCTTGAATATTGACATGGGTTTGGCTGCTAACTGACTATTCGTGTAAGATAAGTTATACATTTTATGGCTGCAAATTCAACACACTGATGGTGTTTTAATCATGTACTATTTGCTATCATATTGATGAAAAATTAAATGATACATTTTGTAACATTCGTTGTCATAAACCTACCACTTGTCTTGATGAGTGGGCATAGTGCTACCTCTATAGTCACTGTCACATGAAATAAAGTGTTCAAGCTTTTATGGTTCTGGAAAATATTTTTTGTCATTCGGAGAATCACTGCCAATACAAAGCCGAATTAAAGTAGCATGATTTCAGAGAGGGCTGCTTCAGGCTGATAACTCATAGGTTGCGTTCGTTTTAAGCTATCGCTATGGTAATGCATCGAATCGTAATTAAATACGACCAAACAAAACCACATGTAGCTGCTTCAGTATTTGCCACTTGCACATAATTAATGGAATGTTTTTAGCATATGTTGCTGCTGTAAGGCTGGGGTATTTACTCTGGGTCATTTTTAAAAGCGTTGGAAATAAACAGCAATACACATACGGTCAAATCAATGATGCATTCAATACAAGGTTTTACATCACATCTCAAAGTATTTGTTGGTAAAAGGTAATTGATTTGCATCGTGTCTTGCCTCGGTCTGTTTTCAGGCAGATTTGTTGTCAGAGAGTACCGCGTTTGACAGTGCAACGTCAAATAAGAAACCAAATACGTTATCGCTTATGATATACAGTGTATATTATACAAGCGTAGTGTAATATCGCTGAAGTCACCATGTTATTAAGTACGTTAACGTCAAACGTAGTTTTTCATTCAAATCAGTAGAGGTTTTGATTTCTTTGTTCTGGATATCTGCGTGACAAATGCTCAAACATGAGCATGCTGATGCAAAACAACAATAATTAAACTAGTGAAAGCTCCCATTTTTCATTCTGAGCAACGAATGCAGACTACTTCCCGCTGAGATATCTGGTACGCTTCGGAGGTTTTCAATGTGTGTTATTTATATCGTTTTCTGCTCATACTATTAACGATGTGGCTCTGTATTGTGAATTAAATATCTTCAAGTAATATAGAAGGCATACAATTCCTTGTTGTTAGCTTCCATTTGCCCGAGCACATATTGATATTTGTTGAGGAGGTAATCCTCATGTGTCTGTGGATGATGTCGCACAATAAATATGTGTATTAAATTGTATATTTATCTATAGAAAAACAACAATTTAAACAAACTAGATCCATTCAACAAACCATACAAATATCTCTACATGCGGTTTACGAGAAATAACAGCAGCCGTATAATCAATATGTTCCTACAATTAACCAAAACAGACCGAAGACCGAGTTACCACTGTAGATAGTTGGCAAAGCAATCATAGTCTTACCAGTACGGTTTCTCCCATACGTTGAGAAACTTATTGCTTGCCATTTCATTATGATCACTATCGACACTCATGACCATTCCAATTTATGACGTGTTTAGCTGGTGAATCCTACAGTACACAAGCCTTATTTATTCAGGTATGATATCAGTGATGGTGATGTCCCATATATGTCTTGTTTTGACAAAGCCACAAATAGCGACAACGCCGAGATTAACTGTTCGAAACAAAGGTGTTTAACCGCACCCCTTGGTTTAACTGTCACACTAAATCGATATTCAGAAATATGGTAACATTAACAGGATTTATCAGTTTAACAGGCGATGTATTACCTCTTCAACGAATAAACAATGAAGATAATTATGATGCAGTGGATGTTGCAAGCAACTCTAAGATTGTGTATGGTAATGAGCAATATTTCAACAGGCGTCACAAGAGGCAAATAGCTGTTTAAACGCTGTTATCGCTGATCACCTGGGAACAGATATGGATGGCATTGATACTGGAAAATGAGTGCTGTCACTGTCTATGGCATTGATTTCATATCAAAGTTCCACTTACCTCTGATCTGGTACAATAGCACTTAATACATGGTGTCGCATGTGCTCGTGTATTGTATTCAGCAGCCTGCCTATGCTATATCGATTCGACGGGCCTCATCAGTAGCATTAGCACCCAAAACCGTAAACCTTGCTAGTAAGTTTCGATTGATTTCTGCATTGGGTGATCATTTTTGCACAGTAATTAGTTTTAAGATTGTACATGTTCTACTTGAATTTTTAGCCTTTTTATTATATCCGTGGTCCAATTATATTCTTAGATAAACATTGCTTTTTATTATTCTGCCAAGGATAATGCTGAGTCGTTGGAGCTCGTGTGTATTGTTCTTAGCAATGGTTACCTATCAAATTAGGAGTCTTTGAATTACAAACATACTCAGGCAACTAATGATAATAAAAGTAGCGCAAGACGATTACCCGTCCAATATGTTATATAAAGCTGACAATGCTACAGATGGAAACACATGGCGTCTTATTTCTTTCCACATCATTAAAGCATTTGTTTGTAATAATACAATTAAACGATATTTTTAAGTGTTGCGGCTCCGGCAATTAATTGGTGGATTCAGTCATTCAAAAACATCAGGGGATATAAATTGCAATGAGTAATTGTGCTTTATAGAGGCTTAACAGGACGGGAAATGGATAACGCCAGAACCAATGGGCTTCAAAGGCATTTTTGTTGTTGTAAAAGTAAAAACCATCCTATTAAATGTTGTCTTTCGGAAAAGAGCTGTGCGATGAGTGGTCTTGTGATCGCGTATGGATCAATTGATTACCTCTTCCAGGCCACATTACTATGTATTGCTAGCAATAAGGACGCATTACTGTATGTGATCATTGTGTTCTATTTGTCCATTGTAACATTGCCCTCTTGTCGTCGATACGTGGCGTGACAAGCATATCGAGGGATTAATTAGCTGGCCGAATCAATTGCAAACAATCCACAGCGTTCCTGATCATGCAATAATCCATGACATTTCATCAACAAATGTACTGAATATTCTACATTGCGCTAAATGGCAACTTTAACAACTAAATATTGATGAATATTCATGGTAAACCACAACATGGATAATCATGCGTATTAATGTTCTCCAAAGAGATTTAATTCATGGATTATCATTTCAATGATAATGATCCCACATGCAACCTTGAATATTCGTGATCTACCACGAGTGTTAAATGGCCAGTTTAGCAACTGAATGTTGATGAATATTCATGGTTAACCATCCCATGAATAATCATGCTTATATCTGTTGCCCCACAAGATTTAATAAATGCATTATCAGTAATGTTCATTGATAATGGTCATACTGCTTGCGGTATATTACTCACAACCCATATATCATAATTCATTATATTCCTGCAATATGCAGCTAATCTGGCATCGAACATTTGATTTTCCTCATGAATTTTAGTAGATGATCCGTTAGGCAAACTAACGGTTAGTGCGACAGTAAGCCAATGTGTATTACAAGGAATTTGGGTTTCTTGATGGTATCTCCAACACCGCCCTCCGTTCAATAAGAGATACAAAACTGCATAATCTTACCAGTGATTAAGTGCGAGCCTTTAATCGCCTTCTGTGATTCATTAGTCTGCTGTCTATGCATATATCACCTTGCTGCAGACTACACTACATGCATGTGCGGTAATGGCTCCCTCATTATAGAATCATATCGCATATCAGGCAGTGACAGTTGATGAAACAAGGATCTGTCTCAAAGGCAGTCAACCCCATTTTAACTGAAACTTTGCATATCACGTATCGGCATAGATACACGTGTGTCACTCAACATAGCCCACATTCTGAGAAAATTCTGTTCTCATGATGGAGCTGTTCCCCTGTCGGATCTCATGATGGATTATTCTAGCTTACTGACAAAAACCGAACCATCCGCGCCAAACAAGTGCCGTCAAGAATATTGTATTTGAGTTAATTGGATAAAACGAGCATTATTTTAGAAAATCTTGAGGTAAGTGTGTCATGAAGTTTATTCCATAACGATTGATCCTTTATTTATTCATTTCGTCATTTCTCTTAAAAGAATGTCTCAAAGAGCTTTATATTTGCTTATGTAATCAAGTATTAAGATCGATACGAGTAAATGCCGTAAATTGCTTGACTTTTTATCAACATATTTGAATTATAATAACATGCTTACACATGCTTAACTATTTAATATTGAAAATAGTCATGAATCATAGTTTCACACTTATGGTTAGTTTACTGCGTCATAAAACAATTTCCGAACAGCAACTTCTATTTCGACAAATTGTAGACCCGGATTAACGAAGGCCCTACGTCGTTTTTGCATTGTATCGACCACTACATAATTGACATTAAAGAGAAGCAGCATTTTGCAGGTTTCTGCTATACCGTGCTTTTTTCCTATACTTGTGTGTTTATGATCTACCATAAACGTCAAATAGCCACTCTTGCAAATGAATATTAATGACTATTCATGGTAAACCACACGAAGAATAATAATGCTTGAACATTTTGCACCACAAGACTTAATTCATGCAAGTTATATTCATTGATAATGGTCGTACAGGCAGTCGCGAGTATTCGTGATCTACTATGAACGGTAAATGGTCTCCTTATATCCTTATATGACGTTCACAAATATTCATAGCAAGCCGTGCATGTATATTCATAATGCGGCTCAAGACTCGTTCATGATAAAGTCTGAATATACACTTAAAAAACGTTATTGCTGGTATACTATTGAATGATAAAGGCAATAGATTATGCAATGACTAATGAACCACCAAATTCACAGGCACACAAGTCTGGAGAGCATAATATAGGACGAAGGAACGGTAATAATGATACGAAGCACAATTTGCTATAAAGACATCACATGTGTACCTCAGTTCAATGGTGTACCTTACCGCCTATCATTCTGATGACACAATTTAATTCGATCCTTCCCTTGACTGCATCTCCGTCCTTGTATTCATTAAGTAGCCTCTTCTATTCAATAGTTATGCTGCTTATGAGCTAAAAAGTCCCTACAACCACCGTTCAACCCCTCACATTATGCAGAAACACATGAATTGTTGAAAGTAGCATCGAGATTACATATCACTGTCATCATATGATGTATCAGTCAATGCTCAATTGCTTCACAAACGGTACATGTATATTACACAGGATTGACTGATTTGAAAATAGACAAAATGTGGCTTGAAACGGTTTGGTTGATGATGATATGTTGTGGCTTTTCGATAAGCCTACACCCCATATATAATGCTAGTTCTGCTGTGTCAGCTGTTAAAAGCATTCTAGAATTCGGGACTAGATGGAAATATGCCTTCAGTCACTTAATTTACAATGTGTATAATACACATATGTAACTTTAATCTTAATGGCTTTCTGTCAAGAAGATCAAGAGCTATAAATTACAAGGTATGGTGACTAACTACAGTGGTGATATTTGAGAAGAAAGTGTACAAAAAGTCGGGCTGTATACCATACATGCGCGACATTATTCAGTGCGCTTATGAAAATGAGACAATTCATCACAGCAAGAATCCCGGACCAGCGCAATAAATGCTGATCCGTTTTGTCTCGATATGATTTATTAGAGTGGTCTCAAGTGATTGATGAGTCCATGCAATCATTCGCGCCTGCAGCAGCTTAGCATGTTCCATGAAGGCTGTGCGGCGTTGGTGGACTACCAATTGCTGTTGCAAAAATTGGCAGGGTCCAGCCACCATCTGTCATCACAATTATAAATGTAGGACACAATGGCCGACACGGAGCCATTAGAGTAATATGGCGAGATCAAATACACGATGGAGATTGAAACTAAGAGTAAAAATGTGGCAATTGATGCTCGAAACTTTTGCAAACTAGAATACCAGTTGTAAATCGGAGTAAACATATTTGTCACCAGGACCAATACGAGCTACATATAAAGGCGAGTAAACAGCGCCTCGCTCTCACATGGTTTATAAATTTTCACACTGCACCACTGGGTCATGTGAATCACACATTGTTTCTGGGTCTTGTCTACTTACACATCCTTATACGGATATGGCGACCCACTCAATATCACTGGTTGATGTTAATATATATAGAGTAATTGGGCCGTTTAGTCTGACACGGTCTTCTTCAAAGCAAACGAAAATGGATCAAATGTCGTTTGGACGATTGCCTTGACATCACACTATGTCGATTGGCCTATAACTAATATTCTTTATATGCTCTCGCGGAAAACTGTGCGGCTCTGAAGCACTGTAATACGCGGCGGGTAGGGCTAGAAATAACTATTAATTAGAACAAAAAAGGGGGAAACAGGGACGTTACAGTAATATCACAGCGTCAGCAAGACCCCAATCGATCATTATCAATGCGCGATATGTGCGCTGAGACTTAGTTGATGTGTTTGCATGCAGCGTTTCTGGGCCATGAAGAGACGCATGTTGTCCTTGGGACATATAGACACACACAGCGTCATTGGGTCAAGTAGATTGGCACAGTATCACTAGACCATGTAGGTCACCTATTGATCAAAATGTCGTTTTGATAGGGGCATCAATCAACATTAAGTGTTGGGTGGCCATCTTTGTAAATATAACTGAAAACCATTACGCTTCGCGTAACCCCATGCTACTGCCCGAGCTTGTTTGTGCTTCGATGCGTTTTATATAATGCGCTTTATTATGCGACTTTGACATAAGAAGCCATCAACTAAAACCTGCCATCAAAGCTGCAGTGACATACTCACCGAGGTGCCCATATGTCGATGACTCAAATACCTAAGTCTTCTTATTTCATCTAGTCCTAAAATTCACAAGAAACGCGTTACTTTCGTCAATGTCCATGAACACAATAAGCAGATGCTTGTTCTAATTTCTAACCGCTGGTGAGTTTTTGATGCTCAAAGCAGACCAACGCAATACTTTAACGCGGTAGTTACTCTATGAGCAACGAGCTTCACGGGAATGTTTTCATTCTTGAAAATGCATGGACATTGGCACTAGAAAACGGGTGGATCGACGGGCCAGTAAGACTGGCGAATAAAGCATTGTGCTTCTTTCGGTGACAACAGAGGCGGCGTAAAATGACAGGACCACACCCCAGGCTAACTGTGCAAAAAGTCTATATATGGATCCAGGTTCAGAAAACGATGGGAATAATTCACGCCCATCGACAGGCTGATACGCGGCAGTTAATCAAGTGACAGAGAGGTATTTGCCGTCATATCAACACAGAGCGCCCACCTCAGATTATGTATTGCACTGTGAGGTTGTCATAGTCATGGTAATGTGAGCAGCAAAAATATTTTCTAGCTTAAATGTCATCATTGTGAGTTCTCAAAATACATGTGAATTATAATTAGCTATTAAATGTGTTTACTGGAAAAGATTTCTACAACAATTCACAACTACGGGTTATATCAACTACTAGCGGCAGGGACCCAGAATAATGATACATCCTATAATGTAGAGATTCGGTTCGACCCGTATAGTCTCTTTTGTGGTTGTGTGCGTCTTATGATCACGAATGCATTTTGGTTACCTGTTCACCATGACATCTCTATCATTGTGACAAAACGATTCTTGCACTTGTATAGGATGAGCTCATGTACCTAAATGTTTATGTTCACCCAGCATCAGCAATTACCATCCTAGTTTGTGTGAATGAGTGAATCAATCAAATGCACCACAAGCGTTCGTTATGGAAGAGAAGAGATATACGATGATTAAAATTAAAAAGCTGCACTATGTTTATGCAAGCAATTAGCCACATCTGCTGTGGAGCAGAATTTATGAGTATTGATTAATTTCAATTTCTGCATTCTAGTCTACCATGCATTGATTTGGGCGTTACAGAGAATTCCTCATAGGGCACGTTTCTACATAAAACCTCCTACAATGCCAATAACTCGCAGGGTTTTCGCTGCGGTGTAAATCCACTGCATTAATGCTGAATGAGGAAAGCAATTCTTGTCTCTTGCCACCAAAAGATGTTACATCTCTCTCTCTCTCTCTCTCTCTCTCTCTCTCTCTCTCTCTCTCTCTCTCTCTCTCTCTCTCTCTCTCTCTCTCTCTCTCTCTCTCTCTCTCTCTCTGTCTCTCTCTGTCTCTCTGTCTCTCTGTCTCTCTGTCTCTCTGTCTCTGTCTCTCTGTCTCTCTGTCTCTGTCTGTCTCTGTCTCTCTGTCTCTGTCTCTGTCTCTCTCTCTCTCTCTCTCTGTCTCTCTGTCTCTGTCTCTGTCTCTGTCTCTCTCTCTCTCTCTCTCTCTCTCTCTCTCTCTCTCTCTCTCTATATATATATATATATATATATATATATATATATATATATATATATATATATATATATATATATATATATATATATATATATATATATATATATATACATATACCTTGCCATGAATCGAGGGAGGGTTACGACAGGCGAACTCATCATCGATTGTGTTCATTCTAAGCTCTCACCATGATACAGCACGGAATTGTTATTAAATGCAGCACGCGCACCACAAATATATCATAAACAATGACCATTAATGTCATAATAAAGGATCGTTTTGATCAGCCTCACGTTAGCCGCCCATCTTATGATCATGTGTCGTACGAAGCATCTGTCTTGATATAAAATGAACCTTTGCCTGATAAAGCTAACGCTTTCAATCGCTGACAAGTCTATTATCGAACAGCAGATAATTCGCGAACAATGGCAAAAACTCACAAGGTTATAGCTGCAGTTTAAATCCACTTCATAGTTACATAATAAAGAAAATCAGCTCTTGTCTCATGCGGCTACAATATATTGCACTTTCTCTCCAAATTTCCATCAATCACGTGAATGGCCTAGCCAGGGGTGTGTTTGACAAAGTGAATGATTGCTCGTAAGTGATTTCGCTTACTGCTGTGACATTTTCTCTGAGCGCCATGAGCCTGTTTTATATAGTATAAAGCTTGCTTTGTATATAACTCGCGTCGACGATGTTGAAAAATCACAATCGCTTAAATCGTGACAGGCGTTTGGCCGCTTATTGACGATTATGCCGTGGCTTAAAGCACATCGTTAATTGTTAAAACATTGCAGAGAATAGAAATTATACATTCTATCAGATTTGCAAAAATAAAGTGGCAAGCTGCTGTAGTGTGCGGGCACCGTGCTATCACTATTGGTCTACATATACTGTCTATGAATGCTTAGAGTATGTATGACAGTGTATAAGATGTATGGTTTTTGATGGATATATTTCCTTGCTTGCAGGGAGAGAAACTTCAAAGAAATATGGCATCGGTGCTGAATTACAAACGTTACTATCGAGTATATGTCCGGTGTAATTTATCGTAGCTTCCGTTTTGGTTAAGAAATTACCATGGTAACGGGCACAAGTTTTATTTAATGCGACCAAAAAAACAAAAAATATATATGAAATATGTCACTTTCATATCGAATTAATGAAGGTTTGTTGGTACACGTTACTGATGTAAGATATCGAAATAAATACTGGGGCATTTTCAATAGCATAGAAAGATACAAGTTTTATTCAGGACATAAACATTTTACATTTTCGATGAAAGTCAATTATTTCTTTATAAGCCACGAACATCGTTTATTTTGATACTGCTATACCACTGGACAATCGTGTATATATTGATATGCATACCTCCATTTTTTATTTAAGATACGGTACATAAACACTTAATAACTGAGTTGCTGATTACAAAGAACTCTATATTCATGCTATGTATGTTCTGCATTCATGTACAACGATGAATCATAGGATCGCTACAAAGCTTGAAGTGGCTAAGCACATAAGAGTCACCACTATTATTTGCAGTCTGCGGTAATTAATATCTGTTAAATTGTATGATCTGATTTGGATAAATTGGGTTGCTTGTAAAAATGAATTTTGAAACCCAGAATCTACGGCACCCAATTCATTCGACGAAACATCTAACCTAACCATTTAAGATGTCAAATATCGCTCGTTGGCTTAGAAGGATAACCATAGTGATAGTTATGTTGGTAACCTGTAACGTCGGTATGGTGCCATCACGAAAATTGAGTATAAATGGTTAGTTACCTTTTTGCATATCGCACCTTGAACGGAAGTGAGGGTAGCGCTTGGTATTGATATTCCCTCGAATTTATGTTTTTTAAAAAAGGCGAGTTTTCATATTTTGATTTGCTGCGAGGTTGACTTGGTATTAGAGGATTGCATGTTTTGCAACGCAACGTCCATCAAGTAACCGTAGACGACATAGTGCATGTTTTACATTGAATGTTCTTATAGAGATTATGCAATGTAACCCTGCACTCATATCCCTTCCCTGTCACATTATTTCATATATACTTTCATAATGCTCGAGTAGTATTTCCCTCTGGATATTGTGACAAACGCCTTAAATACATCTGGGACGCACATGAACGCCAAATCGTTCTATTGGTTTGTTCAAGTCAGTTTTACATAAGCATGTAGAATGCGTCCACATGGATGAGTGCTTGGGGGCCACAATGCAAGCTGAGCCTACCAACAATTTATAAAGTCCCTTTTTAGATGTTTAATTCTGTGATTTCGTGCTTTGCAGATTTATCTATCGTTTAACGTCTATTCTTTGCATACTGCAAAATGCGTAATGTTTTACTGTTGCTCAATCCTAACGACAAACGCTGAGCGTGTCTAACATACATAAGCTGCAACGATTGTAAGATAGAATTATGCCAGGTTTCTACCCAAACCGCATTTGTTCAAGCATGATGTCTGTTATGTCAACATCGCAGCCCAGGATGTTGCAGATTATTTACCTGCGGATAAGTTGTCCAGCCCATTAATACCAGCAGAGACAATAATAAATGTAACCTGCCAAGAAAATATTTTTACTTCCACATGTGGCTCCCTTGGAAGGAACCGACGTATTTGTGCGATCGCTATTGCTAAATCTGCATTACTGGGGCCTTTTTGGGTCTGTATCTGCCCAAGAGTTGCATCTCAACTGTTTCTTGCTACTATTTTAATCAGATAGACATTTTTGAATACCAATTTTACTTCATGAAAGCACAATTCCCGTAAATTCCTGAATGTTGTCATTAAATGTTAGTCTCAAAGCAAGGACACAACATCCTGATATACAAATTCCTTTACCGACGGTTTCCGCTGATGACCGCTAAAGCAAAGACGATCCTAGGGTATATTAAAACCATAAATATAGCAAATATTTGGCACTACCAGCGATCGGAAGCTACAACCGGCCGGCGTTTGAAGTATCATACGTCTCCTATGTTGCTTGGTGTAGGGATAAGAAATGCTTCATGGGTGGTGCAATGGCCCAACCAGGGTAATCAACAAAACTTCCACATGAACATTTGAATAATCATTGGGTGTCACGCTGAACTATTTGGTTTCAAAGCCCTGTATAACCATGACACGAGGGTTCCTTTTGAACATCACACTACTAGTAAGTAAATTTGCAATATGTGTGAATTTAGTTTTGCACCTGTTGGTTTCAGTTAGACGTACGCAATATTTTCGGGTAGAATTGGATCAATAATGTCTCATAGCGTCAACATATGCAATAAAGATATATACAGTTAAAGCAATTACTGAAAAATGATGACAAGAACAATGATACTAAAAGTGAACGAGTAATTGAATATGTCGGCCATATATAGTTTACGACGGTTCAAATGAATTGGTCGCTCAGTGCACTGGCGACGCAGAGGGAATAGATATTTATCGTGTTTTAACCACCCCATATGGTTATATTGTTGTTATGCTCTCGAATTGTTTGGGCTGGCTTAAAAGGGTGTACAAATGGTTCGATTTAAACCCAGTGTTTGACGATGTATTTCGTGACGATAGCAATCTGAAATTGGCTAGTGTTAGGTGGTATACATTGATGAAACAGTAATCATTAACGTCAGTATGCTCAAGTGTAGTGTAATCCTGTCCATGAAAACTTCAGAAGGTTAGGTTAAGCGGCAGAGAACAGCATAGCAAATATGAGGCATTGACATCATGCAAAATATATTGGAGGAAATGATGAGTATGTTGTACTAGCTGACAATCGATCAATGTCTGTTATTACCCTCTCTTAGGGTCCGTGAACGCGCCGTACTATCGGCAAATATTACGCAGTTATGAAGACGCCTATGGAGAAAACCACCATGGCTCGTTTAGTACGGTCCCTTATGAACTGAATATGTTGGTCCTGGATTTGAAACAATAAATCTTGCAGCGAACAGCAAAGCAGTTGAACATTAGTTCCGTTGACTATAATGAACCTTACCCATATAGCGGTATGATACCCACTGATTTTATGCAATACGGTTCTAATTAACCCTAAGTTGTGTTAGTTAATCATGGGGGCTTCGACGAAAAAAACCCCAACGTAAGTACATGATAATGTGGTTTCGTGAGCACACAGACAAATCTATTTAAAAAATAGTCTCCAAAATGAACACTTTTTACAGTCATTGGGCCACGTTGACAAACGCAATGTCACCTGATCGTTTAGGTTAGCGCAATGAATACGGGGCTGATTGTAGTGGGAAAACATGAACCAGCTAAGATATACTGATGTCGCCGGACAGGAATACCATAGAACAGATGGCATTGTTGCGTAAAAGCTAAACAAATGCGATGAATAAACGAATTGTTCACGCTATGGTTTCCATTTAAGTTGTTACTATGGTAGCTAGCATAAGCATTATTAGATAAACGTTCAAAATCCAAGATCGATTATTACTATTTTCTCTCACAAAACCAGTTGCTGTTATAAATCATTTGCGTGGCGCTTTTTCTGTTTAGTGTATTGCTTACTATGGTAAGAAACTGCTACCGTATATATCATATTTCACGCTTCAATTTCATATTATTCATACAAAAGCCTGACCTGGTTTTAGTGATGCTCATTCGCATGCTCACTCTAATAGTTCCATCCATGAGTAGTGGGTCGAGTAATGCGAAAGGCACTACAAATGCCAACAGCCGGCCCAGTTATATTGATAGCTAGGAGATTCTTTTACACGCTCTCTATGTTTATCATTCGTAAGCACGAGCGCAGTGTAAGCGACAGCTGCATATATCAGCAATTGTTGAATGGCAGAATAATGCTTTCTCCTAAGGTCGTCGAGATGGCGAACGACACTATTCATAAAGTTGTGTTCCAAATGCGTACCTCTATACAAATCTATATTCAATACTGGGGAAGATCTGCTCAAATAGAACGCCGAATAGACATATATCATTATTAAAAAAGATGTGTTCCAATTATTACCAAATAATTAACAAATAGTTATCTAAGATGCGATGTGTAGCATGATGGTGAATGCTTATGCTGTTGATAAACATTTTGAATAACAATGATTTTGACAACAACCGTGTGTGCTCCGGGAAACTGTCAAATTATGCCTTGTGTCTGCTTCGATAACAGGGCGCGAAGAAAAATGTCAGCAGTGCCATAAGGCCCATTATTTAAACGTCTTTCCGACTCGATATCTACAAATAACGTTCTGTAAATCAGCAAATATATCAACAAAGCCACATTAACGTAGATTAAATTATTTTCATAAACTAAGTGGGAGCATTTTAGCATCTACATGGTTTGATGGTAGGTGAAACCAGTAAAGCGACGTATGCATTAGCAACTTTAGATAATTCTGGCAAACCATGAAAGTGTGTTTAGCACCAACTATTTCCAAATAGCAATTTGTCAACACTGCCACGTTCAACGTCGCACAAAATTTCCGCAAATCCGTTGTTGCTTAGCGTGTGTGTTTTATTTCATGTTTTTGTGTTTGCATAACTATGCAAGGGTTAGTTATTATGTTACCCCTCATTGGGCGTTTATACAAAATAGATGCAGTGAGCTGCAACATCTGAATTATAACAAGCTGCATTAATGTGTCAACTCAATATGATTACTATTACAATTAACGGGGATAACTAGCAATAACGGAATACATAATTGAATTTGCAACTAAGATCGGCATAGACAGTGAATAATGATGAATCCTATAATAAACGAATTCGGCTCGAGCAGTATAGCTCCACCCCGGGTGTAATGATCACTTTTAATGTCAAGTTAAGCACACAGAATAACAATTCTGTTATACAAAGCACCGTATAACATGACTCATTGTGACAAACACAGTTCTTTATTAATTGCCTAGTGCATTGTAACATAAACCTTGTTGTAAAATTATGATTGAATTCAGCATTGGGAGACCATTTTAGCCTAATAAGTAGACAAATGTATACGCTCGTCTACTTCAATTGGTGTTCTGCCTTTGATATATTCGTAGTCAGATTACGTTGTTAGATAAAAACATTGCTTTTAATTATTCTGCCAATCAGATGACAAAAAGTCCGAGTAGTTGGCCATCGTGCGTATTTTTTGTTACAAATGTGGTATCAAATGAGGAAATTGAACTGAAAACGATAATGAAAGTGGTGCAACATGATAAGTTGTCCAATGTTTTATATATAGCTGACAATTGATTGCCATGTCTTTCCAGGGCCCTCTCACAGTGGTGTTATTTATACAAGCTCAATAGTAACGGACAAAGCGGTTAAGCGATGACACCAGAATACTTCCCTAACACATGGGACCATCAGGCTCCCAGGCAAATTGTAAATGTAAAAGTTAATATCATCCTGTTGGGCGTAGTTTTACGGAATAGAACTGTGTGAATGATAGGTATTTGATAGCATATGGCGTCTATAGCATAGCACATGTTTGAAATTTGTGTTTTCTTCCATGCAACATTACTAAGTATTGCTGGCAAAATGGACGCATTTTTACATGGGATCATTGTGTTTTATTTGGCTATTGTGACATTACATTGATCTCTCGTCGTCGATATACTGGTAACACAGATAAAGCTATAAAGTCCACATGAGTTTGCCAGCCAAATAATGATTCTGTGGCGGCGGAATAAAATAATATATAATTATTCGATTGAGGGTAATATCAAGATCACTCATCAAAGATGAACCAATGCGAGACTTTCGCTCTGGTGAAACATACTAGAGTTAAATTATTCATTGCAGATGATATTTCCCGATGAATTTAATGAATAAGTCTCGCATGGGTTCATCTATAATAAGTGATCTTGATTTTACCCTCAATCGAATAATTAAACATATAATAGGCAACTAATGTAATTAGAATCTCACTAATGCGGGGAACGGAAACATGGTTTAGGATAACATTGATGTTATTGTGCGCAAGAAAAAAAATTAAGCGTGCTGTATTAGTCAAATGTTTGTACATAATGGGTTCTACCAAACATCTACCTCTATCGACCCCTTTATCACCATTATCAAAATCATTTATCAGTTAACCATGTGATATTGTTTCGAATCTATGTCATTGGTGCTTTTTGACGACCTTAATATGCCAATGAACTCAACATCACCACTTGAGTGTCAATAGACCATTGCGTTTACAATCACCAGGCGAGCGTAATTAATCTTTATGAAATAACTCAGCATACAGTCGTCTTGGTAATATCGTCTTCGCAGCAATATCAACTATTATTGTGAGTAATACATCTAATAACATTGACGTCAGCTTGTAAGCTGAGCTATGTAACATAAAGACTCTCTTTAAAAAAAAAATTGGAATCGATGGCGATGCACACAGTATAGCTGATTCATGGCCGTGTCGTGATGTCCGGGCCTTGTACCATCATTTGTGTAAATATAGGCACAGGGTCACTATTTATATGCGCGTATTTCTTAATCGCAGAGGAGAAGCAAAATATATAGATAGCGCGACTACAACAAAGGCACTATAAAAACGAGACCAATGATGCGACGGATAGGGTATGTATTGATTTTTCTACAGAGGTATAATAATATTTCAGTGTTTTTATCTCTTTGAGTTGGCATATTGTAATCGGGAAACGTGGACATACTGTTCTACGTACATCTCGATAAAGCTATGCTGTTCTCATAATGAATGTAATATTATTGTGATAAGGCAGTATAATATATCCAAACATCAACAGGAGCGGCTCTAAATGTTTTGTTATCTATCTGCCACTGTGTCGTTAGCTATCTAAAAGTGCAATGCACCATAACGATATGAGCTATGACAACATAATTTGCCGTGTCTAGAATTGTCCGACTGAAGTCAAGGCTCGTGAATACCATTACTATCACCTTGCTCAAGCGTAAAGCATGACTAGGTTTGCAAATATACATCATGGATGATCGTCAACCTCATAACCCGCGGTCATCGGAATAATTTCGTTATCATAACACGAGATTGGAAACAGCCGTATACTTTATCAAGTCATACAGTGGCTTATTCAGTTTAAAGAGCAGTTTGTCACAATTACATGGTCATGCTGTTTCAGCGGATTAATCGAGCCAGTTTTGATAAGGGTAAAACAGCAATGATAAGCAAGCAATGAGCCATTTTCATGGGTTCGACTTGAGACTCGTAATGCTATTTATTACAAGCGGCAGATAATGGCCAAGCAGATGTCATTATAAGTGGGCGATATATCCTTATAAATCAAGATAAATAGATATATGCTATATTTATCTTTTGAATCATTAATTGATAATAAATGAAAAGCTAGCTGAGATGCAGTGTGCAGCATGTTGGTAAAAGGCGTTATGGGATATTTACCTTTCATTAACAAATTTCGGGCAACAATTGTGTGTGGATAGTTAGGTCGCTTACGTGGCCTCATACAGGGCGTGAAGAGAATGAACAATCTACTAAGCTTCTTACGCTCCGGATTTCGCCAACAATCAACCACATTAACATAGAAGCGACGCATTTCATAAAGGAGGCAGTCCATCACCAGCATGGTTTGGTAGTTGCTGGAGCTAGTAGAGCAAAGCATCGTCAAGCAAGCCTCATATTATTGCCGCCAATAAATGCAGATTCTTTTGTCACCAAAAATATCTTAAAGTTGAATGGTAATTAAGCTGAGTACTCTGTTTAACACAGGTTCCTGTTTATATTTGGCTTCTCATCAGCTGTAACGCCCGAAAGCTACAAGCAACATTTAAACCACAGACACTAGTTATCATAGAGCCTGAAGCAGCAATATATGGTATCGAAAGTAGCATTGAGAGTGCTAACCCCTCCACGCTCAATTTCTTCACAAAGGTATAAGGTGTTATATGAAAAATCCATAAATCATGTTTCATTTCACGATAACTATCGACCACTAGCCGATTGTTACCAAGCTATTTGTGACGGTTCGAGTGTTGAGCAAACATCGGACTCTTTACACGATTAGAATGATTTCGATGTTAAACCGAGTGGCCATGCCTTACAAAGTCTTGCAGTAGGCTATGAAGAAGCTTGGTAACCTCAGCAAAACAGAGTTTCTTGCGGAAACGGCAGGCGAGCTATTTGCAGTAGTGAGTGTTTTATTGTGAATTCGCTATCACAATATATTTCCACAGGTTAACAAACTGACATACCTTTGTGCTAATGGCACTACAAATGTTGCTCATAGATATCCCTCATAGGAAGTAGTTGCGAAAATCGCGGGAACTTTGGTCTCCAACTAATGCCACGAGATGACTCTCCTCTAGTGGGCGTCTGCCCTGAAAGGGGCTAGGTAAAACAAATATATAGAAATGTTGCAGTGAAACACAAAAAACAGCGATTGTGTTTACCATATCAACTGGCAAAAGCGTTATTAGAAAAAACAAAGGAAGCACGCGGTCGATGATAAAACATTGATGATAGAATTAATATAAGTGGGAGGTTGTTTGCTACACCAAAAGGTCACCTTGACTTATTACAGCGGTAATAAATAATCATGTCTGAATAGCGCGTCAAAAAAAGCGCGTAAAGAAAATGTGAGCCCGCCAAAGTACCAATTATGTTGCTGTGCATATCCCAATGATATTCAAAGTATTCGGAAATGACGGGAAAGGGACGGTAGTGGGGGTGGCGGGGGTGGCTATTCTGCATCGAAAGATAGGATATAGAGCAAATAACACCGAGACGAGGGGCGGTGTGCAGCTGAAGGTTCACAAGGGTCGAGAAAAGGAATGAGAGTCTAGCATTGTGTCACAGCGATAAGCCACAAAATGGTTGAAACCCGTGATAGCAAACAAAGAACGCGGTCGCTGGGTAATGTACAATCACTTAGTGTACGAGTACTTATGTCACATGCTCACGTTGACGTACGCCTGGTTATTGGATTATGCACACAATGACATCGAGTTTATGCTGCCGCGCGTTATCGGGTCATATAGGACCGCACTGCGTCACTGTGTAATGTCAAGCCGCACAGCTTCACTAGCCCAAGTAATGCAGTAATTTAGTCTCACACAGCGTCACCGGGTCATATAACGTCAGGCAGTGTCACTAGCCCATGTAAGCTAATTTAGTGTCACTAGGTTGTGTAGCCTCATGCAGTGATGTTGTATCACACAACGTCATCGGGCCATGTAGTGCCATGCAGTGCCACTCGATGATGTATTCTGCTACAGCGTCAATTAGTTGTGAAGTATTGGTTCGGTATGGTGTGGCGTCATGTAGAGTCACACTCAGATGCCAAATCTGTGAAGACCCTCGGCAAGGAACTTCTGTGCTGTCTCGAGCCCAACGGCTTTTATATCAAAAACATCCCATGGTGCCACAATTGTCGAGGAATGTGTAACCGTTCCGTTTCTTTTATGATGACCCCTAAAGCATCAGATGTCGTTATGCAGCACTGACGTTTTTCAACAACCATGTTCCTTTGGTAAAAGTCATTCTGTCAGTCGCTATTGTAGCACTTACTTAAACGAAACGCCTATTTTTAATGACATGATGCTGCCCGAACTTGTTTGTACTGATAGTTGTGTGGCCTTGTGGTCTGCAAATCTTACGCGGATTCGGTAAACTAAAAGATGTTATCTATGTTGCATTGTCTTGCCCCTCGAATGACAGATATAGTGATGAATCAAACACTTCAGTTGTGTGCCAAAAATGCATGCACAAAGGCATTACATCAATGGGTACAGGCCGTCGAGCCGTTGAGGTTTTACGATTTGTCTTCTCGCCAACGGCTCACAACACTTGTTGCACTTGTACAGGGTATATTTGTAATGTTGCGTCGGTTTACACATCAAATACCCTCAGAGTGGCAAACAAAGTCTCTAGAATCATCATCATCATCATCATCATCATCATCAGCAGCAGCAGCAGCAGCATCATAATCAGCAGCATTATCAGCAGCATTGTATATTAAATGTAAAATATTGTGAGTTTTTTTTTTATTTTATAGACAGCAGTAGGTCTTTAACATGTGCTACTGGGACCGTAACTATTGAGTTGAGTGGCGTCCAACATAGCGCTGCTGTCGCACCACCTTACCCATTGTCTGCCTGTGGCAAATCATAAGTTATCACAACTGATTGTGATTGAAACAACTACAATATATATTCTCGAATGCCACAAGATTGCCGTATGTAAATATAGTCCTTTTATCGCTTATTAGTAAACACGAATAACCTATCGGTAATGCGTGCTTACTTGAGTTACATCAAACGGCAAAGTACCTGCCAACGAAGATGATAACAGGTCATTTGCGGAATTTCGGACCGCACACAGGTTGTACATGATGTCACAATTTCAGCATTTTATCTTATCAAAAACAACTATCTCTGTCCATAAAACGATAATTGACTGAAACACTGGCTCATATCAGGAGTTTATAACATTACGTGGTATCATCCATGTTTTCGCTGGAATATTCGCAACTTGGACAATTCGCACTGCTATAGCGTCGTTCATTGTAACTATGTGTCACAATAAATCATATCACTTGTTGCTAGTTTGCATTATAGGATGCACATCTAGGCAATAGATCATCATTAGGTCGGGACGGCGTGATCTATTGAACATAAAACTACACACAGAGTCCCATATTCCACCAGGCAGATAATCAACCACGACACTCACACAATGACATCTGCATTTCCCGCGAAGATTGATTGCGCAAAACCAAATACCAGTTCCAGGTCGGCCATCCTATTAAGTACTTTCACGTTCATCACTTCATTTTTTTCTGATAGATCTGCCACAATTGTACCGCGAACAATAATGTTAGGCTTACCCGGTATTAAGTATGGTACGGTGATAGTTTTATTGGTGGTCGATTATTCTAGAAGTGTTGCCAGCTCGCGGGGTTATTAATGTCTTTTGAACATGCACGTTATGGTAATTATACACATGATATTAATCCAACCATAGATAACTGAATAATCTGTAAATATTTGCAATGTTTGTAAAAGCACAGCGCATCATATCAGCTATAATACTGCAAATTTTTTTTGCGTATGATTAATGCATTGTTACTTGGGCAAAACCTTTATCCACTATTTGAAAAGCGGTACAACGATTAAAAACCTCATTTTATCTCTTTCGGGGCAAAAACAATAACAACAAATTATAATGCGCTAAACACACCTCATCATGATGCACTGCATTAATATGCTAATTTCATTCTACTGTGATGTCTAACAACGAATAAATACGTCATGTACGGTGACAGTACCTAGCAGTTATATCAATAGCCCGAATATGCTCATTTATTCTTAGCAAACGCACAACGAAAATCCCAATTGTAATGATTACTATAATGTCTTGATATAAATTCAATCGGCTGACTTCTGTCCAAGCCATTAAAATAAATTCTAGCATTTCTCTGTTTGTATGTTCTTATGATCAATCCATTTTTGAACGATTCTATTGGCTGTAGCGACAAAGCAGTGTATACAAGTTTTGTATGTGTAATACTATATAATCATCTTGTATGGGTTGTGTACTACTGTATCATAGTTCAAACTTGGCAGGGAGGGTTAATATTAGATCAACATAAAACATTTCTTTTTTAAAGTACAAGAAAACTATTTCGCTACTCGTAACTTGTTACAATATCTTCATTACGTAATAGTATCACGATGGCTGGAAATATGGTATAACACGGACAAACAGACGTTTGCGTAGCACAAAGGGAAAATAGCTCCTTCATTTGCCGTGACATGGATTACGATTGACAAGAGATAAGAGATTGGGTCTTTGGCAAATGTTGTGATACATATTATGATATTGATGAGACTTGAACAGCTGTAAGTTACATAATTGACAACGACGCGATAGAACAAGCGGTAAGGTTCACTGCGTGCAGTTCTTCTGCTTTGACGAGCAAGTCATCAGCCAGCAGCCGCTTAGGTTTCTTCAAAAGACATGAAATATATAATTACGTATTCCACAACGGAAATAAAACAGTGTGCGTCGCCCAGAATGCAAAATACAACAGACAATTCATAACACAATTGTCTGGTTTAATCAGGCTTAAACACTCCGCATGTGAATATGAGCAGAGTGTTTCGTATGCGATACACAAAGGCAAGCCTCAAACAGAATTACTTTAATCATATCACATCACCATTCAGTGATGCATGGGGTTAGTTTGGGTGGTAGCAATATTTCCCAAATGAGAGGACATTTGCGGAATACTCTTTTTAAACATATCTACACGTTAGAGAGTGTTGGTTTCATTGACGTTAGTGACATCGTAGTCATAAACGATCGAAAAGTGACAATGAGGTAGCAGAGCGTTAGTCTTGACACTCTGACAATAAAAAGCGCGCGTGATCACCTTAAAATGTTTAAAACAGGTAAAGCCATATCTATTATCCCTTCCATCAATTGAAAGAAGAATTGCACATTGGAACAAATGAATGATCAACAACATGCACCCGAACTTGATATCTTGTAAAAGTAGCTTGCACAATATCAACATATACCGATATATTAATGCCTGTCGCATTGCAAAACTAACAACTATTCTACGTACCGAAATTGCAAACGCGGCTGAATTGGCGAAATCCAAAATAAGCCTATTTTACCACGATTATTATTCATAGTCTATTCATGCAGTGGCAACTAAGATAATGTAATCTCGAGTTCTGCGACCTCTGTATGTCGTTGATGTACTCAATATGACTCATACATATTGGAGGGGCTAAGGAGATCCAGCGGAGTGGCAGATGTTTATGTTAAGGTTTATAATACTGCCTCCCAGAGCAACATCGCTTGTGGTAAACAGCGGTAAAAAGCGGTATATATATATATATATAGAGAGAGATAGATAGATATATATAGAGATAGAGAGATAGAGATATATATATATATAGATATATATATATATAGATATAGAGATATATATATATATAGATATATAGATATATATATATATATATATGTATGTATATATGTATATATATATATATATATATATATTTTGATATATATATATATATATGTATATATATATAGATATATATATATATATATATATATATATATGTATATGTATATATATATATATTTATATGTAAATATATACATATACATTTATTTCTACATATATGTATATAAATATATATCTAATATATATATATATATGTATATGAATATATATATATATACATATATATAAATATATATATATTTATATATATCTATATGTATATATATATATGCATATATATATATATATATATATATATATATATATATATATAGAGAGAGAGAGAGAGAGAGAGAGAGAGAGAGAGAGAGAGAGAGAGAGAGAGAGAGAGAGAGAGAGAGAGAGAGAGAGAGAGAGAGAGAGAGAGAGAGAGAGAGAGAGGGAGGAGAGATTGCGAGAGGGTAAGAGGGCAAGAAGGCGAGCAAGAGGGAGAGGGCGAGATGATTAATGGTTTTTGATTGCCCCTGTAGTTGTACAGATCTGCAAGCGTTTTGTCTGTATACTATTTTGCTTGCCTGTGTATTCTGCTAGTTTAAGTTGATCTTGTGACAACCATTATTGTCTGCTCCAAGAAAGGACGCACCGGTTTAATGCATCTATATTATCGTATGAAAACTTCTCTCGATTGGTTAAAACAACACCAAATTGGAGTAGCAGCTGTTTTTGTAGGTTTTGTGAGTCATAAATGGAGCGAGCTGAAGAGCAAACGAGCAAAAGGGACATTAACTCACTTAATAATGTTTTATGTCTCTTTGCTGCTTAAATTTACTGACGAGCTCGATAAACACTTTCCGTCATATTTCATGAATGTTATTTATCTTGATAACTTTACGATTCTAGGCATGACTTTTAATGTAGCCACAACCATAATTCCTCCATTGTGATAAACTTGCTTCCTATCAGCTCTGCATCCAGCAAAGGATCCTTGGGAGCTATAGAACTATATGGCTGTATGGCACCGGCGAGGAAAATCATAGGTGACATTATGCCGCATTCAGTAGTATCAGTCTTGCTGTTGCTAACAACAGACCGTATTTGCTACAATACAAGGGATGAAAGGAGGAAAAAGAGGAGAGAGAGAGAGAGCGAGAGAGAGAGAGAGAGAGATATATATATATATATATATATATATATATATATATATATATATATATATATATATATATATATATATATATATATATGTATATATATATATATATATTATATATATATATATATATATATATGTATATATAAATATAGATATCTATATATATTTATATATATTTATATATATAGAAATATATAAGTGTAAAATAGATAAATATATATATATAAATATATATATATATATATATATATTGTATATGTATGAGGTTAGGATTAAGTGGTTTGGTTAACAATAGTGTCGTGCATTCTCTTGCAGTGTAGGCCCGGCACACATTTGCCCAGTAACCTTATGCCAGTATTTACATTTTGTATATGTCGTCCTGCCTTTTTAGGTGAATAAGCTGGCCTATCTGAGGTCGAAACACACGACGCATTTATGGGGATCAAATATAAGCATACAAACATCACAATACACGTCATTTGCTGAACAGCCAGCTATTCACTCCAATATTTGACTAACTCGTATTCTAACTTATGTGCAGAAAGGTGGTATAACGTTTCACAACCGACAATCTTGCCATCGGCGTTTGTTAACACCCAAGACATGCATTATAATGCAGTGTTCGCCTCACACACACTTTCCCAGTGACTCGCTCGCATTATTGACAAAATGTAAACCTACGCAGCTTAATGCCACTCTAAGCCCTGTATGATCCACTGCTGTAAAGTGAGCATCTATGACTCAATAAACAAACGACACCTTCGTGACCCAATGCTGTTGCTTATGCCTACATGATCCAGATGCTCAGTGTGAGCATGCATTACATATAAATTTGTTAAAAACGTTTATTACTCGTTTACCCATAGCTAATTAATATAAATCCCTGACATGATATTTTCTAGAAAAGCAAGCAAATGTTCAATACTTCCTAGATCCGATCGCTGCCCTCAATAATCGGGGCGACTGATTCGAACTTGACAACCGAACCTCCTATCTCACACCGGCTCTCACCCCGAATGTGACACAGAGAACGGTTGGTTGACTTGAAATGCTATGTTATCATCTGACCCTTCTATCACCTCGATGTGAAAGCCAACATCAGTTCCAGACATTTGGTTTCACACTGCCTTGCGTGCTTTTTGAGACAAATTTGTCCCCACTCTCCCAACTCGCGACAGTACCACCAGTAATCCAGTTTCTCCTCCATGAGGTCTATGCGTTCTTGCAAGTCTTCGATGTACTCGCCCAACAATCAAGATTTATTAAAAAGAGCAAGCTTAAATCACGAGAGTGAGTATCCGCGGCCATTGCGCACAAACACGTCGATGAATTACATCTGTTATTGTCTCTTCCATCCCTGCCTGGTAGCAATTGCTTTTCTTTACTGGTGTTCCCACCAAAGATTCATTCATTATCCACACATCTCAAATCAACAAGATTTCATTGCATCTAACCCGCTGTCGCTGATTCTTTCGGTCGCTTTTCGCTCATAGACCTCGCCCATGTACAAAATCTATGAAACATTTGGCTTGTACGTCACTTTCACTAGCAAAGCGTTGTCACGACAAGGATTGTACCGCCTATCAAATAGAATTGAGCCGCTTAGGGGATTGGGAGCAGCTTTGGGCGGGGCAACGCTACTTCATATTGATCACACATATTGATCATAGACTAGTAGTCAGCCTCAATTATCTCCGTAGTACCCTATACTTAAGATCTCATTTGCATTGAGGGTGTATTGGATAGTTAGGTGGACATTGAACTGAGAGGCGTCTTAGCCTTGACGGACGGCTCAGGATTATTTGGAACATCAGCCCCCTACAAAAGTGGATATGGTAAAATTCATCCATTCAAAATACCTTGTAACGAGGGTCATTGATCTTATCCTACTGTAGGAAAAAACACAGAGTAAGTCATGCATCGTGTTACTTACAACAACGAGAAACTGAATGTTTCCTCTCAAATGAAGCGATTGCCAAACGATGAATGATCCTTAGCTAGGTAAGCAACAAGGCAGGTGGCCTAAATGTCAATAAAAACTCAGACGACTTTTATCTGGTTTCACTGTGGTATAGCCAGGATGCTTTGTTGTGTACGATATGTTGCATGGTAGTTTGTGATGCACCTCTTCAGAAGCACCTTCAGTTAACTGCATGAGTGTCATCCAGAATTCGTAGTGATCCTGTTTACCAGTATTGCAAGCAATAGGCTCGACGACAATTACCGCTGTCGTCGATGAGGTTGTATACTTAAGTATACTCTGCCGAATCTCTTTGCCTTTGTTACAGGTGTGGTCTCTATTACCTGCCGCATGAGGTAAAAGAGCACCCCAGGTCATCAGTATTCCTGTGAAATGCATAAATGTTTTGCTTGCCGTGGGGTCTCTAAGATATATGGTGCAAACAAAACGGGTAAATTGAACATCACGAACATCTTTAAAATAAAAATAATGGCGGAAATTGCAGCCATTAGTGGTGCGTTAACATTGCTCCAGGCAATTATAAGAAGATCATGTATATATGCGTTAGACAATGTGGCGACTTGGTTTTATGGCTAGTGAGTTGGGTGTGATGCTGGTTATGAGGGAATATGAAGCGACCAGACAATAATAGTTGCAATGGTGCATCAGTGTTTTCTCGATCAATGTGATAAAACGATAGATTGCAAAAATATATTCACTTGCTGCTGCCTCGTGTTGCATTATATAAAACACGAGTGCAACCTTTCGAGTGAAACCAATCTTACACTGGCCGTAGGCTGTTAGATACCACGCATCTCGACCAAAAAGCTACGAGGGCACGAAGCAATAAGCTGAAAACAAAATACTCATTAGAATCGGCTTGTTGATATTCATTAGACTGACAGAGCAGAAACCAAAACATTCTATCAAGGTGGTTTCGGCACAAGAATGTCGCAATCAAACTTTATTCACATTCACGGAAGCCAGTTGTTACTCGCAAAAAACTCCAACACTCAGCACGCATTTCATTATTATCATGAAAAGCTGACGAAATGTCTGGATAATATTAAAATGCTATCGCTGCAAAAATTACAACTCATCTCTTATGTAAAATAAATCAGCGGTATTCATATTACACTTCGAATATAGAGCAATTTATAAACGAATCGGTTTCTGTTATAGTCACACCATGGTCTGTAATGTGTAATTTGGTGAAACTGTGCCTTACTAATCGGTATTCATTGTCAGCCGGCTATCAGTGGACGTCTTTGAAGCAGTTGACGGGAAGCAGCTACGATATAATCGCCCCAGCTTGATTGCATTGATAAAATCGTATCAGGTTGCATAATCTGATCTGTTTTCGTCCATGTGTCTACTTTATTCTATGTCGATGCATTTATGGCGGGTAATTAAATTATTGTCACCAGCAAGGAGAAAAAAGAATTGCCTTGACTCTATAAACTTATATGCCCATGGAAGGGATGTCGGAGGTTTTTTAAAAATATTTTTTTCTGAAAAACAAAATACTCCAAACTTTATTAGAGCATGAGAAGTCCAAATTTGCAATTTGTTTTCTTCTATCTTAAAGGGTTAACTTGCTATAAAGCTTTGAAAATTGAGATTTTGAAATATTTTGTGACATTTTTTGTAACAATTCAAGTAACGTGACTTGAAAGCATTAATACACCTTAGATAGACATTAAATGTGATGACTAATTAACCTAACATCATTTCTTGGATAAACCTGCAAGGTTATTTTGTTCTAACTCATATATTTCTGAATGAAATAAGGCAGTAAATAACATCCCTCCCTCTGGTCGTCAAGAGGAAACCTATCCATATTGAGGAATATATCCAGACATGTACATGCAGCATATTGTTAAAGTGGGGTAATTTAAATTTTAACAGTAATTGGCAGTACTGATGGTAATTGCAAATCTAAAACAAAGAAAGACTGTGAAAAAGAAATGTATTTTATTTATCATCTTACTAATGTTATAATAGTATATTTACCTATCTATACCCCCTGCCTCCCCCATTTGTTATCAGCACGGTATGTCCCGCTGATAGCGTGGGTTGGTCAAAGTCCTCTGGGGAATCAAACTCCTGGGGGACAATATAACCTGTCCACGCATATAAATTAGGGGAGATGATCTGGTCCCTGACTAGATGATCTCCTCAAATTCATATGCATGGGCAGGTTATATAGTCACCCGGGAGTTCGATTTCCCAAGAAGACTTTGACCAACGCACACTATTGGTGGGTCATATCGTGTTGATAATAAATGGGGGAGGCAGGGGATATAGCTAGCTAAATATTGTATTATAAAACTAATCAACAAGTATCACGAGGTCACCACTCTCCAAATCATTATCAAGTCTGTGGTAGGTGTATACTGCCTCGTCCCCGTCGTAGGTGATGTTAAACCACTTGGTGAAGCATGGAACCTGAAACACAAAAGCCACCACATTTTGATATAGGTCATCCCTTATCATTTAAACAGAAGCAAATGTGCAAAAGAAATATTCTATTAAAAGCATATTTAAAAGCATTTATATCGGGATGCGACAAGATAAGTTAATTGCTTGTGATCTATTATGTGCATATCAATGAAGAAACAACAAGTTACATATGCGCCCATCTATGGATCTATATGTAACTAAGTAAAAAAAGAAACATGTAACATACAAGGAAACATCATGAATAGTTAACAATAAGCAGAATTAGTATTGATCAAATAAATATAAAATGTATTATATGAAGTCACAACATCAAACACAACCCAAATGGCCGAGTTATACCTGAGAAATGATCTTACCATTGTATGCTGTTCTTATAGCATTTGCCACAAGTGTGTGCCTAACCCTTTTCCCCACTAAAATGTGTTTGGTCTGCTCTGTCACTGGGTCCTGTACATAGGCTTGCTGGACCAGTTCCTTGATGTTCTGTGTCACCTCTTCCACATTTAGTTGGCGCCGCTTAGTGTCCTCCTTCTTGGAAAGGCTGAACAGACACTTGTCCGACTGTTGGTGCAATACGTCCTTTCGAAACCTGATCTGGGCTTTGAGTGCATCCATTTTGGCAGTCATACTGCTGTAACTTTCTACCATATTATCAACCTCTGTTGATGACTGCCACAGGCCATGGTGAATTATGATGTTCGTACATTTCTCCTGGTCTTGTAACTTCTGCCTGGCTGCTTCTTCTTTCTTCTTCATTTTCTCTGCTACAGCTTTTCTCTGTGCCTCTTCTATCTCCTTTTGTCGAATCTTGAATTGCTTCCTCACTGTGGCAACTTCTTTCTTGCTCTCCCTGACTAGTCTCTTCTGTTCTTCGTCACCCTTATTTTGCAACCACTGCATAGTCTTGTTGTTGGAGAACATAATATATGCCTCGCATGCAAAAGTTGAGATGTTGGGTTTGGCCCTCATAAGATGATCTAGAGTGCCGAAGACACTTTCTGCGAATTTTGAAGTCTTCGGCACAGATTGAGTACGGAGTCGGGTTGCTCCTAGTTCGTCTGGGCTCATTTCCCCATACCGGCCACCAGGTAGATGGTCCTTAAATAGATGTTGACATGTTGCTGCCATTGCTGGCAGGAGAATGGAGAGAACTGTCCTGACAATGGTCTCCTCATCGGGTGTACTGGGCTCAACTAACGCATCATAGACACTATCCAAGTCTTATCCCCGAAAACCTTCATGTCTCCTGCAATGAATCTTGGGAGCTCATTGACTGCATCTTGTAGGAAAAAAACTAGCTGTTTGTAATACGTGTTCATGCCTAATACATGAACTGACTTGTCCTCTAACAGTGTCCACAATGGACATGTGACTAACTTGCTGATCAGTCCCAGGGCTTTGGCAGCACCAACATACTGGGGAACCCTCAGGTCATGAAGAACTGCACTCAACAGTCGGTTCATTGGCGTATAAGCCTGCATTCTGAAATGAAATGTTAAAACGAGAACCTCTGAAGGGAACTCAAGGTAGACTCCTCATCTTCTTCTGGGTCAGAAAGTCCCTAACGCACAGGTTGAACTGGCCAAAACACCCACTCTTGTCATCAGCTCCCATAGCAAAGGCTTTACAGGCAGTGCGAACGAAGCGAATTGTTCCTGGCTCCTTAGAGCTAAAGCTTTTGTCAAAGATAGTTGTCTCCCCCTGGAAGACGCCAGTTTCCGCCTCAGTAAGGGCTGTCTGGCAAGTGGACGTCAAGTTCACAAGAGAATAGAGCCCACAGAAAAAGTTGCAAAGATTGCCAAGTGATTCATTTTTATTTTCTGCAAGGGATTCCCAGCTACTTATAACGTTTGGTAACACTTCTATCCTGTAGGTTTCAAGCAAAGAGTTGAACTTTAGCTCAGTCGCCGCTCTGTCTGACATGGTCGCAGATACATGGCACAGGACAGCCTTAGAAACCTCATTTGATGCTTAATTTACACGATCATCCAGGTCCTGAAGAATTTCCTGGTACACTTTCAAGATGTCCTCAGCAGACTTTGTCTCAATGTCTCGAAGACCGAGCACCCATAACTGACCCAGAGCATCAGACGCCTCATAGCCCATGAATTTCCCGCCAAATTTGCTTGTTTCATCTGTTAACAGTGTTGTCTGCTGTTGTTGGCTGAAGACCTCGGCCATTTGTTTTGTGCAAGCACCAGTCTCTCCAAGTTTATGTCCACTATGGTGGATCGTGATGGGAGTTTGTTCGCCTCCTTCCCTGCCATCTTCAGAACACATTTTATTGCTGAGCAGATCCTTCCAGCTGAAATTTTCCTGGTTAAGCAGCTCGTGGATGCAAAGCTTGCAATGATCATTATATTGCTTGGAATCTGTGTCAAACGTTACTACACAGTTGCTTTCTGATCTAGAGTCTCTGATCTTCGAGCTATTCATTTGTCTGCGCCAGTTCTTTGATCTTTTCATTAGCTTTCTTCAGATTCTCCTGCATTATTTCGAGTTGTTGCTGTAGGTCATCTTTATGTTCTTGTGACTTTTCTTCCTCATACTTTGCTACCTTTGCTCTCATATATGCCTCTCTCTTTGATGCCCGTTTGAGCTGTTTTGTTTTCCTGTAGAGGGCAGCTTCCTTTATTTGTACTTTTTTCCGTAATTTGTTCTGTCCTCTGCAGTTCTTCTGCTACATTTAAAATCCAATATTAGTGGTTCCAACTATCAGCTAATTTGTACTCACCAGTTGAACTTTAAACTGAATGATCAGCTGACTCGCTGTCGTGAGCCGCAAAACTTCAATCTCAGAGACTACAGTAAAACATTAGAAATAAATACAACAAAGTAATACATTTCGACATTAACTGGATCAAATAAATGAATAATCATCATCCAAATGAAAGAAAATGTTGTAGATATATCTTCAAAATACACTTTTAATGTATGTATCCTACATGAAGTTCAAGCGGTATCGAAAGATAGTCATTATGGGGTGGGGGTAGCGATGAAATACCCTTATGTGCTGCAATGTGCCGCTCTTATTTGGAAAACTAACTTTACAGATGCATTTGAAAATGGCTAAGCTTTACAAAAATGTATGTTGCATGAGTGTGCTACCTTCAAAATAAAATCCACATACCTTTAAGTCCTCTAAGAGTTTAAAAATCGCACAGATTACCTAATTTTTCATCAATAAAGAATTTAATAGTCATGAAAAGGTTTTTCAGACATTCAGCAGTCCAAAACATCCAAAGCTGAAAGTGAAACGCTCACAAAAACACGCGTGATTAGGCGAAATTCAAGTGACCTTGATCAGTCAAAATATGTAAACAATCCGCAAATTTCGAAAATCGCTGTTAAAGATCGGACCAGGGATGTATCATTGTTAAATGCCAGCATTTTGTAACCAATGCCCATTACAAATATAACATTTTATCTTTCTTATGATATAATATCATCCAGATATGATAAATATAAAGACCTTTTCTGAGGAGATTAAAAAACAGGTATCCCCATTATAGCACAATAGACAGTGCGCAGTTAACAAGTTGTCTCGTAGCATTCACGAGGAATGCACCGTTGTAGCGATAAACAAAAGACTTTGCAAGCTTGAAGCCCAAATGGCATCCCTTGCCAAAAAGTCGCCGTATTCATCTTTCGTATACACCGATAAATCGATACGTCATTGCTAAAATCATTTTTGGAAGAAGAGAACATCAAGGTGCTCGAAATTGAATGCCCATCAAAACCAGAATCATGGACACTTTCATAGCGGATAACTATAGCGACTGGAGATATAAATCTACTTTACAACCAGGAATTCTGGCCTGACGTCTTTCCTGACATCCCTACCCATGGATAGAATTCTGATTAGGAGCAATGTAAATATCTCCCGGATTTTATTATTGTGGAATTTGTTGCAGTAGGTGAATAGAGCTTATTGCCATCAACGTCAATAAAATCAGTGTGTCGTCGTTGCAATCTATTGTATATGGCACGTCGGCCAAAGTCACGAAAACAGCACGGTTAATCATGAAAGAAGAGGCGTGAACACATTCATGCCCGAGTCAACGAATCACCTTTTTAGCCAATCGTTTTTGTTTTAGGTCAGCAATCTCGACATTTAATAGCCTTTCTGTAACTACCCTGAGATCATAAAAGAACATCATAATGGACATTTGTAGCACTATATATTTTCATTTCGCGTGTATCCCTTGATAAATACATATGTTAATTACAATCATTAAGTTTCCTGCATCATACTGTTTTGCCGACCGCAACTAAAAAAAGATAAAGACGAATAAATGATTGATATGATGGCATGTATGACCTTAAACATCGCATTTAATTCTTTAAATACACACTAATTCTTGTTAAGGCAAAATACTTTATTTCAGATGCAATGGTAATTTTGCATTTAAACATAGACGTGGGTAAATAAGCAAAAAATGGCTCCATTATATGGGAGCTCCATGCTTCCATGTTAATATAATACATTAACGAGCAGCTTCTGTGTTCGTTATTAACCACTTCAACTGACGCCCTAACATCTCGTTTGACATATTTCGTCATATCGTCATAGCTTTACTACCAAAACGATGCGGACGATCAGCATCCGGAAATTGGAGTCGAAAACGCCTGATACACTGCCATCATAAATACTGGTTTTCGTCAGAACTATTTTCATTCCTTATTCTAAAGCGCAGAGCTTTTTAAAATGTATCCATAACTTTTTTTTGTCTGAGTATGTACGTTACACAGTGATGTACGTGCAATGCTGCTGCTCGGACACGTTTTTCACGCACAAATAGTGTCTTCTGCTACCTTACAAGAAGGTTGTTTCATATTAAAGAAAATCTTAGTTGGCTTATTTGCGTATGCAATCTATTTTAAAGATACTGAAAACGAATAGCCATTATTTTCGTTTGCCTCGAAGATATATTACTCCTTTCTCTCTAGAGTGACACTGTGACTGTTTGCTTAACCTTGATTCGGTTTATATTTGCCTAAGATACTACAAAAGCAAAATCATAAAGACACAACCAATGAGACGACGAGATGATACAAGGTTATTGAGCTCGAACAGGTAGGGTATGCTGTATTGGTTGTGAACGGTACTGCAACATCGAATAGGTAATTTTACATGAACAGCAACATCAAGTATCAATCTCATTATCGCTAGGGTAGAAGAGTTTTATTAAGTGCTATAATCTGATTACAACCATCCAAAGAATAGCGCGTGATACTTACAATTCCTGCCAATGCTATCTCTGTAAGGCTCTGAGCACGTATTATAATTGTAAGAATTATATTCGCAAGGATTTGTAAATTGAACTGGAACATCAGCAAATAAATAAATTACTGAGCTAAACAAATAAAGTTTTTTTTGCACAAATCCTATCGCGTTACTGTCGTTTTGCGTATGGACCACCTTTCATCCCATATAATTACAGATTTGGGAAGGCTGGTGGAGAAATATGCAGCCGCAGTCGACCACGGAATGACGACAGAGGAAGGAAATATTGGGAGAAGGTTTGCAAAATAATGGATTCATCATGTGGAATAGCGAGCAGGATGACGTCTAAGAGAGACTGAACATCATGGCTGATCTAATGACACCGGCCGCTTGGTACCATATGGATGGCGATCATATGCATCGTATGCGTACTTTTTGATTTTTTATATCGACAATCGCAATGACAGTAGAGTCTTAGATTAATGTGATAGTTAAGTGGCATTGCCATTATTTGATGCATTACATCAGTCAGCAGAACCTTATTCTACAATGCTGCACCGATTGGATTTAATTTATATGTACACCGTTCATATCTTATATACGATGCGGAATCGTGCTAATTATTGTTTGAACTAACATCACGATTATGTTAACCTTGATGAACCTATTTAATGTCGGCGAATATGCAGGCTGTATGCTATTTGCTTGTAGATAGTTATGACCAATTCACAAATGACATATCTCTACAACAAATGGTGATTACTCACAA
Organism: Urechis unicinctus; assembly: GCA_034190875.2. Lineage (NCBI taxonomy): Eukaryota > Metazoa > Annelida > Polychaeta > Xenopneusta > Urechidae > Urechis > Urechis unicinctus. Next base: position 10,386,015 of record CM067353.1, read on the forward strand.
TTGTAATTTGCACTCACACACAGCCAACTAGAATTTACAAACACTCAACTCTTTTATGCGTGAGACAAATTTGTATTTCTATCAAATAATTCCTCTGATGGAAGAATATTGGATAAAATCAGTCATATTACAATGTCTGTCAATAAACGAGCATATTCTACTGGTCCAAGTCATGGTGTATATAGTGCCAAAGGCTAGTACATCTGCGTAAATAGATGTGTCGTATATCGTACTCGTGTCTGGCACTGTCATTAAATCATAAAATCGATAACTTAGAAGGGAAAAAACGACATAAAATAGAATGTTGCACATCAAGCGAGTACTTAATGCTTAGCCATCCATGGCATTGCCCTCGTCCAAATCTACTTTGTAACGTACAAAGGATATACCAAATGGCTCTTTTCATTACAATTATTGCCTTTGGTGACACTATTTTCTATCAGACGGGGACACTTCTCTTCGTTACAGTTGAGTATTATATATATATATATATATATATATATATACATATATGAATATATATATATATATATATATATATATATATATATATATATATATATATATATATATATATATATATCTATATATATATATATATATATATATATATATATATATATATATATATATATATATATATATATATATATATATATATATATATATATAAAAAAAGGCTTTTTTTGGCCACAACGCAGTAGACATATGATGCTTAAAACCCCAGCCGCCAACTTATGGTTGTTTAATGCGATGGTACAATTTCTCTGTTTTGCGATATTCATTGGATGATGTGGTCCTTTCTGCTGAAATGCCCGGAGAAGAGAAGGTAAGCTTACATATGTCATCAGCGCAAAAACAACAATCTCAAAACGACATTGATACTTTGACGGATCATCCGGACCGAGGCTCTATAAGCAGCAGGGGCGCATAGCATGATGTGCTGCCGCAAACCCGACGAGTCGATCTTCATTTATCAATGGCTTTTACTGCCCTTAAGCACCCTTAACGTTCTGACAGTTCTATTCAGGGCGGGAGTATGAGTGCATCTACTCCAGATATTACAGTAGAGTTCTGTTATGGCTGCTAATGGGAATGCATTGCCAAAGTTATTGTGTATATTTTACAGCGGATTTATACCTACGCGGTGCGTATTCATAAGCTTTAGCACCACCAATAGATACAATTAATGTTATTTAATGCTATTCGATACCTATGTAGCTCATGTTATCAGCCACATAAAATTCAACGCAAAGAATAGCGGTTGCCAGCACTTTACCGTAATGGCAATATTCTCGGCAAGACCCCAAAACACTATCTGGACCGATTTAAAAAAATCCTTCTGGATTTGCCAGGGATTTATGTGCTTGCGACTAACAAGAGCCATTTTGCTTTTAAGGCATACTCCTGAGAGAAACTAATAGCGTAGCGATGGATGGAGCTGTCAGACGTCGTCGGTAGAGCAGAGGGAAGATGGATGTAGGGCATGGGCCAGACTTCATCGTGCTTTTTCTTTTTAATGTTTCCAACATTTCACCTTTCCCCTATAGTGAGGCTTAGCCGACGTGAGGTAACGAGCACAATAACTGCCAATGTCCTTGTTACCAGCTCACACCTTATCAACGTGTGGTAATTTGCGTCCCCTAGATGTGTACTTTTTGTGTTACATAATGTATATACGAGTTATAAGATATGCTTGACTGGGTTTTATTACTGAGTAATAATACTTGACGCCTGTTCCAACGGAAAATAGGATATTATACACAACCCTATTATCTATGTTGGATGTTGGCATAGTGAACTGCGAATATGCATATAAACGAACCTGTTCCAGAATGTTATTTTTGTTTTTTAATTATTTACTTTTGGACGTTGGCTTTTCGGACCACTTAAGCTTACGCTACAAAAATATGATTAGTTTGAAACGCTAAATGATGGTTTAATTTTAAACCCTTTTAATCACGCATACGTTTTCGATTGGATAAACGTTCCGCTATCGACATGATATCATAAACACTGGTTTAATCCGAGCTCATCAAAAATTGCTAACTCAACAATGATTTCATCAATCGCTGGTAAATAAATGTAAACTAACTAAAACGATCAATCATGACCAGGAGTTCTGTTGCAGCTAAAACATAAACCATGAATCAGCGTAAGAAGTAGCGGCATACAAAAGACTAACTGATGAAAAAATCCCTATTGTATATTTATTTTAGAGCTTGTTACCAGGAACAGAGCGCCTGTGGCCGTAGGCAACCTGGCACGTTTTTGCGCTATCTGGTTATCAGGCCTATACGGATATAAGGATATTTGTTGATGCAACTTCTGGTGACATTTAATTTCAGCAACATCGGCTCTAGAGGTTTGTTACAAACCAATTAGCGATTACAGTACTGTGAGCAGGCTCATTAATTAACTGGTTGCAAATAGCATACTTGTTGTTGATGGCTTTCAGCAACTATTCTTGTATTCACATATTGACTACCCATGATAGCATCAGCTGCGATGGCGATATTTGAGTGTAAAGTACACGGAGAGATGCCCAGAGTCTGTACCGGTAACAACGTGTGCTCACCACATGTGCCAGCAATTGATAAGCAATCAATCAATTCATAATATTTTAATCACACCTGGCAAAGTATCCAATGGAAGAGTTTACGAGCCCAGATAGTATCAGCCAGCTCGTTAACTAATTTTCCTTGCCCAGCGTGCACACACTGCATCCCTTAGTTATGCCGATAATACCGTGTGATGTTCCAGTGTCGTGTAGATCCACATTGTGCCATGTACACTTATTTAGTGTTGTCTTGTCATTTCTATTCATGTCGTGTCACTGGGATATTAAGAGCCACTGCATCATTATGAACAAATTAGGCTTAATAAGTGCCAAAGCATCGAAGAGATTCTCATAGTATCTACCATATTTGCGCAATGGCATATAGTAATCATGACACAGAAATGCCGTTAGCTTTACGCGTTGTCTCGGAGTGTGATAGGCTGCCTATCTATTTACGGTTTGCCACCTGTGCAGAGTATTGGCAGTCATAGTATTGTCAAAGTCCTCCGACCTGCACTACTCTGCGGTCTGTGAAATATAAGTGCGAACAATAACGCACCTGAGCTCAGAGGAAGCCATTGCGTTATCACGTGTGGCAGCTTGAGGTTGTTAGTGCAGGTACGATTGCTGGTATTATGTGTTTAGTTCTACAACCTTTGTTAGTCTGTCCTCAAACTTACAGCGGCTTACGTTACCCCAAGTGCAACCGTCCCTTGACAATGACATCTGTCTCCTTCATGCTTATTTTGTGCTTATTATTGCCTCAAATTGTGATGTGGCAAATAAAATGTACCTCAATCAAAATTGCTTGTGAATGCATTGTAAGTATACATTTATACAGATAGACTGTGTTATAGGGCGTCAAAAGCCCCGTACACCATTAGGTCGTGTTTATAGAGATAAAGAGACAACATTTCGATGATTGACATGATAAGTCATTGCGCAATTTATAATGTGTGGCGGAGGGCAACGGGTTACATAATATGATCATTGAGCGAAAATATCTTGTTAGGTGACAAATATATGGTGGCCCTTGTTGCAAGTTGTGCTTACACCAAGCGATTGCAATAGAGCGTCTTATTGACATATCATTGTCAAGCTCAAGGCATAATGTGACACTCACTGCCTGGACAAAACCATATCAAACGGCTGTTTTGCACGTCATTGGGAAGGCAGAGCATGAAAGGGAGGGTGGCATTCGAGGCAAACAGGGAAAAGATTTATACAAAAGGGACAGGATCAAGAGGAAGGGATTTTCGGAATCTAATAAGCAGTCATATGGCTGACACAAAGTAAGCCCCCACAAGCACACAAATAATAAATATTTTGGAAGGTACATCACGATTAGTGAATGTATAACATGCCAGCTGACTGTTTTGTTATGCCAAATGTACCTATACAGGGCCCAGAGACTGGTTAAAAGCCCGACTACTAATTTGCAATGATTATCGAGATAATATTTAGGAATATATCAAGGAAACCCGACTAACTGTGAGTGAGTTTTTTAAAAATGTTCCGACACCAAAAAAGGCAAGGCATGAAATTATTTGATGAGAGTTTATTATAGCCGACATATCAGATATTTATTCACTGGAGAATTCTATGTCTAAGGTATATAATTATGGAGGCTCTCTCTAAATAGAATTCAGTTGTGGTGCTAGCAATATAATTTCTTCTTCGAGTTCCAAAACATTGCGCATTGTTTTAACAGTTGGCCCTAACAAGCGGCTATGAGCCTTATTGCAATTTTTGTTTAATGCCAGCATATTGACGACGAGAGGTTACCACGCCTTCGTGGCCGATAATTGCATCGCCACATTAGTCATCACTCTCTGCCTGCTACTACTGAGTAAAGTCCATTTGTCCGTGCACACCAATTACCAAGGATGCATTATGCACCACCAGACCGTTGGTGATAAACTTAATCAAACAGCTTTTTCCGAGACTGCCGTTATTACCAAAATGACCCCTTATGTCAGTCTTTAACAAATCAGTAGCAAATCAAAAGCAACAGTATGGTTTACTTAGCTTTCAACAACGGAGACTGTCCCGTAAAAATATGGAAGGAGAAGAATGTGATGCTCAGCAAGGTGTACTATCGTCTATTTTGCGCAAACCCGATTATGCCTTGACTCTTTCTCAAGCTCCACAGTATCCTATTCAGTGCCGCCACTGAATCTGCCTTTTGCAGGCAAACGCATGTCATTTTTATAGCAATATCCGTTTTGCCAGCATATCAACGACGAGAGGTCAACATTAGGTCTTAATGGCCGATTAGAACACAATGATCACATGCAGAAATGCGTCCTTATTTGTAGCAATACATAGAAAAGGGGCATGGGAGAGCTCACCAGCTACTAAATGTGTTATGCCATCGACGCCGTACCCGATCAAAGACCACTCATTCATACAGCTATATTCCGAGAAATAAAACTTACCGGGAGGATTATTACTTTTCAACTGAAATACGCCTTGGAAGCCTGTTGGTTTCATTTGTTAGGCAAGTATTCTTGCGTTATCCATTTCCCGGCCTTTAGTGTTTATATAAAGCACTAGCAATGCATATCCCCTAATATATTTGAAAGACTGAATCCACTAATTGTTTAACTACGCCACAATACAAAAGAAATAAAGTTTATTAGAAAGAAACGCGTTAAGGCTCTGGAAAGAGATAACAAACCATTTGTGTATCCATCTGTAGCATTGTCAGCTATGTAATATAACGACTGTTTGGGGTCCATGTTTAAAATATTGGACGACGTGTCGCGTGGCACCACGTTCATCACCATTAGATTGCTGAGCATATTTGCGATATGGTCGATAAAAATACCGTTTGTATCGCATACACACGAGAGGCCAGACTCTGAATTCGGACTGGTGATAGTTTAAAATCGTTAATTTGGTCGCGCGTGTTATCGCTGCTAGCGTCATTTGAATACAGTAACAATATAACGGCGGTTAAACAGCTATTGGCCTATTGTGACTGTTTTATTTGAATAACAAAACATTAACTGCCTCTTGTTAAAATAATGATCATCACCACATATAATCATAGAGTTGCATGAACATCGATTAAGTGTAAAAGTACAAACAAGGTGTGACGTTAAATACCTTAGCTTAGAACCGTTACTATTGGCCTTGTCAATACAACACACATATGGGACATCACCATCGCTGATATCATACCTGAATAAATCAGGCTTGGCTTGTGTGCTTGTATAATTCTCTTTTATTGTTGTTAGGATTCATAGATTAAGGACTGCATAAGTGATAATGGTCATGAGCGTCGATAGTGATCGTAATGACAGGATTAGCTACGTTTCGGAATAAATTTCTCGTCCTAATTGAGTTACCGTACTCGCAAGCCAGTGATTGCTTTGCCAACTATGTAATAACAATGACTCAGAAGTGTCTCGTTCTTCTGTCTCGGTTTGTTAATTGTAAGCACATCGTGATTATAAGGCTGCTAATATATTTTATAAACTGCATTTCGGAATATCTGTATGAATTGATGAATGGATTAATTTGGCCTCGTATATATATATATATATATATATATATATATATATATATATATAGATATATATATATATATATATAGATATATATATATAGATATATATAGATAGAGATATATATATATATATATATATAGAGAGATAGAGATAGAGATATATATATATATATATATATATGTATTATATATATATATATATATATATTCTATATTATATCCCTATATATATATATATATATAGGTATATATATATATCTATATATATATACATAGATATATATATATATATTTTATATATATATATATTTATATTATATATTTATGTTTATATATTATATATCTTATCTATATGTCTATATATATATATATATATATATATATATATATATATATATATATATATATATATATATATAATTAACAACTAAACAGAGGCATGATAATTCACCCCATAGCAGTGACAAATATGCGGTCTTACGAACAAATATAAAGAAAGAGGGCTACAACCGTGTCTAAACACCATGGCTTACCATTGTAGGTTTTCAAATTTGACAGGATATATCATTTCGTTTCTCAGTAATATGCAAACAGTTAGCTAATGTTTAAAACACAATGTCTGTAGCCATAAAAGTTTTCACTTATCACGACAGGAGCTACTTTTTTGCAAATAATATATCTGTCAAGATATAAGTGACGGATGATATTTCCATGTAATGCAATCGGAATGCAGCCTATAACGGGCTCATGCTGCACAGGGCAAACGTCACAGCAGTATGGAAAACCACATACGGGCAATCATTCACTCGGTCAAAGCAACTCCATGCGCTGCAGTACATTCGATATAATGGGTGTATTTGCAGTAAGTTGATGGTGTGTAATCGCAGAGGCTGGTGAGTGTATTAGCTTTGTTGCGTGTGTGTATGTACTGCCTGCAAAGAAACGGCAAAAAGTGGTCAAGGGTATTAGTAGTGTCCCTCAAGGGTCGGTCGTTTCTGAATAAACAAAACTGATGTCGTATGTGCTGTTTGAAATAGTATTTTAAAATATTGCAGATGACTCCTGAGTGAGGACCAATAACCAGACACAGAAGCTAACATAACGCTCTAGACTGGGGAATCGATTTGAAAATGGTTTTGACATAACAACATGAGTAGTACTACAGGGTGAACGAACGTTTGAAAACCGAATGGGCAATGCGTAAGGGGAAAGGGATTTAGGCGTTAAAATTCACTAGCCGTTTAAATCCAGCTAAACCTGTAATGCAGCAGCAGCAGCAGCAGCAGCAGTACAGGTGAACAGAGTTCTCTTGATGATCAGACGGGCCTTAACTAGTCGCTTTATGATAGATGTGATCAAACTGTTTCAGCGACTTTATTACCTCCTTGAACTCCAAGGCGATGGATATTACTCTTCCCATCTGATCAGGTGCTTGAATATGTTCTAATCTCCACCATTACACGATACTACAGACACAACCTATCGTCTACTCGCGCAGTACAATGAACAAGACAGAACGTCGACATGTTTTACCTATTTACCATGCACGATTCGTAAGAAACTGCATTCAGTCATATATGAAGCGCATTCGATGGTGACGACACACAAATGTCTGGAAGGGAAACTCATTCCTCACGCACCCTTGCCACTTTAGTGCTGCTGATTATGACTACTTATCCTTGTCGAGCGGGCAAACACCGCATACTTTGGTTATGCCGACAAATACCATATAATTTCCCCACGTCATGTTGACTCACATTGCATGGGCACATGCATAGATAGGGTGTGTTAAAGGGCGTCAAAACTGATAAGGTCGTACATATAAGGAAAAAAAGAACGCTTTCATGATTGACATGATAACTCATTGCGCAATTTATAATGAATTACAGTTATATACTTGCTGCGGGCAAAGAACTAAACGGCAAATGAGCTAAACTGTCTTGTTAGATGACAAATACATCATGACCCTTGGTGCAAGTTGAACTAACACCTAGCAACTGCATTAGAGCAGACGGTCGATGTATCGTTATTATGCTGATTGTATAAAGCTAGCTGTTTGGACATTGTTTGCTGAATTCGAATGGCTAATAGATTATAGCATATATCTTACTACCTTTCCTCGGAAACACCCCCAGAGTAGAGTCGCCCGTTCGATGGTGAGGTTAGCAAATAATTTAGCCAATTATTTCCCCAGTATAACCTGTTGGGTAACCTTCGTTATATATTATAAACCTTTTTGTCTTACCTCGGAGTCATGATTACTTACGTAGAGTGAATTAGCAAAGAACTTGTTTCGGGACGGAACTAGAGGTACACCACTAATGAAGTTGTCGAAACCTACTGATTGCCATTCATCATCACACTCTAGCTGTTATTAATGAGAAATCTATTGGTTCACGCCAAAATATTAACATGGATGCCTTTAGCTACAGATGGTGGGGTACAGTAGCAAACACTTTTTGAATGCCGTAATTCCTGACCCCGAAGGGTATCCCATTGTGCGACATCGCTGCATCGTTCAGAAAGTCGTAAACACGACATTTAATCAATAAGCTATTTAATCAATAAGCTATGTTAAAGAAATGTTTTGTCAGTCTCTAACAAGTGTTTCTATTACTTATTTGCTGTCAGTGATCATGCAATTTTTTCCGCAATAATAGCGCATTTACAGTCGTTGTAGACATTTCTGTCATTAGTGGACTGACTAAGGATGGTTATTTCTGGAGCTATTGTCTTTAGCCTGCGGGAGTACAGTTTATCGCAGCCTGCTGCATCGTTAAGGCTAAAGACGTCATAAATTGCATACTAAAAACACGTTTGTGGTGCCATGTGTTTAATAAGACTGCAGATATTCTCTAACAGAGCGTTGTAGGTACGTAACTAAATGTAAAATGTAATATCGCCTTCCATTTTGATAATTTGAAATGCTCCATTTAATTCAATACTAGCGATAAAAGGCGCAACAGTTTCAAAAGAAGCAAAATGGAGGAAAACAGCTAATTATTCCTTTTTGGTAGTGTCAATCACAGACAAATATATATCCAAAGATCAATGCTATGAGTTATATATCCAAGCATCATGGTGGTATAGTCTTGAATGCAATCTATGACCATCATACTGACGATATACATTAGGCCATGGACATGCAGTTTGTCATCAGAGTAGCAAGAGTAGATGTACATTTTATCTGAAAATTGGATATAAACAATCTCAAATGACAAACAATTTGTTTCTAAAACATAGAACTCTGGCGTAACTCTTAACCGGGAAACACATTACAGATGTGTAGATTTAAAGGGCTTGTTCATGTATCAAGGGGGTTGCTAATGGGTGATGCGAAAGAGTACTGCATCTGCAATGATTTCTACTAGTTCGCTGCACCGTGTAGAGTGTACCCTTGCCTGGTTATAAACTATGCTATGGTATGCTTAGCTTTAAAGAGTTAAGGCCATTACTAGCATTCCGGCAAAGCTAGTCAAACCTATTTGGTGCCCTTTTTCAATGATGATTCGCATTTCCAATGCATTGATATAATCGTTAGTTTGCACCAGTTATGCGTTTTTCGTTTTTTTTTTTATACACTATTGGCATAGCGATGCATGCTTCATGCCCTTTGGTATTCGATATCAGGCAAATTGAAATCACGAGGAGGGCAAGCGGAGTTAACTTCCAATTTCTGATGCTGATACTATCATTACCCTCTAGAACAGAACGTATGATCCCATTATAACTAACAAGTCTTTTCTTCTGACCGAGAACTCACCCCTATTACACCGCGCGCACCAATTTCACACCTCAACCAGTCCCCAATATGCCCTCATGTGCTGTGCTATGTCGGAAAATCACTGCATCGTGAGTCTCATCGCAGCTTTTAAGAGCATCTTAGGGGTATCATCTCTCATTCTAATCTGAATGCAATAGCAAATTTACTGCTGCATCATAAATCACTCTCCCTAATAATTATCTCATGTGGCGGAGAATCCCAATTGCCGGAAATGTAACTATAGTCTTTGTTATCTTTCTGCATCGTCCATCTTATCCATATCATGAAGCAACTGCTTTTCATTCCTAATCGCCCCATACAACTCACTCATCAGCTGAACTTGTAGAATCGCTACACGATTCTATTGTATCTAGACTGCTATCGGATCTCGTCAGCTACGTTTCTTTGATATACCTCGCCCGATAGCAAAATCTTTTCACCAGGTACGTTTTATGTAGTTTCCAACAACAGGATGCTGTCACTACAATTATAGAAAGCTAAGAATATGATGCTTATACAGGAGTACCAGCATCCGCTTGGCGTAAACCTGTCTTTATAATCGTTCCAGCATTCCACGTCGAATGAGCAATTAGCGGCTGAGGGGAGTTGGAATATATAATGACCAGCCACCCATGATGTCATAGACTGGAAGCAGGTTCAACTATCTTCAAACATTGGATAAAACATTTGTTGTTCAGCAAGAACATATACAGTTATATATCATATTTGGATGACAAACACAAAACGCGAAGACATGCAGTCTCGTACACTCTAGCGCTGTTATTTTAATACAACGACATGCATTGCACGGTGTTACACACCCAATGAAACATATCTGTTATAAAGCCTAATCCCCTTGGGGCCTCGCATCGTCAGTAAAGTTGTGACGCAATCAGTGCGATCAACTCAGATCGCTCTTTCTATCTAACCACGCTGTAGTATCCATTTGTGACATTTTAACACTAAGTATGATGAACGACTCGCATCCAAAGCCGAAATTTAATCTTTATCAAAATTTAATCACCATGGAAATTCACCACGTATGTACTTTGAGATCTGCGGGCTGTCTCTACATGTCATGTGGGCTACTAATATTGCTATATTACATACACAACCAATATTAAGTTGTGCTTATGTTGGACGAATGTGACGCGAAAAATGGCATACTTTCCAACGTGGAATAACTAATAATTCAGCCATTAATATAACACAGACATTTAATCATATAGGATTTACCTTGAATAAATGTTTAAACTGGTCTAAGACCATGATGTTAGTTTAATGGCTATATGTGCCAACTTGGCATTCATGCTATTAATTATATTCGGAACATATATATATATATATTTTTATATAAATATATATACATATATATATATATATTTTTATATATATATAGATATATATATATATATAAAGATATATAAATACATATACACAGATGCATATATATATATATATAATTATATATATATATATATATTCATATATATATATCTATATGTAATATATATATATATATATATATATATATGTATATGTATATATGTATATATAGATATATATTCATATATATATACAAATATATATATATATATATATATGTGTGTATATAAATATAATATATATATACATATATATATGTGTGTATATATATAATAATATATATATATCTGTATATATATCTTTATATGTGTATATATATATATATATATATATATATTTATATGTATATATATATAAATCTATATATCTATATATATATATATCTATATAATATATATATCTATATATATATATATATATATATATATATATATATATATATTATAAAAAGGGTTCCATTCCTTATCTCTCCTACTGATGATGTCAATATCTCATCTCCCAAATAATTCTAACTACGCATCACCAATAGCATCGATTACATTCCAAAATATAAAACTATGCGGTATCATGTGCTGTCGTTCTTGCTGATTTTGTTCTACGGTATCATGCATTAGACATTTATTTTCTGCATCCGATGGGATGTGCCTCGCAACATGTTATAGGTTGATACAAGATCAAATACTACCACATCGTATAATAACTGTTAATATTGTGTGCCCAGCTTTCTATCACCACAAATGAGTCAACAATCATCCGCCTCATGTTTTGGGTACGTTATAACTGAAATCAACTGCATACCGATTTGATACGTCAAATGTTTCAACCGCACGTACAAAGGGGCAATTATCATATGTTCCTAATTTCAACCATAATCGACAGATCAGTACCATGCCCTAATGACAATTTCCAAAAAACAGCAGCAACTTCATTTATTGGCTACAAACCGCGGAAGTTCACATGTAATCACAGGATCATGTGGGAATGGGTACAGACAGTGATACTGGGTCATGTGGGCCTGCCTAGTTGTGCTGTGTCATGTTCGCCCTATCATACGTGTGGGTATGTCGACACACAAAGAGTCACATGTGAAATACGTCTTACACAGTGTTACTGTGACATGCTTGAATTTATCGCTGTCGCCGGGTAATTGGTGTAAAATACTAACACTGGATTTTGCAGGATTACACAATGTAAACGTGCCACTAGGTCATTGAATTGTAGTTGTCATTTTGAAATGGCCTTCTGGTCTTTCTCGGCAGATCTTTGTTCGCGAGTGTTATTGGCATATAGAATCAAGTACAATCCAACTCATGGACAGCGAATAACAATGCGATTCACTGTCTCTTGTCTCAGAAAGATTATTTAATTGACATCACTTCTGTTAACTGCTCCCGTCTGAAGTGGTGTGGACGGAGTTAATTATCGCACGTAAGTGGTGAACTCCTACTCTTGCGAGGTTTGTTAAAAGTGCCATAGACATGTTGTTCATAACATAATGCATGCGCAGTCATAACTGTATAGTTTATAGAATTACAGTTAACCTGGATCATAACCTGCATTTGGTTTCTATATAGATTTCAGCTAATGGCAACTTATGCAGCATACTAATGTGGTTTTATACATTAACATCCATTTCAATCATTGTCGTTAAACGTAATGGTACATTCAGTCACTCTCGTGGGTTTCCTTTGTAAGGATGAATGCGAGTTGTTTAGGCGCAAGGCACGGCGATATTGGTCAACGCAGGTATAGATACACTTTCCATGAACGCGCTAGATAATGCGGTGAATGGTTGGTGGGGTTACTCTTCTGTAGGGCATTGAAGGGTAATATAAATATTGCATGGGCGCAACGAAATCACTTCTAAAGCGACGCAATAATTTGACAAGGTAATTGCTGTGCGTAGTATGAGTTGTTAAAGGTACTGACAAAAGCACAATCAGTCTGCATTTTTAGTTACATTAAGTGCAGTGGATTTTTAACATCAGATTATGTGATTCGTCTCTCTCTCAGATTTGTACTTAGGCATTCATCGAAGAAACCCTACACTCGTATATGCGCCTAACCTCTTGGCGCAATCGATTTCGATCATTAAGAAAACCTATCGCGGGGACTTGCGACGGCCTCGCAGGTTATTTGTGTATAGATGCAGAATAATCATGCTGGTCTAGAACAATACAGGTAGTTACAATACGCGAGATTCTTGCCGGACATAATGAGAGGCTCCTGGATCTATGCTGCCATTGCCTCTGACCGTAAGATGTTCTAAGCTAAGCCAAGCCCCATATGCCTTATGATGAGAGCGTTGTTTATGTACATCATGTACAAACATTGGCATTAAGAAATGAATGCAAATAAAGTTGCGCTCCCGATGGTATTAAATCAAGTTTATCATTCTTGTGAACGTTATCTATAGCGATACTTCTGTAGACAGGTGACCTCCGACGAAGTGTGAATCTGATTACCTGTTCGTCATCATGGTGATTCTATATTTGTCTAGTTGACCCGGTGACCTTGTGTTATCTGACACGCCTTTCCATTACTATGATAAATTGATACTTTACAATTAACATCCTCTTGCGGAAAGCCATTTCGTTAAATAGTCTAATCGGTGTGCGTCTGATGTAAGGCAGCCGATTTCACGTCCCCAAAGCGGTTACTTTAGCTTCCTCAGGGACCTCGCCTGCATTTCTGCATTTGGAGTATTGGTAGCGGGTAGTTTTGAGTATTGGCAGTAGGTAGGTTGGTGTATCGACACCGGGTAGGATGGTGTCTAAGTTTAGTTGGTTGGGGTAATGTTATTGTTGTGCGTTGTCGTCTTATGTACATGTCTAAGGTTGCTAGTTACGCATGTGGTTATACGCAACAACCGTTGAACGCTTAGTGTATATCGCCAGCGACAAATATAATGATTAAGTGGCAGCTTTTCGAGCCTTCTTATCGAATGCAATTAAGCAATTAATATCTGTTCATTTGTAATTGTTATCTTCTTATATATGGTTAGGAATTGAGCGAGAAACAGCGAGAATACAGCTAAATAGTGAATCAATCAATTCCAAAAAATAAAATCGTCTCATCACACTGAAAACATGATTATAGATGTATCATGGTCAAATGTTCTCCAATATATTGACCGGTGTCAGTCGCAACGTTCATATGATAAGGGCAATGCTGTTGATTATAACGATAACCAAGGTGATCGTGGTGGGGATAGTGATCATACGAGCTTCCATCCTATAATAAAAATATGGTGCCGTTATACAACAGACCCCGTGAAGCGTCATTGTGAACGGCCAAAACATTAGACAAAACGCGAAGCGCACGTGACACTTGAGTGCAAGTAGTCGTAACACTGCCGCTTGTCTCATTTTAGTTGCATGCGATTTTATAACTTATGCCACTGGAAAATATGTACGAATCTTAGCTAGAATAACTGCAATTTCTGATATTGACCATGTACCACAGCACGGGGTGACTCAAAGATGCATATAGTGCATGACGTCTAGATATTCAAAGCTCAACATATATTGAGAAGACATTATATGTCACTCATCAAAAGGCAGCTGCTTACGGATCTGTAATACCAACATGAAATTCCCTCATGTGTATATTACTCTTTAAATTTCACCTATAATTGGACAACACCATCTCCCTCATCAACACTGGAGACCATTGACAAAACCTGCCGTAGAATCTATCATCTTTACCGACAAGTGAAAGAGGATTAGAATGAGCCATGCTGCACGCTGATATGTTTTAACCACTCATCACACACGACTTGAACGATACTCCACATTCCGTGAATGACGCGAGTCCGATGGTGGTGTAATATGGTGATGCTGGGCCTTGTATTCACATTCAGCATCCGTGGGTCTTGTAAACGTACTGTGATGGTCACTTTGACCTAAACTGCAGACCCCACTTAGTAACATTGGGTCCAGTGATTATTCAGTGATTATTCTACCATCTCTGCTTATTGCATTATACGTTCAGTAGGAATATTGAAATTATGCTTAGTGTAGCGGCGCTGTATTGTAGTGATTTGCAATGTTACTCCAACATTTAACTTACACATCTATATTGACTTATAGTTGGATGTAGTTTTAAAACCCGTTGAGTGAACCACATTTTGATGCTCAGCACACAAATACAAAAAAGCTTCTAATGTGATAACTTATGTGTCGAAGGATGTCACAACTGAGATCCCGACAGGAAAATTCTAATCGCCACGATACAGCAAATAAACTATGGACAATATATTTCAAACATCGCTAAAACTACAACCAAAAACATGTTTATTGACTGTTTATGATGTCCGCTGGAATTATGCAAGAAACATTCATCGTAGACTTCATGAATTGTATATAAAACCGTTGGTAGCAAATGACTCATCAGATACAAATGATCATACAAAAGATGAAGGGACCGAGATACAACTATCGATATTAGCTTACTCTTTAGTGAAACAGGTTGGCGTAAATTGCCACAGCACAATATGACTCGAGATCCCGTGATATATGGTGTAAGTAGCAGATGCGCGGTTCATGCGCCTTTCAGTACGAAATGCGGTCAATTGCGCACACGCTACATTGATGACCAAATAAGTTGGATTATCCCTGTAATTGTCAGTTACACAAAATGATCCTGACTAAAACGCACGTGGCCTAAACTCAACACCCACCTTGTATTGGGAGATTGCTTGTGAATGATTGAAGCGCTTTCCCAAATACACTTGAAGAGGTAATAAGAAGTACTAGGTAACTTATATAATTCACATTTTGACATAAAATGGTTAAGATAAATTAAGCATTTATGTTTACTGATGTTCATGATGGATGGAGGTGTAGATCCATGTAGATTCCAATGGGCACGTACACAACACAAGGACATCAACAGCAAAATAGAAAATAGGTCAAACATGTTTTATATGAAAATACCAGTATTGGTATTATGAAGGGATTGTGGAATGTTGCGGAAGCAATTACATATGGAATGGATCAATATTTCGATAGACAACGATATATGTTGAGCAAGAGAACGCTGTATCACTCTATCGAACATGCTTACATAGTGATCATACGTCATTAAGGTAAATAGGGAATCAGTAATACATGGATAATTAGCACAGAACATTTGGCAACTATGGAGCTTCTTCTAATGGCAAATATTCGACAATACGGCCTAAAGTTGCCAGGATGTTAAAACG
This sequence comes from Urechis unicinctus, assembly GCA_034190875.2. NCBI lineage: Eukaryota > Metazoa > Annelida > Polychaeta > Xenopneusta > Urechidae > Urechis > Urechis unicinctus. Next base: position 10,402,444 of record CM067353.1, read on the forward strand.
TAATGGTCTTAATGCAACTATTGTACGTTAGAGTAAATATATGGAAGGCCCTTACTATTGATCACCCAGGACTTAATCCTTGAAAAGCGTGTACTGCTTTAGTGCCTATGACATTTGACCTCTGCTAAATTGAAATCACAATTGGGCATGGAAACTGCAATGAAAGAAAGGAAAGCGAATTTCAGTCGCCTCTGATGCTATCACTATCCTGAGTAATGCAGCGACTGATTCAATTATAAATACCCACTCCGCTATCTTACACCAGCTATCACCCATATTACACCAAACATAACTAACCCAAACCACACTTAGTCCCCACTATGCCATCATTTGTTGTGTAGGCGAGTCAAAGTAAGGTTTGACCCCCAAAAAATTTGCAAGAAAAGGTTTTTTTGTCTTTTTGTGTTCAATTAGCTGTACTTAAGCGCATCCTAAAAGTTTACCAAATTTGAGCCACCGGAAAGTGGTGAAATTACATAATATCAAATATGGCCGCCATTGAATTATGAATGTACAGCAAACTTTTTAATGGTTGGTTTTAGACCCCATAAATGTATTACAAACATATATAAATGTGATACCTAAGATTCAAATAAGGTCATGATGAATTCACCTGGATGTCCCTATGACGTAGTATTGCATCATCATGACGTAGTGGGTTGCTGAATAGATCAAGACCGCCAGAACTGGTAGAAAACCAACATTTCGGCCCTTGATAATCAATCAGATGTACATACACAAGGAACCACAACTTGGAAGGGCTATTGAACCATCATGGTCATACGCCATACGTCACACATCATAAATTACCAAAATGTCCCAAATAATTGACATAGTACACACCTGAATTTTCTTATCAAGTTCAAGTGTCATTCACACAATATAATTGTTCAAAACAGAGCATGGTTATTATCATCGCAATCTTCTTCCTCGGAACCGTCTATTGTAGAATCACTATTGATTGTAACATGACTCAACTTGGCAGGGTCCACAAGCTTTCTGGAGCCGCTTTCTGGTCAGTCATAACAGGTAACAAAATGTTGTCTTCACACTTCCAACCCCAGTCTTTTTGGTCCATGTTTTCTTCCTTTCCCATCCACACCATGATCTGATAAAATGAACGTTGAGAGTGGAACTTTGCCGCAGATTCCGTCGGGGGCAATTTCTCGGGCATCACAAATGATTTAGCAGATGAAACCTTTTTAGCAAGCAATGTATTTCTAAGGTTTACCAGAGATGTGCCAGCTTTTCCTCCAAACAAAGAAACAAAGACTTTGCATCCTGAATCAACTATTGTTGCCACATCCTGACCAGCTGTAGTAAAGGTCTTTGCACAAGCTCTTATCTGAGAATAATTTTTCATCACTTTTTTGAAAAGGGATTTCTTGCCAGTACCATAAATCCTGGAAGTGCTATCACAACCTGTAAAAGCATGTACAAACAGCAGCTGTGAAGATATGTCATTTCCCAAGAGTTCCTTTAGACGAACAATATCATATACATGTTTTGCTTTCTTTTTGTCCGAACGAAAGTAGAGTTTCTTGCTGTCCCTCTCAGTGTAATGTAGAAGCACAATCAGAAGGTCAGTGTCTTTCCCAATCAAAGTTGTGTCTCGAACTTTTGCCGATGTTGCTGCCTTCACAATATGAACATCTGCATCTCCATGCGAATTGATGACTTCGCAACCCCTCTGTTTCAGTTTGTCACTGATGAGGAGGATTAGTTTCTGTTTATTAGAGTCCCTTGATAAGAAATCCTCCATTCTGCCAGAGGAAATGACGGTATTCATTTCAAAAGACACAAGCGGGTGTGATTTCGTTAGTCTTCTCTGATGTTCATTGTCCTTGATGCTAGGCTCTTCACTGTATCCGTCAAAAACTACTGTGTATTGTCCATACTTGGAAAGGGTGAGATTGGCATACCCCTCGGCAATTTCCCCGTAGGTCATCCCTTTTTTCCAAGACAGACGGTGAAGTAAGGAGCCTCCGTCAAGCACAAAATGTTCGGAATCTGGCGTCGAATCTGTTAGAACGGCCTTGCTGGAGCTGGAGGATTCATTTGCGTAATCCCGTAGAGCATCAACCAACTGTGGCTTGTCAGCCTTCTGGGACACATGTTTTGCCGCGAATAGGGCAGGAGGATATGGATTAAGTTCGTAGTCCATGATATCTTGCAGTGTCAAGTCGCCAGCTTGTGAAACTACAAGAAATCTCTGGAACAGGAGTTCAGAATTTATCATTTGTTCGGTATTCACTTTCACTGACGATGAGTCACCAAGAGTCTTGGCTTTGTCCTTTCGTTTAAAGGAATAAGTGAATATTGGCTGCCCAACTATTTTTTGTACTATGGCCTTGCCGACAGCTCCATATTCATGTACATTGACATCTGCGTTGGCCACTACACCAGTCACAACATTTTTTAATGAGGAATCATTAGCAAATTGATTACAGTCAACTAATTTTTGCCTCAGTTTAGTACTGTCTACATGATCACGTTGCATCCTTGGCACTGTGGCGTCTTAGTGCTGTTCACTTGAGGTAAATGATTGTTTAGAGAACTCTTGCATCGCAAGGTTGTACGCAGATGACACGGATGATGACAGTGTCCAGATGGTCCTTAGTTCCTCTGTCATGCCACTTCCTCTGGTTAGACCACCGCTACTTTTGAGGGAACGCATGAGAGTCTGTTCAATAGTTAGATCCGATCCCAATCCTGCCCAGAACTGGTCTGTCCTCCTAATAACATGTAGGCCGTTTTCAAATTTTGTAACAATGTCTGGATGCTTGTGACCTAGTTCATTAATGCACTGTAGGTAGAGGTATTCAGACTTAACATAATTGAAATGTCCAGCAGCTGCGAATATCGGAATGCAATCAGACACTGCACTGAGATACATTCTCCAGTCGTCTGAGCGATCAGCTCTGATCAATGCACAAGCTATTTCCACCATCTCCTGATATCCGATCTAAAGTTGACTGGTTTTGGATGAAGCTGCCATACTAACCTTTGCTGACTGGATTTTCTGTTCAATGTGCTTTATTTCTTCTAATGATTTTAACGACTCGTAGGACATTTGACCAGACACAACTGAAGAATAAACAGTCTCTATCCATTCAATCGTAGAGCGTTGGCGGGGTGGGGTGGGGGTCAGCTAGGATTTCCCCTAACGAACAGGGCACCTTCATCAGAACTCTGTCTCAATGACACTGATGAAAAAAACCCAACTCCAAAAGCATGCTTACAACAGCGTTTCCGTGTGAGAAATAACAAATCATGAACCAAGGAGCCATTTCAAACAAATACCAAACAGGGGTAAAAATCCTGAAATTGACCAAGATTTACCCTCCAATTTTAGGGAACCTTTGCTATCTTAATGTTCAGACCTTAAAGAACAATGAAAAACCAAGAAACAATAGTTCTTGCAATTCCTTAATTAATTGGGAAATATAAGGTTTCCCTAATATGTACCCAAAATACCACTTTTGGGGTAGGGGTGCCCTTATTGCACCCCCATCGGGATGTCACACAAGAAAGAAACCAGGTTCAGGTGAAAGGTTGACCTCAAAAACATTAGAAAACATACTTACATAATCAGTTTTGGGTGAAAAATGGTTGAGTTACGGACAGCCAAAAAAATTCAAGCATTTTAACAATTTTGGCGGCCATCTTGGAAATTGCCTAATTAACCCACTTTCCGGTCATCCGAGTTTGGTAAACTTTTAGTATGTCAATCTACAGATGTTCAGGAACCAAAAACAACCAAGAAACGTTTTCTTGCAATTTTTGGGGGTTGACCCCTTTTTTTCCATATATTGACCCGACTAGTGCGGATACTGGGAGCGGCAGCTTTTACGTGCATTATAGGGGTATCGTTGTTTATTTCTGTGCGATTCGGTTCATAGATTGCTCAAATCATGTAGCAAAGAGTATCCACTGCAAAGTCATAGATGGAATTATCAGGTGTACTGAGCGGGTCACGCTGAGAGCAGCAAGTATCACTTCTTATTTATAACGCTTCTGTGACACAAACAATCATCCGGAATTGAATACGGCTTTTTTCTTAGTGTTATCTCAACAACAAAGGTGTAGGTTGCTCGACATGAAAGAGTACCTAATAAACACTGGTAGGGATGACGCATGTGTCATTCATCACTCCTCCTTCTGTATTTCCCCATCGTGATCACACTCGTTTGTTTCCCTTACTCTTACCAACTACATTTTCTTATTTCTAGCTCATCATCTATACATGTCTCAAATCTACTTGATTCGATGTACCTTTCCTCCTCTCTTGTAGCTTTTGTCTGCTACTTGTCTTCCAACAACCTGTCCTGCTTACAAAATCAAAGTCACGTGGAGATTCAACGTCACTTTTAACGGAAAGTGCTGTTGCGCAGATGGTGGATAGCATCCCTTAAGTGCCACCGGCTGGTGTACACAATCCTGTCCATATCATCTATTGACAGTCTAACCACGGACAAGAGGAGGTTGATTTAGCAACCAGTGTGGATGAGGGGTGGTGCTAGTGTGTATGTATGTATGTATGTATGTATGTATGTATGTATGTATGTATGTATGTATGTATGTATGTATGTATGTATGTATGTATGTATGTATGTATGTATGTATGTATGTATGTATGTATGTATGTATGTATGTATGTATGTATGTATGTATGTATGTATGTATGTATGTATGTATGTATGTATGTATGTATGTATGTATGTATGTATATGTATGTATGTATGTATGTATATGTATGTATGTATGTATGTATGTATGTATGTATGTATGTATGTATGTATGTATGTATGTATGTATGTATGTATGTATGTATGTATGTATGCATGCATGCATGCATGTATGTATGTATGTATGTATGTATGTATGTATGTATGTATGTGTATGTATGTGTATGTATGTATGTATGTATGTATGTATGTATGTATATATATGTATGTATGTATGTATGTATGTATGTATGTATGTATGTATGTATGTATGTATGTATGTATGTATGTATGCATGCATGCATGCATGCATGCATGCATGCATGTATGTGTATGTATGTATGTATGTATGTATGTATGTATGTATGTATGTATGTATGTATGTATGTATGTATGTATGTATGTATGTATGTATGTATGTATGTATGTATGTATGTATGTATGTAATTATGTATGAATGTATGTGTGTGTGTGTATGCGTGTATGTAAGCATGCGTATGTGCGTGTGTGTTGACAACCCGACCATCCATCAAGCAGAAAGCAGTCTTAATTATCTGCATACTAACCAATAATTAGAATAACATATAGGACAAATCTCCCAGTTCAGGTCAAATCTTTATTTCTTGTTACGCTTAAATCATTCAAAATCGCGTTAAATACATCACCGCTGGCTGGAGAAAAAGGGAAGCGGCATTGAAGACAGGTTGATAATGCCATGCCTTGTGCTCTTGTGCGGGTAGTGGTCTGCAAGTATCGTCATTTAATGTTGCCACGTGTGCCCAATGCGACCCGAATCGTTTAGATAATTTTTCTTCATCAAATGGGATGTGCCTCGCATCTTGCCTCAGGTTATTCTACAAAACTTATTAATAACCTTAAACTTATCTTGCTTAAGCACCAGTGAGATTTGCATCATTTAATAATTGCTGCTCTTATAGAGCTGCGTCGGTTTACTACGCGCCTCAGTGGCTCAAAGTATTGCGTCATCATATCGCCCTAGTGTCTCTGTATTTCAATCTCGTTCTTTCAACAAAACGGTGCTAACGACAAAATGATGTTTAATAAGATTAGTGTAAACTACTGCCACACAATCAATCAGGGAGTTATTGGGACCCTCACCGTCGTCAGATCGCATATAAGTTAATGCTACCGAGCAGAAAAGAATGGCTTTTTATTGCATTGGCGAATCGACTGGAATTGACAATAACCTTCACTTTGTTCGGCTAGTGTCTACAAATGCATGATTTAATGGTGAAATTATTTTGGCAATATATACTCCACTGTGTAATGGAACGGCGGCGGTGAATAGAATGGCATTACTCAAAGACTAGATTATCGATTATTCTGATTCACAATCATGCGGTACCGATGCAAAAGGTAATGGGTTCATATTTACTCGCCAGCATTGACGCTGTGACGTCTTCCCACTATCAATAAGTTATGCATATTCTCTCCTTTATCATTGAACCATATAGTGATAGAGATGCTGATTATTATTGATGTTTCAGCCTTTTCTTACCTTTTATATCATGTGCTTATTTAGCCTTCCGTTTCAGGTCCACAATGATGACATATGCAAATAATGCCTGGAATTCTTGATTGTGTTAGAATTTAATTCAGTTGATATGGTGGATAATAGTAGAATACATCACCAAAGGCAGAGTGAGGGTGATCATTACACAATGATAATAACCTGGACTGTAACATATGCTTTTAAGAATGACGTTAACCCCCGCATTATTTGCGCGGTCGGGGCAGGATGATAAGATTGGTCTGGCGTTCAAAGGTGGGGTGCTAGAACCGATCAATGAGAAAGGACATCAACACAGCAATAAAGGTCGATGAATAAACCCTACTCTGTATGCTGGGCAACTACAATGGCAGTTACCATCAGGCCTCTTTGTTCTTTTGGAAAGAATTATTCTCCTGAGATATCTTCTACTTGCAGTATATCGACTGAAAATGCTTCTATGCGAACCGACCCGTAAGCTCTTGCGGTCAGCCTAGGGAAAATGTACAGGAAAATAGATATTAAACCTATTGCCATCACGAAGAGCTAGTTCATACTTATGAGCCGCTCGACATTTAGAGAGGTCATAGACTAACTGACATCTCAGTACCTGATATTATGTCAAATAACTGCATTCCATTGATATGCAGTATGTACGGTAATTTCTTAGGTTGAATGAATGTTCTCGGACAAAAATATACTGGGCATATTTTAAACAACCGAGTCGATGTACATAAAATTAACAACTACCGTCAAGATGTTTATAACAGTAATCACGTTTCCATGTAGAGCTCATTTGTAAGAGCGGGTTCAATTACTTTGGTGTCTGGAGCTGTTGTTTTCTTGCTTTTTTTATCGCAATCATATATTATCATTATGACGGACAGAAAATAATGGCAGAATATCTGGTTGCATACTCTCTGTTTTGACAACCAAGTAGTCTAGAACCATGGCAAATGACCCTTGCAAAATAAAATGGCTTCATTATAGCGAGTCCGTGAATTTTTTCGTTGCTCAAAAGGCTACATTCGGATGAAACACTCGATAGGGAAATAAAATGGACTGCTTTCACAAGTGCGAGTTTGAAAATAATGTCTTTGCTCAAAAAGCCACATTCGGATTAAGCACTTGCTCCGCTCAGATTTTACGACCCCGCACCGTTTATTATCATGCTATACAAATAGTATAACTTGAATCGATGTAATTAAGGAAATACACTGCTGAATCATAATAGTGCAATGCCACGCCGTCGTTCTTTAAGGCATTTAATGTAGTAGTAGTTAACCTCATTTTCCTCTTGGCCGGTAGGCTTCAATATTTACTTTGTTTTGGCTCTCATAACCATGCAATCCATCATTATTCGGTGACATTATTGCCATGCAGTAAATATTAAACAGCATTTATGCTCTGATTTTCAACCAGGCACATGATTAACGATGAAGTCTATGAAAGGACACGTACAATTTATGTGAAGTTAGTAATTTCATATAATGTATACTATTTCAAATATAGCATGCGCTGATGGATATAACTCATGGGATTTCCTCATTTGCGACCTGTAGCCAGAGATAGAAATTTTACTTTCCGATAAACTATTCTGCAGACATCAGATATATATTACCTTGCGATGCTGTTTTTTCATAGCGTTCGCGTTTTCTGTCCACCTGCTTAAGTGAGTGGTTTGAATTTTTTTCAAACTATCGGAACGTTAAGTTCCTTGGAAAGCTATTGATATTGACGCTTCGACAACACTTCTGTACATAATCAACTAAATTATGCTAATACTTTAGTCATGTCCTGATATAAAACATAAAATCTGTTTTGACAACAGCATAAGTTATTCGAAGGCCTACCAACCCGACGTCGTTTCAAAAGTAGACGCATTAGAAAGGGCGAATTGTTAAATATTGCGGCATATTCTATGACATTGACAAACCTAATCAGAAAAACGCAATTCATTTTTGCTTTACTGTGAATAAATCTCCAAAATGCTCATTCAATGTGGCATGGAATCTCTGTTGCAAAGCCACAGACCAAAATGAAAACGCATTTAGCCGCATTGCAGTTACCGAGAAGCATACCATTGTGTTGGCTCGAACTATAACTTAATACAGATATAGAGATAACACATTGACGAGAAAAGTCCCTGATGTATCAGATTAAAACAGATTGTTTAGAAGCATGTTTTTATGATACCTGGAAGTGTCTTTGAATCCCTGAGTTGTAAATAAGATTCATAATTTTACAGGCAATGTTCACTTGGATGCGATTGCTCCTGGGCGTCTCCTTTGGACAGGATCTTAAACATGAACTGTCCCAGTAAACTCCACGATAATAGACACAACACAAACGCCAGAAGAATTATTCGGGCAGTTAGGCTAACTAGTATAGTGAAAATGTATGATTTATCGCAATGGAAATGTCTTATTTAACCCATACAATTACATCGTCATACAACATCATTAACTATATAAATGGGTCCTCATTACATTGACCAAGCCATGTCTGATTTGAAGTAACTATTCATAGCACAAGCCATTCGAATCAAGATTCAGCTACGTTCCTTGCCCTGAAATGAGATGTTTGAAGGCCGTTTGAAGGCAACACGGAATACATCGTTAATCGTACTGCAAGTACTATGGTCGTATTACTGTGAGAGGGAGGCAGTGACAATGCCTATGAATGATGCTTACCGGTAAGCTAATGCTGATTGGTAAAGATAACAAGTTTTAAGATATAAATACATACAGCATTATTCGATATTTATTAGGTATTTTTAGTTCCAGAAAAGAAACCTTTTAAGCACCAGCAATCATTAATCCTTTGGTAAGGGGCATTTAAACGCTTGTCAGTTTATACTGTTATCAACTATATAGACCATGAGTTTAATCAAGACAATTAGCACTAATTACCCCTTTTTGAGTGCAACCTAGCGTCGCTTTCAAATTGGCTATTAGGTTATTGCATTACATTATTCCAGCAAAAAAGATTTTCCCTAAAGTTGCAAAGTTTCAGCTTGTTCTATATTTACTGTTGGCATCGCGTAGTTCGCTTTAGTCCGTCCGACATTCGATCTCCGCTTAATCGAAACTAAAATCGACCAATTACACCTGGCATACCCCGATACAAGTAAGTTGAACGGATTTCATTTTCAATCGCCTATCCTCAGCAACGGAGCGATTGATTCCGCTATAGCTAGTCACTGTCCCACACCAACTAGCACCTCTAGTACGCCCCACATAACTATTAAAATCACCTAACCCAGTTCCAATTACGTCACAGTGTCTGATATTGATCACGTTCATAGCTCTCATCGCTGCATTTACGGGCATCGCCGGGGTATCATCGTTCATTTCAATCCGAATTTAACGGCATTAGTCATAGTTTTATTGTGAATCACCCTCGAAAGTACGCGTCTAATTTGGCATAAAATCTCTATTGCAAAGCCACTAATATAAATGAAATCGGGAGGTTGATTTGTGCTTTCTTGTTAAGAGCAGTGTATTTGACAGCTATCAATCACTTGTCGGTGACACAACAGTGGACTGCTTTCTGCATAATAAGATCTCGGAAATATTGATAATGCTGCCAATGCTAGGTGGAAATTCTTCATCTGCACGTTTTATGCATTTATGTTGTCTAATGGATGTGCGGATGCTGAAAGGCACTTGCCTACCCCACAGAAACCAAAGACCAATGCGCAAATTAAGTAATGAAATGCAGTAATAAAGGAGAGAGGTGGTTTCGGGTGTCGCCTATATTCGCCCACTACAGCTCTACCCAAGACAAAGAGTACGGAAGCTGGCCGACAGTGATTAACAAATATATAGTACAACGCACACACTTGAGCATAATTTGTGCTAGCCGATTGTCATTCTAGTTATAATTAAACACGACCGATAGGCTGGTTACAAGCTAATTGCAAGCATCATGTGATTAATGTTTAACATTATCCGAGAGCTCCATTGCTTTACCTCAACAATTTGATTTGCCGTCATTGGTAAAAGTGTGAGAAAATATCAGGCAGGGGACAGAATGAAAGGGAGACAAAGTATGATGCAATTACTTGCAGTTTGACTTGTGGTAAGAGGTTTTAAAGCTAGTGAAATGCATTACATTTACACCCTGACAACTCGTTGAGCATCGACAATAAGCAGGCGTAATATTTGACATTCATCAGATGGCATTCTACATCACCACCTGTGACAGAAATTGTCAAGGATAAGGCCATCTTTCTGGAGCTACTTGACACAGCAATAGGTGGCGCGTATTAGATGATCTTTTCATTGTTCCGATAAATACAAGGTTTTAATAGGTGCATGATGTATGATGTCAGCGCTAAAACAGCGGTAAACAATGTTCCGGTTGATATTACATCAACCTGATATTTTATTCTTACCTCTTGTACATCGCTCATATATTAGCCTCCATCAATCAGAGAATTAATGTGTTAAGCTGTGAGTTGTAATCTGTGTGACAGCCATGTTCACTTGTGAAGAATTGTGACCTATTCATCTTTTCCGCGTTTATGTGTCAGAAAGGTTCCAGCCTTGTACCGCAAACTAGATAACTTTCGATATTAAATGTTTTCAATCCGTTTCACAACAATTTTCTCCGTTGATTACACACTGTCGATTAATGTTGCTGAGGGTTTCTTTGTATCCAAGGATTACACCAAAGTGTTAGTTTAAGGAGGATCGCTTAGGAATTGGATTTTGGTGCTAGCTGTTGAAGTTCTTCTTCTATTGCTAAAATGCGAAATGTTGGGTTAACTTGCAATGTTAACGCCACCAGTGAACGGACGTATTTTGTATGAAGACGTTTCGGCAAGGTAAAGAACTTGAAACGCTTTACATTTTACGAAGACATAATGGCAAAAACCTTACCGCAGCTATTATACTTTCAAATAACTACATTTCCTTTTATCTGACACATAATCTTTGGTGTAATCGCTTATTCGGCATTACAAACGTTTCTTGTAGCGCATGTATGCAGTTCTTTGCTTGTTGTGAGGTAAAAACCTTTTGCCAATCTGCACGTTATATTGTAAGTTATAAGTCGTGTTTCGGGTTATTATGATAACGTGTCATTCTGGTATTCAGTGAATCGATAATACAGGGATAATTAGCACAGAACATTTGGTAACTATGGAGTTTCTTCTAATCCAAAATTTTTCGAATGAAGGCCTTAAACTGTCATGGATTAAATACCTAATGGTCTAAATAACACTATTGTATACGTAAGAGTGAATATATGGAGGGCCTTTACTGTTTATCGCGCGGGACTGAATCCTTGAAATGCACAGGGAGTCTCCTCCGAAAATGGCGAAAAGCGCTGTCAAAGCAGCATGGAAACTATTGCTAATATTCCTGGAAGTGCGTAACCGTGACTTTATAAGAGTTTTAAGAGTTAAGTTCTTACCTGTGAAAATGGTTATAAATCAGGTCTATCCTTGACACAAAGAATAGTCCGAAATTAAATATGGCTCTTTTCTTAGTGTTCTCTCAACGACAAATGTGCAGGCGGCAGGACCTAATAAACACTAGTAGGGATGACGCCTTAGTCATCAATCACTACTCCTTTTCTTTTTCACGACCATGATCACACACCTTTTGTGCACCTTACTCGTACTAACTACTTTTTTTATTTCAAGCCCATCATCTGTACATGTCTCAAATCTACTTGACGATGTACCTTTCAACCTCTCTAGTAGATTATGTCTGTTACATGTCTTTCACCGACCGCTTATGGTTACAAAATCAAAAGCACGTCGATATTTAACGTCACTTTTAACGTAAAAGCGCTGTTACGAAGATGATGGATAGCGTCCCTTAAGCGCCACCGACTGGTGTACAAAATCATGTCCAAATAATCCATTAAAAGTCCTGTCACGGACAAGAAGAGGTGTAAGTAGCAACCAGTGTAGATGAGGGGTGGTGCTAGTGTGTGTGTGTGTGTGTGTGTGTGTGTGTGTGTGTGTGTGTGTGTGTGTGTGTGTGTGTGTGTGTGTGTGTGTGTGTGTGTGTGTGTGTGTGTGTGTGTGTGTGTGTGTGTGTGTTTGTGTGTGTATGTGTATGTGTTTGCGTGTGTGCAGGCATGCGTGTGTGTGCGTGTGTGTATGTATGCATGTGTATGTGTATGTGTGTATGTGTGTGTGTGTTTGAATTTGTGTGAGTGAGTGAGTGAGTGAGTGAGTGAGTGAGTGAGTGAGTGAGTGAGTGAGTGAGTGAGTGAGTGAGTGAGTGAGTGAGTGAGTGAGTGAGTGAGTGAGTGAGTGAGTGAGTGTGTACGTGTGTGTGTGTGTGCGTGTTTGTGTATGCTGTAACCATTAGTTAGAATCACATCAAGGACCAATTCACAGTTCAGTTCAAATATTTGTTAAGATAAAATCATTCAAAATCGCATGACTTGGGTACCAGAGAAAGCGGCATTGCCTAGCCAATTCCGTGGAAGACATGTAAACAATGACCATTTCTAGTGCTCTTGTGCGGGTAGTTCGCTGCAAGAACATGCATTTAATATTGACACGTTGGCCCAACACGACCCGAATCTATTATATAATTTTTCTTCATCAAGTAGGATGCGCCTTGCATCTAGTTTAAGGTTATTCCACAAGCGTTACAATAACCTTAAACTAATCTTGCTTGAGCACCAGTGAGATTTGCATTATTTGATAATTGTTTTCCTCTAGAGACGCGTCGGTTTATTACGCGCCTCAGTGGCCTAAAGTATTGCTTCATCATATCGACCTTATTGTCTCTGTATTTCAATCTCGTTCTTTTTACAAAACGGTACTAATGGCAAAATGCTGTTTAATAAGATTAGTGCAAACTACTGCCACACAAACAATTACGGAGTAATTGGGGCCCTCACAGTCGTCAGATCGCATATTAGCTAATGATGCCGAGTATAGCCGAATGACTTTTCATTGCATTGGCGAATCGACTGGAATTGTCATTATTGCTGTTCGGCTTGTGTCAACAAATGCTTGATTTAACGGTGAAATTATTTTGGCAATATTTACTTTACTGTGTAAACACTGGTAAAGGGACAGCGACGGAGAATAAGATGGTATTCCACGAAGCATAGACTATCGCTTAATTTGCGATATGCGACACCGACGTAAAACGTTATTGGTTCTTATTTACTCGCCAATGTTGATGCTGTGACGTCATCCTACTATCGATTAGTGACGCTCTCCTATATCATTGGACTATAAATAATAGTTTGTTTATAGAGTGATAGAGATGCTAATTATTGATGATTCATCCTATTCTAACCTTTTATATCATGTACTTATCAAGCATTCCGTTTCAGGTCTGCAATGGTGGCATTCTCGAATAATGCCTGAAATCCTTGATTGTATTAAAATGCAATTGAGTTGATATGGTAAATATATATATATATATATATATATATATATATATATATATATATATAGACATATATATAGAGGATATTTATATATATATAGATATATATATATATTTATATATATCTAGATATAGATAAAGATATATATATCTCTATATATATATATATATATGTATATAAATATATATATATCTACATATAAAATATATATATATATAGATTTCTATATATATTTATAATCTCTATATCTATATATATATAGTTATATATATATATATAAATATATATATATATATATATATATACTTACAATTGCGACAAAAACCGACCATTTTGGGTCATTCGATTATTTCGCTTTTTAGAGCTTAAATTATGTGATATCGCAGATGCAAAATCTTATACATCTGCCGTGAACAGCTGTAAGTTAATATCTTCATTCAAAACTTGTTTTAGAAGAGTATACAAATTTTAGGCCAAAATGGTTGTACCAAAATAGTCGTGATAGTTTTGTCATGCAAAAAACAACATTTTGGAACTTTTTATAAAAAACAAACCATATTGGCCATTTCATATAACCAACCATTTTGGCTATTTCATATATCCAACCATATTGGCTATTAAATTATACAAATGAGTTGGCCAGCCCTTTTTGCCTTCCGATATTACCAACCATTATTATCCCAACCAACCTACTACTTACAGACCATCGTTTATACAACCTTGGGTTACAAAGTCCATGAAACCATAAACGACTTAAATTAAATTCCTACAAACAAGCTTACACAAACTGAATTGCGCGTTTTTAGGTCTTTCGGGATCCAAAATAGACTTTTTTCAATTTCTCATTGTTTATATATAATTTGAACTGTACATTCACAATATTCAACGAGCCATGAAGAAAATAGTAAAGTTAAATTTTCTGTGCGATTCCACGAAATGCTGACGCAATGTCTTGCTCCGAAAAGTTCCGAACCTTGCCGAGTGGAAGATGTACCCGGGGAACGGAGTAAATATGCATAAAAGTCACCTATTTTAAAGAAAAGGGAGTTCTTCAACGTACCCGTTATTAATTTGGATACAATTTTATACTTAGGTACTGCGAGTTTTAACAAGAATTAGTGATACTTAACATTCTGAAGATTATCGTCTCTAATATTGCAGCACGGAAGATTCCAAGTCAAAAATGCACGTGGTTCATATATTTTAACGTATTTATATTCCGACTCATGCATAATTAAACTTTCATTGTTGGTTTTATTTCTGTAACTATTATACATATCGATTGCTTTGGGCAGCTTAATGTTATTTTACCACTCTGAACACTGTAATCTGTCTGTCAACGATGTTGGACAACATCCCTCGTCCCTTCAATCGGGAGAGTCCAAACAGCTGTCACTATTTATCTCCGTGCGACATGGCGACAGTCTTGCTGTACATGGCCAAAGTTGTAAAGTCCGCTTAAATTTGGTGCAACAAAAACAACAAGGTGATAATCTTAAATCAGTTCCAATTAAATGAAAGAAAAAGTGTTATATATTGTAAATGAAAGGCTGAAGCTATTTGGGTGTCTCCCAAATCGGTCGGAGCAGTGGAGGCAGCATCATTTAGCGTTATGAACCCAGTCCTGGCTCTTATAATATACGTTTCAATGATTTATTTTCGTATTGTTAAATATTTAACTGCAATCATGCAAGCCAGCAGAGAAGTTTAGGCAACTTATCAAAGTATGTGCATGTCATATAATGATGTGTCCAACTGCATATGTTCATGCATCTATTCACAATTTGCTTCATCGAGTGTTAAACTGACCTCCAATTGATTCATTGTGGATTCTTTATTACATGTTTCATCTGTTCATTTGACAGAGCATTGTCTTGCCTTACATTAGATTTATTTTGAGAATTTAACTGAATCCCATCTTTCAGAGTGAATGATATAAATCCCCTCAGGACACGATTAAAACATGGATTATCGATCTTTAGGTTTTAAACATATCACCTTTATTCAGTTTGCCACATAATAACATGTAGTTACAAAATGGAAAAAAAACCAAAGAGGGGTCTGCATGCAATTTTCTAAAGGATTTGTTAAGGTCAGGACTAGGCAGAAGATGATTTTGTTTTGTTTATGATTAAACTTTGATTGCTGTTCACTTGTCTATCTAGGGTCACTTAAATTCTACAAAAAATGTATCCACAATATAGGCATTCAGAGTTGATTTGGCTGAATAAATTGACTTAAATAGACTGAAAGTATTGACCTCATAATGGTTAACAATATACAGAAATCAATGATCAGGATATCATTATCAAGCAAAGCATATCTACAGATAAATTTGAACATGATCAGCAGGAACTATGAGGACAGCAGTGTCTTATGTTGCACTATCAGTAATAGACTTTCAAGAGGTCCAGCCTTGGTGGGTTTCCATAAGGACACAATTAGAGAATCCATACAACAGCTTGTCCATATGATTCAGCAAAAGATGATTCTTCTGCTGTGCACCAGCTATAGTTGCACATTCTGTTACACACATAAAATTAACTTATCAAACTGTCTATCAGTCTTATATCATAAGAAATAAAGGAAGTCTATGTAATACATTACACAACATTAATTCTTGCCAACCTGATTAGGTTGATCATCAATACAACATGTCACATGGATCAATCTCTTGTTATTAAGTACAGGAAGTAAAAACTAATACTCTCTCATGTTGATTCTGTGACAAAACATTCACCAGATGTTCAGAATAAGTCTACAGTTCAGTCTTCAGCAACAGGGCTGGAAATTAACTAAAATGGCCACCCGTCCTGACCTGTCCCGATGACGGGTGGCATTTTAGATGTTAACCGGCCTCAAGAAACTTTACCCCTTCAAACAAAAAAGATGCCATGTTAGGCGAACCCTAGTTTGGTTACATACTTGGATGGTGATAAGAACCCCAAGTCAGTGTCACGATTAGTTGTTGATAAGAACCCTAGGTCAGTGACATACTGGGATGGTGATAAGAACCCCAGGTCCGTGTCACGATGAATTGGTGATAAGTACCCCAGGTCAGTGACATACAAAACATTAATGAAGCCACAACATTGATGAAGCCACAGCATTGACGAAGCCACAACACTGGTGAAACCACAAAATTGGTGAAGTCACAATATTAGTGAAGTCACAACACTGTTGCAGCCATAACATTGGTAAAGCCAAAATATTGATGAAGCCAAAATATTGATGAAGCCACAACAGTGGTGAAGCCACAATATTGGTGAAGCCACAGTTTTGATGAAGCCACAGTATTGGTGAAGCCACAATAATGGTAAAGCCACAACACTTGTGAAGCCACAACATTGGTGATGCCACAGTGTTTGTGAAGCCACAATATTGGTGAAGTCACAATATTGATGAAGCCACAATATTATTGAATCCACAACACTGGTGAAGCTGCAACGTTGGTGAAGCCACAACAATGTGGAAGCCATTACACTGATGAAGCCACAACATTGGTGAAGCCACAATATTGATGAAGCCACAATATTGGTAAAGCCACAGTATTGGTGAAGCCACAACATTGGCGAAGCCACAGTATTGGTGAAGCCGGAATGTTGGTGAAGTCATAATATTGATAAAGCCTCAATATAATTCAATCCACAACTTTGGTGAAGCGGCAACAATGTTGAAGCCACAACACTGGTGAAGCCACAACATTGGTGAAGCCATTACACTGATGAAGCCACAACACTAGTGAAGCCACAACATTGGTGAAGCCACAGTATTGGAGAAGCCACAGTATTGGTGAAACCACAACATTGGTGAAGCAACAGTATTGGTGAAGCCGCAATATTGGTGAAGTCATAATATTGATAAAGCCACAATATAATTCAATCCACAATTTTGGTGAAGCGGCAACAATGTTGAAGCCACAACACTGGTGAAGCCACAACATTAGTGAAGCCAAATTATTGCTGAAGCCATTACACTGATGAAGCCACAACATTGGTGAAGCCACAGTATTGATGAAGCCACAATATTGATGAAGCCGCAATATTGGTGAAGCCACAGTATTGGTGAAGCCACAAAATTGGTGAAGCTACAGTATTGGTGAAGCCAGAATATTGGTGAAGTCATAATATTGATGAAGCCACAATATCATTGAATCCACAACACTGGTGAAGCCGCAACAATGTTGAAGGCACAACACTGGTGAAGCCACAGCAATGTTGAAGCCAAAATATTGATGAAGCCACAGTATTGGTGAAGCTACAATATAGGTGAAAACACAACACTGGTGAAGCCACTTCATCGTTGATACCACAGTATTGGTGAAGCCCAAAAATTGGTAAAGCCAAAATATTGATGAAGCCACAACATTGGTGTAGCCACAGTATTGGTGAAGCTACAGTATTGGTGAAATCGCAACATCGGTGAAGCCACGGTATTGGTGAAGCCACAGTCTTGGTGAAGCCACAATATTGGTGAAGTCATAATATTGATGAAGCCACAATTAAATTCAATCCAAAGCACTGGTGAAGCCGCAACAATGTTGAAGCCACAACACTGGTGAACCACAACAATGTTGAATCCAAAATATTGATGAAGCAACAGTATTAATGAAGCCATAGTATTGGTGAAGCCACAACACTAGTGAAACCACCACAATGTAGAAGCCAAAATATTGATGAAGCCACAATATTGATGAAGCCACAGTATTGGTGAAGCTATAACATTGGTGAAACCACCACAATGTAGAAGCCAAAATATTGATGAAGCCACAGTATTAATGAAGCTACAACATTGGTGAAAGCACAACACTGGTGAAGCCACAAAATTGGTGAAGCCACAATCTTGGTGATGCCAAAATATTGGTAAAGCCGGAACACTGGTGAAGCCATAACACTGGTGAAGCCACAACAATGATGAAGCCAAAATATTGATGAAGCCACAACACTGGGGAAGTCACAACATTTGGTGAAGCCAAAATATTGGTGCAGCCACAGTATTGGTGAAACCACAATATTGATGAAGCCGCAATATTATTGAAGCCACGGTATTGGTGAAGCCACAATATGGTGGAGCCACAAAACTGGTGAAGCCACAATATTGATGAATTTACTATTAACATGCATGCAGAAGAATTATTATGGTGGTTTAGCACATGGACCTTAATGTTGCAAATGTAACTCATCATGTAGAATAGTGAGGTCATGTTGCTTCATCTACATTGCTGTCAGTAATGTAGATGAAGCCACATGACCTCATCACTATTCTTATGTTAAATTATACATTTATCTCAAATCACCAAATGTCTTTTCACTAAGTAAGAGCCTAGTGGTCCTAGAGCAAAACACTGCTCCCTTTGATATGAGGAGGTATCATGCATAATTGTGATGTTTGGACAGCTGATACTGTTGCCCATCTTGAACAAATAAATTTCCTAAATAGGGCAGATTAACCAACACAGAGGATATGTATCTCCAATATGATCAAATTGAGATACTGGGTCCATAATATTAAACCCAGAACAGGAGGTAAAGCAGTTAATCACTACCAGATCGGGAATGCTGCTGAGCAAAATGTCATCACAAACACCTAGACAATCTCACAGCCTAACAATAACTACAGAATGCCGATGGCTAGTAAACTCTGCTGCTTTTGACACTTACAAGTTATGACAGCATTTAATCATAGCGTTTATAGTATAACATTGTATTCATTGACACACCAGGGCTGAACAATATCCCCCAAACCCACTTGTCAAGCAACAACAGTCCATCGCCAAGTAGTTATGCAAAAAGTTTAAGCATTTGAGCCTAATAATATAAATTTTTAAGAAATGATTCACCCAAACAACCATAAGCTGATAATAACTTAGCTACATTTTTCCTTGAACAAGCAAATTTAATTTGCTTTTATCTAGCAAGTCAGGGATCAAAAGCCATAAAGCTATGAGTTAAAGTTTGCAAGATTTGGTCAATGTAAAGTTTCTAGCTTGCATTATAAGAAAAGTACCATCAAGAATTATTCCCCATTGAGATAATTACTCAGGAACAAAAGGTATTGCAGTGCTGATATTTACTTTGTAAGTGATCATCAATATAAGAGTGATTCATGTTTAATTTGAAACAGGTATTCCCTATTTGGTTAACATAGCTAATGAGATTATTTTACAATAATAAGGTCACAAAGGGCTGATAGTTTGTTTGTAAGTGACAATCAATATAAGAGTGCCTTGCATTATCAAAAAAATGTTACACCAAAAGTTTACAAGCAGACAGATGGACAGGGCAAAACTGTGCTGAGGAGCATAACTATTAATGGTTACTGCCTAATGGTCCCATAAATTATACCTTATAAGTGGCAAGCAACAGGTCCAGGATGGGCAACAAAAAAAGTGACCTCCCAAGCCATGCCTAACAAGGCAGTTTGTTACATCTTGGGAACTGCACTGTTCTAAAAAGGCCTCATGTGTGATTTGGGGCTTCAGATAACCCTTCAACACTAGACCAGATGCACAGTGCTCAAGACTAACTGACAGATGACCATGTCATTTATAGCTTATAGATGATATATTCAAATGATGTGATTGTACTATTGAACAATTGTTTGGATTACACACATTGAACATTTGACAACAATTTTATTACCAATATTGATGTGGCAGATACCCAGACAAAAGAGGCTCTTGACTTCAAAAACCTACTTAGGGTCTGATTATTTCCCTAGCCGCTAATGAAATTTGGCTGTAAACCCAAACCAGCACAGTTGTTTTGGATAGCTATTTCTGAGATCTAAAGGATCACTCTGCTGACTAATTGATAACAAAAGTGTGACTCTGTCCAAGACTGAACTATCATATAACACATAATCAAACTTATAGGAATGTAATAAACAGAATATTAACAGATCATGCTATTTCCATGTTAAGGGTAACATTACTGATGCAAGTAAATAATTCAAGGATGTGGAAAGCAAAATATCAATCTTCAACCTTTGAAAAATAAATCACATTTGAAAGAGTAACCCCACCCCACTAACACAGAGCCACCAGCGCTTGTCCGCTGTCACGATCAGGCGATGTTTACATCTGACAGATGGGGCAAAAGCCGTTCGCTAAAATGGCCAATAGTCAATACGGTTAAATGAACCTTAGGAAATACATTTAAAAACAAATCAATGGTAATCGGTAGATCTGTCCAACCAAGCTGCAGGCATCTAGTCCTATTAACGTATTATCTGGGTATTATTTGCCGTTGGAAAAGTGTAAGTGATCGGTAAGACTAAGAGTTAGTCTGAACGGTAGAGCCCACGTGCGGAACAGCCCGCTAACCACTGTAAACTACGGGTATTTCATAATTTGTCGTACATGAAATTTCTTTCCGCAGCAAAAACGTTCATTGTCACATTAATGATATTCAATATTTAAACGTTGGAATCATACTGACCAGATTAGAATCAAATGTAAAGAGAGCGTGTAAAATGGTCATGGCTGACCGATAAACTTTGTTTATACTCGCTCCTGTACCGGAAATTCCATGCGGTATGGAAAGCTTGAATTGTTACAATCCCAAAATATACCTTCAGCTTGAGCCCGCGGATGCGTTCGTGGGGACAATTTGATTTTAAGACAAGAGCAAACTGATAACATATAACGATCTGGCTAATCATTCCTTTGTTAAAAACAGTCCGTTGATACGATATGATTTCATTTATTCCTTGAAACATTGCACATCATAGATCGAGAAAACCAGTGAGATTCAGCGAGATTCTCCAAAACGTTTTGAATGCTGATCTGCGTCTCGAGTTCCAATCTTAAGTGTTTCATTTGTTCTTATTTATCTAAATAAAACACTATCAAACTGATATATATTGAGAACAAAACACCAAAAATGAGTTGACAAAGACTTACAACCCCGGATTTCCCAGTAAAATCGCCATTTTTTTTATATCCGTCCGTAAAGATATTTGAGCGTGTGCCGCCAGTTTTTCGTTAAACTGCTGATTTATATATTCATTCAAAATTTGTATGTTCTTCATTTCAAGCGATAATTTGAATCAAAGAATTGTTCATTGAAGTTAAAAGTCGCACAAATCATGAATCTAAGTTTGAAGCAAATATACATCGAACAAAGCCAAATAATGACCGATTATTCAACATGGCCAAAATGGTCGTTATGGCCAAAATATAAGTTCAGGGAAAGACAGTTAAAGCAAAAAAAGGTGGATAGTTACACCGAATAATAAGTTTCCAACCTTAGGCGGAGTAGTAGCAAACAAAGTTACAATTTGTTGGGGAAGCGCAGTTGTGTAAGCCTATGAGATGACGCTGACTATTTTGGCCCCATGGTCATCGTCCAAAATGTAAGTATGGGCCAAGATGGTTGGTGATTTGTTCCAAAATGGTCGGACTTGTATAAATATATATATATATATATATATATATATATATATATATATATATATATATATATATATATATATATATATATATATATATATATATATATATATATATATACTTACAATTGCAACCATTTTGGTCAATATCGACAAAACCGACCATTTTGGGCATTCGATTATTTCGCTTTTTGGAGCTCAAATTATGTGATATCGCAGATGCAAAACATTATACATCTGCCTTATACATCTTGCAGTAAAAATCTTCATTCAAAACTTATTTTAGAAGATTATGAAATTTATAGGCCAAAATTGTTGTACCAAAATAGTCGTGATAGTTTTGTCTTGCAAAAAACCAACCATTTTGGAACTTTTCTTTAAAACCAACCATTTTGGCCATTTTATATAACCAACCATTATGGCCATTTTATATATCCAACCATATTGGCGATTAAAATAAACAAATGAGCCGACAAGCCTTTTTTGCCTTCCGATATTACCAACCATTATTATCCCAACCAACCTACTACTGACAGACCACCGTTTATACAACCTTGGTGTTACAAAGCTTAGAAGGTCTATGAAACCATAAACGACTTAAATTAAATTCCTACAATAAAACTTACACAAAATATTGCGAGTTTTTAGGTCTTTCGGGAACCGTAGAAACTTTTTCGATTTCTTATTGTTTATACATAATTCGAACTGTACATTCACAATATTCAACGTGCCATGAAGACAAAAGTTAAATTATCGGCGCGATTCCACGAAATGCTGACGCAATGTCTTGCTCCGAAAAGTTCCGAACCTTGCCGAGCGGCAGGTGGAGAACGGAGTAAATATGCATTAAAGTCACCTATTTTAAGGAAGGGAGTTCTTCAACGTACCCGTTATTAATTTGGATACAAGTTTATACTTAGGTACTGCGAGTTTTAACAAGAATTAGTGATACTTAACATTCTGAAGATTGTCGTCTCTAATATAGGAGCACGGACGACTCCAAGTCAAAAATGCACGTAGGTCATATATTTTAACGTATTTATATTCTGATTAAGGATAATTAAACAGCCATCATTGAAGTTATTGCTGTAACTATAATACATATCGATTGCTTTGGGCGGATTAATGTTATTTAACCACTCTGAACACTGTAATCTCTCTGTCAACGATGTTCGACAACATCCCTCGTCCCTTGAATCGGGAGAGTCCAAACAGCTGTCACTATTTATCTCCGTGCGACTTGGCTACAGTCTTGCCGCACATGGCCAAAGTTGCAAAATCCGCTTAAATTTGGTGCAACAAAAACAACAAGGTGATAATCTTGAATCAGTTCCAATTAAATGAAAGAAGAAGTGTTTATATATAGTAAATGAAAGGCAAATAAGATATGGTAATTTGAGAGCAAATAACTTTGACTGAAGCTATTTGGGTGTCGCCCAAATCGGTCGGGTTGACAGGCTTCTGTGAAGTTCTGAGCAGCTAGCTAGCTATATACTGAATGACACGGAGCAGTTGAGGCAGCATCACATAGCGTTATGAACCCAGTCCTCGCTCTTATATTAAATGGTTCAATAATTTATTTTCGTATTGTTAAATGTTAACTGCAATCATGCAAACCAGCCGAGAAGTTTAGGCAACAGGGCACTAATCAAAGTATGAGCATGTCATATAATGATGTGTCCAACTGCATAAGTTCATGTATCTATTCACAATTTGCTTCATCAAGTGTCAAACTGACCTCCAACTGATTAATTGTGCATTCTTTATTACATGTTTTATCTGTTCACAAAAGAGCATCATTGTCTTGCCTTACATTAGATTTATTTTGAGAATGAAACTGAATCCCATCTTTCAGTGTGAATTATATTAATCCCCTCGGGACACCATGATTAAAACATGGATTAAACAATCTTTAAGTTTTAAATATATCACCTTTATTCAGTTTGCCACATAATAACATGTAGTTACAAAATGAAAAAAAAACCAGCAGCATCTGCAGGTAATGTGCTGAAGGATTTGTTAAGGTCAGGACTAGGCAGAAGATGAATTTGTTTTGTTGATTATTAAACTTTGATTGCTGTTCACTTGCCTATCTAGGGTCACTTAAATTCTACAAAAAAATGTATCCACAATATAGGCATTAAGAGTTGATTCAGCTGAATAAATTGACTTAATGGACTGAATGTATTGACCTCATTAGGGTTAACAATATAAGGAAATCAATTATCAGGATATCATTATCAAGCAAAGCATATCTACAGATAAATTTGAACAAGATCAGCAGGAACAATGCCTTATGTTACACTATCAGTAATGAACTATCAAGAGGTCCAGTCTTGTGGGTTTCCATTAGGACACAATTAGTGAATCCATACAACAGCTTGTCCATATGATTCAGCAAAAGATGATTCTCCTGCTGTGCCCCAGCACATTCTGTTACACACACAAAGTTAACTTGTCAAACTGCCAATCAGTCTTTTATCATAAGAACTAAAGGAAGTCAATGTAAAACATTACACAACATTAATTTTTACCAACCTGATAAAGTTGATCATCAATACAACATGTCACATGAATCAATCTCTTGTTATTAAGTAAAGGGAGTAAAAACTAATCTCTCTCATGTGGCAGAAACCGAATCTACATTTGAATATAAAGTAATAGAATATTGGTAAAACACATTGTAGCCTGATCTTATCAATATGCACTTAAACTGCAATTATATAACCAATAACAAACCGCCCACCCATCAATAATTAATGTTACCTTCATTCATTGACCACTGATGGCAACTTTAACATTCTCTTTCTGGGTATCTAGATAACAGGCATTGACTAGTGACCACCAGGGAGGTTTCTATGGAGCTTAGCATTGATAAATATACTAGAATTCAATGCTTGACTGCTCCCCTGGGTTGGCTATGGTGTACTTCCTTCTGTCACTTAACCACTGATAAAATGGTGTCTCATCCACATAAGCCAGCTCTCTTCACCCTTAACCTGAGGCCACATTTACAATTGTGCACATCTGACAATCAGTATACAGTGAAGATGAGGACATACATATCTGATGTTCATCTGGAGATGATTATGTGACAAAGCTAGATGTTCAGAATAAGTCTACAGCCCAGAGAGCTTAGTTCAGTCATCAGTAACAGGGCTGGAAGTTAACTAAAATGGCCTTTTAGATGTTAACTGGCCTCAAGAAATTCTACCCCTCCAAACAAAAAAGATGCCATGTTAGGAGAACCCCAGGTCAGTGACATACTGGGCTGGTGACAAGAACCCCAGGTCAGTGTAACGACTGGCTGGTAATAAAAAGAACCCCAGGTCTGTGTCATGCTGGGCTGGTGATGAGGAGGTGATATGAATTGCAGATACATACAGAGCAGATTAAGTGTACAAAAATGAGACACTATACACAGGTGCATACATCATAACTGCAAGACCATCAATCAGGACCAGGTGGAGCTTAACAGTCATACTGGGTAAACAGAACTTCTGATAAAAAACTTCTACTTAATCAGACTGCTGAAGCCATACTCACACACAACAAATACAGATAATACTCATTGTTTCAGTCATTTTGGTCATTCTGGTCATTCTGATGGTTTTAATAAAAATTACATATAGACATGACATGTCTTTTTAAGCCCCAGTGATTAATATATCTCAACGGAATATGATAAACAAGAGAAGCAAAAACATTGATGAAGCCACAACATTGATGAAGACACAACATTGACGAAGTCACAAAATTGGTGAAGCCACAGTATTGATGAAGCCACAATATTGGTGAAGCCACAGTATTGGTGAAGCCACAATATTGGTGAAGCCACAATATTGATGAAGTTTCAATATTGCTGAAGCCACAACATTGGTGAAGCCAAAATATTGATAAAACCACAGTATTGGTGAGGCCACAATATTGGTGAAGCCACAGTATTGTCTAAGCCACAATATTGGTGAAGCCACAATATTGATGAAGCCACAATATTGGTGAAGCCACAGTATTGGTGAAGCCACAATATTGCTGAAGCCACAATATTGGTGAATACACAACACTGGTAAAGCCACAACATTGGTGAAGCCAAAATATTGATAAAACCACAATATTGGTGAGGCCACAATATTGATGAAGCCACAATCATGATGAAGCTACAGTATTGGTTAAGCCACAACACTGGGGAAGCCAAAGTATTGGTTAAGCTACAACACTGGGGAAGCCCCAACATTGGTGAAGCCAAAATATTGATGAAGGGATAACATTGATGAAGCCACATTATTGGTGAAGCCAAAATATTGGTGAAGCCACAAAAGTGGTGAAGCCACAATATTGATGAAGCCACAATATTGGTGAAGCCACAGTATTGGTGAAGCCACGTTAGTAGTGAGGCCACAATATAGGTAAAGCCACAACACTGGTGAAGCCACAACGTTATTGAAGCCAAAATTGGGATGAAAGGATAACATTGATGAAGCCACAACATTGGTGAAGCCAAAACAGTGGTTTAGCTACGACACTGGTGAGGCCACAACATTGGTGAAGCCACAAAAGTGGTGAAGCCACAATATTGATGAAGCCACAATATTGGTGAAGCCACAGTATTGGTGAAGCCATAATATTGATGAAGCCACAATATTGGTTAAGCCAAAACACTGGTGAAGCCATAACGTTGGTGAATCCCAAAAAGCGACAACATTGATGAAGCAACAACATTCGTGAAGCCAAAATTATGGTGAAGCCACAGTATTGGTGAAGACACGTTATTGGTGAAGCCACAATATTGGTGAAGCCACAGTATTTGTGAAGCCAAAATTTGGATGAAAGGATAACATTGATGAAGCTGCAACATTGATGAAGCCAAAGTATTGGTTAAGCTACAACACTGGTGAAGCCACAACATTGGTGAAGCCAAAATATTGATGAAGGGATAACATTGATGAAGCCACAACATTGGTGAAGCCAAAATATTGGTGAACCATGAAGCCACAGTATGGGTGAAGCTATGTTATTGGTGAAGCCACAATATTGATGAAGCCACAATATTGGTGAAGCCACAATATTGAAGCCACAATATTGATGAAGCCACCATATTAGTGAAGCCACAGTATTGGTAAAGCCACAACACTGGTGAGGCCACAACACTGGTGAAGTCACAACATTGGTGAATCCCAAAAAATGATGAAGGGATAACATTGATGAAGCCACAACATTGGTGAGGCCAAAATATTGGTGAAGCGGTTCCGTTCGTGGGGACAATTGGATTTGACGACATTAGCAAACAGATAACACAAAACAATCTGGCTAATTATTCCCTTGTTAAAAACAGTCGGTTGATACTTTATGATTTCATTTATTACTTGAAACTTAACACATCACAGATCGAGAAAACCGGTATCTCATTTCAGTGAGATTCTCTAAAAGTTTTGAATGCTGAACTGCGTCTCCAATTTCCAGCCTAAGTGCTGCATTTGTTCTTATTTATCTAAATTAAACATTTTCAGACGGATAGATATTGAGAAAAAAACTCTTTGAATGAATTGACAAATACTTACAACCCCGGATTTCCCAGTAAAATCGCCATTTTATTTATATCCGTCCGTAAAGATATTTGAGCATGTGCCGCCCGTTATTCGTTGAACTGCTGATGTATATATTCATTCAAAATTTGTATGTTTTTCATTTGAAGAGATAATTTAAAACAAAGAATTGTTCATTGAAGTTAAAGGTCACACAAATCATGAATGTAAGTTTGAAGCAAATATACATCGAACAAAGCCATATAATGACCGATAATTCAACATGGCCAAAATGGTCGTTTGGGCCAAAATGTAAATTCACGGAAATGGATTTAATGCCAAACAAAGTGGATAGTTACCCCGAAAAATAAGATTCCAACCTTAGGCGGAGTAGTAGCCAACAAAGTTACACTTTGGTGGGGAAGCGCAGTTGTGTAAGCCCATGAGATGACGCTGACTATTTTGGCCCCATGATCGTCGACCAAAATGTAAGTGTGGGCCAAAATAGTCGATGAATTGTACCAATATGGTCGGACTTGTATAAATATATATATATATATATATGATATATATATATATATATATATATATATATATATATATATATATATATATATATATATATATATATATATATATATATATATATATATATATATATATATATATATATATATATATATATATATATCATATATATATATATATATATATATATATATATATATATATATATATATATATATATATATATATGGACTGTCAATATATATATGAATGCGTATACACTTTTGCATCAGCACTGTTGTCAGTGGGAGCCTTTTTGTTCAGGACATTTCACACTCCTTGGCGCTTGTAACTATTCTCAGCCTGCAATGTAAACAACCAATTCACTTATGTACAGTTAAGGGGCACTGTACAGTACTGCAGTAACCGCGAATGTGCATCTCAACAATCACTAATTGTTTCAATGCGCAATGCTCTCATCCGTTCGTGTTCTTGGCTGTGCTATGCTTGATAATGCTTTTGGTTCGTCCCACTCATGAGTGCATATGCACCTCTTGCTTTGGTGTTTCAATGCAGAGTGTCTGTTAATAAACGTCAATTTGATTGGCAACCCGCATGCGTTTAGGACAACAACGCAAATATCGGTAAGTTAAGGTGCAAGGTTAATTTAGGATTATTTTTGGGCAACGGCGCATTTTATATCTCTTGGCTCAAGCAAAATTCAGAAACATGTGTACTAACACAATGCACCAAATGTCTATTATTGCTTATATAGTATATTGTCGCTGCAACATAGCTTTACCTTTGTTGTGGCATTTGTGTACGATTTGGTGGGTAAATATTACAATCAAGATGGATAACAATCTTCATTAGTTTTCTACAGCATAAGCAGTAGATATATTCTCCCTCTTCATTACATCGACAGTCGGAACTAACTACCGCTTCTAGTAAAGGTTTAGAAAGTTCACTTCACAGGGGCGATTGTTGGCATTAATGGCATTTGTCGCTTATTGCTGATAGATTCTGACCAGTGTTCTGATGTAGCAACTCTTGCAGCAAGGTAACGAATTAGGTACCTGCATATCTTTTGCTGTAATGACTATGTTCGCTTTTATTAGTGTGGATGTTGCTTTATTTTAGCAATCTTATGCGGATGTCGCACACATGCACCCGCCATGCTGCACACATGCTATTCTCAATTCAATTGTTTCTGTAAATAAGGATCGATGGCGTTATGTTGCTTGTAGGTTTCATGGCACACGGTGCCTGGCCTTCATTCAACCATTCTATTTGATTCAATTCGTCGTAATCTTGTGCAAACACCTTAAACAGCTGTAATGCAACAGCCCATCTCCATGGTCCAAAGTGACTGAGTTGAGCTGGAAAATGTGTATGTTATTAACAAGTCTTATTAATGTTGTCTCTTGGTGGATACGACGATGTTTTTCGATGGCGTATATTGGCGGCACTGAGCACCTTGATAGGGTTAACTTAGTGTCAATATGCCAGCGCAGTTATCAAGAAATGTTCAGACATTCGCACTTCAGCCGCTATGAAGCCACATGGGAGAAAACTAATATTGGACGTTACAGAAGACAATTGGAAAGGCAAGGAAGATTCCTGCGTAGAAAGAGATACTATAAAGATGCAATTGTAAGAGCCAATTTTATGCCAATGGGTTAAGTATATCTGGTATATATGATAAGAAATGAAGAAAAAGTAATACACGGAGTAAACGAGGATGAACACCGGGATCGGGATGACGCGTGATCAAGAACTGATATGAAAAAGAAAAAGGAATGAGAAAAGCAACAGCAGAAGAGACGGTTAAGAGTTCGACTCGAAATTCAAAGCAAGACCAATCACAGAGAATAGTGGACCGATTGACGAGAAGACACTGATAAAGATACATAAATAGATTGAAGAAATATAAAGAGATATTCATGAACATATCAAAGATCAGAAGATGGATAGGGCCATAGATAATATAAACTTATGTGCAAGAGGATATCATGCTAGACAGCTGGAAAAGGGGGGTGTTGGGGACGCGGGGAACCGCGAGACACTTAGGACACGTTGCAGTCAAATACAAGTATTGTTCTTTGAAGGTTGCATTTGAAGTCGACGGCACCATTATTTACCAACATATAAGCAAATGCATGCAGCATAATAGCAAGGAGATTTTGTCACACAAGAGCCTATCCAAATGCAATCCGACGCATATGGCCCATATTGTGATCTATCACTTTAAATTTGAGTGCTATGTCTGAATAAAATACCCGCAATATATCATATCCAGTGTCAGATAACGCGTCTTAACCCTACCGTGGTGGGCTCTGAGACGACATATCAATACAACACATTAAGTTCGCCGACGTTTCCAATTACAGAATCTCAAAAACACATTTAGCAAAATAGAATCGTTGAAATCTTTCAAACACTGTAATGAAATGCAAATACTGCACGAAGAAGACTTTCAGGACGCAATGCCTATACTCGAACACCTAAGAAGTGCGAAATGAGACTGATGTACTGAAGGCTCCCGCCTTAACTCCACCCCTGGTAGCAATGACAATAATACATGCGGACAACTTTTGTATGATATGAAGCGACGCGGTGTAAAGCTGCTTTTGTGTAGCACACTTCTCTTATAATTTACGACCTTTGATATTTGTTGCACTTATACATAGACGCTGTGCCGAGGCTAACTTGCAGCACCGCCGGACTGTTGTTCATAATTAATGACTTTACAATGCTGAACATTGATTGTGTGAGCCAAGTACCGGAATAACTTGCACATGATGAGTTTGCAAATGGAACACATCTTATATTTGTCGGGCCAAATACATATTGCCAGCATTTTGCATGCGTTGATGTAATTGGTTGGTGTTGAAATGAAGGTTACGGACTCGCTGAGACTATTTAAACGCGGATCGAACAAGGCATTGCATTTTCAATTAAGTTCTTATTCCTCTTGTTTCGCTCGACGTGAGTCAATAACGTTATCACAACGGTGTTGCGCATGTAATGCAGTTCAGAGAAGACGATTTTTTTTACTATTGCAAGAAAAAATAATTGTAAGTTTATCAGTCCAGGTTTTTTTTTTATTCCAAGTAAATATATTACTAAGACTCATCCCAGAAAGGGTAAGGTGCCATTGTGCTCATAATTGAGGAATACTATTCGTTATATGATTCTCGGTTTGTATATAGCATTGATAATGAAATTAGAACATAGTTACATGGGCTGAGACTTCAAATGCCATTCAACTCGGGCTCTAATCAACTCGACTCGGGCACAACCATCCGACCTTATGGCAACACAACCACTGCGATTGCTCATGAAGTTGTAAATTAATGTTAATTATTTGATAAAAGCACCAAGATAAAACAACGTAATTAAATATGGAATGCTGATGTTAATAGAAGTTCATCAAATCCAAGGTGTGTAGTACAGGACGACTTAAGCAGCAACAATTCGTTTCTGTATAGGCTATGAGGACGGACAGTCTGATTTTACCTCCTCTTCCTCCCATGGTGGTCTGACCTCGCATTAGTAGTAGGGAACACACACTACATTTGAGGGTTTGCTATACTTAGTGCATCCGCACATTCATAGTCGTAATCATTTTGCTGTAATCATGCACCATGCCTAATGTAATGAATGGCCGCACATAAAGCTACACTGTATTTAGAGCAGTATTCTTCGATAGAAATACATTAATGAGCTACTGCATGCTCCTGTCGTTGAGTCAGATCGCTGCGGCATTAAAACAAATAATCTGCCACTGTGTTAAGATGAGAACGGAACGAATGATATTAACATTCTTCTGTGTTGGGGTATACAGTTTTGTACACCAACTTACATTCACTAGAAATTGTTATGACATTTGTCAGTCACGCTGTATTTAATATTGTTGCGCTTTGCAAGCGATGACACTATCGCCTGATGTAAAACGTATTGAAATCACTAAGCAGAGTGTGGATATTGCTGGAGGCAAACAATTATTGTCACTTTCATTCGATGATCTGACAACTGATAAACGTCTCTTTCAATGCCGCATTAAATTTGCGCATTTGTTGGCGATGTTGCATCTTGAAACTTGGGCCAAGTAAATACAACCGCACCGTAGATTTAGACATATGAAGCCCCAAGTCACTTAGTCAACTACTGGATGACCACGGATGGTCCACGTTATAGGCTTATATTACTAGTTCACGCAGCGCATAACTCTATTTAATAGCGTGACAAATCGGAGCAGTCACGGGTCAATGAATACTTGCTGTTAAACAACTTACAGTTTAAAGTCAATTAAAACAGGCATGACTAGCGCATGCTACTAGTTTGGAATAAATTAATATTCTCCGTTGTATGGTGTAATATATTATGCATGGTTATTTGGATCACAGGGTTTCCAGCTTGTTGTGGACGCCACATCGAGGACGGCAGACTGCAAGAAGCATCACAAGTTGCGCTTGGTGCCATAACATCTACTGTGCCAAATGGTATCGTCGCAGAAGCATCATAGTATTAATAAATTGACATCAAAGTATTTATATTTATGCCAATGTGACAGCAAGAAGTCTTAACTTCCTGCACCACCATCTGAGACGAATAATACTCTCGAGAATATCCCAACCCGTGATCCTTGTTGCGAAAAGTTTTTGAAGCTGGCTTAATTATTACGATGTTTTAAAAGCCTTATCAATATAATGGCTGATATGCAATAGTTGCCAGATAGCAGCGGGTAGATCCAGTTTTAAACCAGTTTTATTGCTGTTCACTCAACCTTTGCATTAGATAGTTGGTTTGCATGCGGATATGCGCAGATATCGCCACGGAATAAAGTAATTAACTAAGCTCCGATGTATTTTACGTGGAAAAACCATGAACAATTTTTGATTCCTTGAGAAAGAAATTAACTGTGTGAGGAACATAACCAGGATGCCTTAAACAAACATTGTGTCAAAACCTTATGGACCTCGCAGATACCTCGCGATTAGAAAGCACTGCTTGGTCGTCAGCCATTACATCAAGGAATATCACAACGTCTCCACCCCCATGATTGATATGCATTGTGGAGCTTCGTACTGACTATTAAACTGCGCATTGGATAGAGAAGAAGCAACCGAGTTATATATATATATATATATATATATATATATATATATATATATATATATATATAGATATAGATATATATATATATATAGAGATATATATATATATATATATATATATATAGATCTAGATATATATATATATATATAGAGATATAGATATATATATAGATATATATTTATAGACATATATATATTTTCTATATATATGATTATAAAGAGATGAACATATATATGTAAATTTATATATATATATAAATATATATATATCTCTCTCTCTCTCTCTACATATATCTCTATATACCTATATAAATTTATAAATCCCTGTATTCTCCCTATCTGAATCTATCTCTGTAAATTATATATATCTAAATCTATCTCTCTCCCTCTACATTTCTACATATATCCTTGTCTTATCTCTATATATATCTCTATCTATCTCTATATATATTTATAAATATATATATTTATATGAATGTAAATGTATGCATATTTGTACGTATATAGAGATATATATTTACTTATAAAACATCATATATATACCTGATATGTATAAATATATATATGAAAACCTATATTATATATATATCTATATATATATATATATATATATATATATATATATATATTATTGATATATATAAATATATACATAAATATATATATATATATATATATATAAATCTCTATATACATATATATATATATCTATCTCTCTATCTATATAAATATAATGTCATCTCCCTATTAATATAGAAGAAGCAACCGTGTTATTTATATATATATGTATATATATATATATATATATATAGATATATATATATAGATTTATATCATATATATATCTATATATATATGTATTATAAATATATGAATATATCATGTAAATTTATCTATATATAAATATATATATATATAAATACATTTATATATATATATATAATTGTGGGTATATATATATATATCTATATATATAATTGTATTATATATATATATATCTATATATATTTATAAATATATATATTTATATGTATGTAAATGTATGCATATTTGTACGTATATAGAGATATAAAACATCATATATATACCTGATATGTATAAATATATATATAAAACATATATATATATGATATGTATATATATAAATATATGCATATTTGTACATATATATATAGATATATATATATATATATATATATATACCTATATATATATATATATGATATATAATATATATATATATATATATATATATAAATATATATATATGAATATATATATATATATATATATATATATATATATATATATATATATATATATATATATATATCTATATATATATATATATATAAATATATATATTCTGTGTGTGTGTGTGTGTGTGTGTGTGTGTGTGTGTGTGTGTGTGTGTTTATTTATATGCAAAATAACGGGTGAAAATAAGCCGGCTAGAAGGTAGATACGGTAGATGTTCTGCAGCTGCTTCACTTACTTTATAACCAACCTGAAGTGACAACATGCGTTTAAAACTGCGGTGATTTCATCCACTCGTTGATAATGTCATCTCCCTATTAATATCCGATGCATCTGACAAAACCAGTGGTCGCTTTTTGTTTTCTTCGCACGGCACAATGAGCACTACAGAATGACGACATCTTTTACACATAGGTCATCCCAGACTCGCACATTTTCTATTCAATGCGTTTAGTCATGCATGACTAATGCGAGAATGATGACGCACAAAGGGGACCTTATTGCAGTTGCACCAATGACAGCTCAATACAAATATCGTTATCAGTTTGTCTGGTCCAGCGCGCCAACACAGCATCACTGGGATATTAGAAATAGCACTATATAGCTGTATAAGTTGTTTTAGTGTGCTTATTTAGATTACCAAGATAGAGCGGACGAGTGCAATTAACCATATTTAATTTGCCAGTGAGAAACTTTAATAGCCCAACAAAGATGTCAGGATATCGGGAAACTGTCACATAAGATCAAATATACGTGACCCAGATGACTATAGGCCATCACCAACAGCATACTGTTTACATCGTTCACATATTGACTTTCGCTCGAAATACGCTTCTGTGGTTCACCGACTACCATGTTGCCCATCCCCCTTCCATCAACACCCCGCTTCAGTAGTAAATAATTTGTCCGCCTATTTGTATTTAACTTGAATTTACCACATCATCATCTTTTACACATGTTGCTGCCCCAGCGCTCATAATATCATACCCCCGCGCAAGCAGGTTGTGAAACCGCCATTGCAATATTCCGTTTGAACTTCTTTTCACGCGTTGTTTAGTTGCCAACAGCCAAGAGTTTTTGATAGAATGTCACAATGATCTTATATAGCGATACATGAATAATTAATGCAACAATATAACATTCATGCAAACAAAAAAACAAAGCACGGGAAAGATCTTAAGGCGATATCTTTAAGTGAATGACGCATAAGAAAATATCTCGAGTAAATAGCGGTGTGACGACATTGATAAGATAGCGATAGTCCCGGGTCTCATTCGAGTCGATCTTGGACAATAGAGGGTGTATTGCAGCTTAAGATTCATTGTTATTGTAGTGCTAACGAGTAAAATGAAATAGTTATGAGAGTGTTCTCGGCAAATAAGTAAATGCCAAGTGATCGCACATATATACACCATTGATAGCTTACTTAATTTAATACACTGAAATAAAAAGTGTATCCTCGGAACGCCGCTGGAAACAAAGCACTATCGGAACGAAAATTTAAGCATCATATGGCTCAAAAGGGTTGTGTAGATAGAAGGAATTCCCAAACGAGACTTATTACGTGTAACTTGTAATAAGTGGTAATAGTCGGAACGCCCGTAACGTAGTTCTCCAACTTGGTATGAACGTTTATCATCGATCCGCACGAACTGTTATTGGATCAACTCTTGATTTCACATCGTTTCATTGCATGGTTAAACCATTCACATTAAGTTACGTTGTGCCGGAATAGGGTTAGCGATATGGCCTACGATATAACAAAGGTGCAAAGCAACATGAAGAAGATAGACGAGATTTTTAAAAACGAAGGACAATCACCAAGTTATAAAACTGTAGCGAGGAGGCAAATACGAGCATCACATTGCCTGAAGAATGTTTGATATTTTATATAACTGGCCGCGCATGGTTTAACGCACACCTGGTTTTTCAAAAAAGATCGAACAGTTGCTTATAAACATTTGGTTGTTATCTGTGTGATAAGCGCTGACAAATGTATCATTCGGGTTATCGATGTTTTTTCTAAGACACTTGGTGATATCACTGATGGATGGTGATGAATGGGAGCGTTGAAAAGACAATATCTCATATTGCACCAACGCTCTCACGCTGATGTTGCCCCTAATATGGAAACGGCAACACAAAAAAAACGAGGAACCACCAGCTTGGGGATGAGTTTTATTTGGCATGAAATAATCAACACAACAGCCCAGGGAACAATACGTTAAAGCTATTGCCAAATTATGGAGAGAAGATTTGTACGTTTAATGAACATTATGAAGCCAAAACAAAAAAAGGCAGATATGCTTAGTTTATAAAAAAAAGAGGCCAAATGTAATACTATATCTAACCTCCTGGAAAAAAGTTTAACATATTATGAAAGTGAAAACTACAAATATCCAGAAATGTACAGTTGGTTGAATATGTACCAGATGGCTATATGATTCGGATAGGTATATGACAGCTATGAACAATTACACATTTATAGATGTAATTCACAGTTGTGAACGCCAGTAACCATAAAACGGCATCATTCATATCTTATACTTGTGTGATGCAGATTGACGCAAAGTGGGTTTTTTGGAACATAGTGAAATATGCATTTTGCAACTCGACAGCTTTATGTTTCATTTGAAAGATTAACAGGCAACTTTTTTGCTATATGTCAACGGGAATACCGATTCATCACATGAGACGAATATAGTGGGTAATAAAACTTTAGAACCTCACCCAAATTT
Source organism: Urechis unicinctus (assembly GCA_034190875.2). NCBI lineage: Eukaryota > Metazoa > Annelida > Polychaeta > Xenopneusta > Urechidae > Urechis > Urechis unicinctus. The sequence continues at coordinate 10,439,590 of CM067353.1, forward strand.
GATCAGACCAAGCAGTAACCGACTGTGAGAGTACAAAAAAGTTCTGTCGCTGCTTCAACGAATGCAACGACATAAGGAATAAGTCCCTGCATTGCCAGAGCAAGTGACGCTAATCCGAAACGACAAGGTAGGTGCTGCTCGAAATCATCAACACGCAGCAACATCCGTTCACTTGTTTGACTCGCGTTTTGTTACGTTTATATCTGCCCTGCTGCTGCGTTGTTCTATTATTGGCTAGTGAGGCTATATAAAACTGTATGCGAAGAAAAATTCACTTATTCCTGAGTTGTCAATTTAACACCATATCTATTCTTGGAAAACTAAAAAGCTTAAACAACGTGTAGAATAACTCGTTCAGATAAAACTTGTAGACAAAATACAATACCTTTTACTAGGTGACTTGTGTTGTGGAATGTCTACGTGCATGAGTAAATGGAAGTAAATTGCACGAACATTAAGCATTCAGCGGATGAATGCATCGAAGTATGTGTAGGCTTATCTCGTGTTGACCACTGAGACCATTCGACTGATTTAACCACGACTAAATGATAGACCTCCATCAGTTAAATGTATGCGCCATAGATGTGTGATCTTTGTGATAATGTATTGACTTAAGCATACTTCAGATGATCTGTTATGTTCAATGTAGATACAAGCGATTAGCATACAACTGCAAGACTACTTAAAACAAATTGCGCTGTTTTCTTATTCATACCGGCAAATTATCAAACTGGTGATTTTTCAACATCGAACTGCATTAAGACTGTGGTTGCTTTGTGATTTTCCGAAGAAAAATGACGGCGGTGTGTCTACGGCATAACAGATAATATTAAAGGGTAAAATATGAGGATATTGCGATATTTTCCATCACTGTTAAGATGTTCGTACTTGTTAAATAATGGTATGAAATCACAGGCGTATTAAGTGTTGTCCTCCAATACATCTCATACATAGTAAATGCAAAAGTGTACTATAACCCAGTAAGTCTGTAAGCAATATGATGCATGGGTAGGGAAAACCAATTTAATGGACAAATAGAATCTGTTGAGTAATTGCCTTATAGAAACAGTGAGAGCAGCAGGTCGAAAAATAGGAACCTTGTCTCGAGCCTGCATTTGCCAAAAACAAGCGTGGCTTTAAGTGTTACTAGTTGGTGCATTTAATTTTGCCTAGACTGAAGTAAAGAACAATGAGCCTTACAATAATCACTGCTACGCTTATTGTATTGCTATGTTGATGGTTATATACCGAGCCCAGAAAATAGTTCAGACCCACGATCCCATATCCAATCACAATCAATGTTATGATGGGGTAATAACAGAAATCGTATTGGGCGCCCTTGGAAAAAATTATGACAGGATGACGAGGCTGAACATTGCTGACAACGATCAATCGTAATTGTTGACTATGCAAAGTGCTATGACAAGCATTAAGTCACACAAAACCTGCCACGAGCGGTATACTGATTAAAACGCTACAGGAGATTTTAAATAGGTAACATTTGCGGTTGAAAATACTTTCCCTCTCTAATAAGTGGTAAACCTATTCGAGCCATATATGATTTGATTACATGTCATCACTCAATTGAACAAATGAGAGAAAAGAAGATGACAACCCGCTCAATTTGTGTTCGTTGATCCACTGAAATATCAAGGAAATTAATACGTTGTGTACGTCTTTTGGCTCTATATGGAGAGCTACTTGGTGATAGATATGTGCAGTCAAGCGACAAATTACAAAATCATCAGCTTAGAAAATCGAATGGTTGTTGCATATTTCAGAGGTTTTCCCTAATGTCTATGTTCAGCATGCAGGCAAAGATGTTCAAATTATCATGATAACCAAATAAAGACCACCTTCGCATCTGATTGTGGGTACACTGCGCTCGCCACTCAGTAAATCGGTACCATTACCTTACATACATCTTGACAGCTGTTCTGTTGCTGAATTAAGATATGAAATAAAACGTTACATTGTTATGCCTAAATAATGCGAACTACTCTGTCCCTTTGACCATGCTACAATTATCCTTTATGAATGATGCAGTAAACTCGATGTGCAAGTTCTTGGCAATGACATTTTAGGTTATGCATGCGCCATACCTTGCCTGAAACGTAGATCATAATTTTTTGTGTGCATGCAAACGCGGTTGAATCCAGACGAATTATATTGTTTGAACCAAATTGTACTACACTCGTTGCGAGTCTTGTTTAACAATTGAGATAATAATCTCTCCTAGTCACTATGCGCGAATGTCCGGGTGATCAATTGCTCTCTTAATCTTTGTCTTTTGATGACGGGTCGTTGCCCATTCTGAGGTGCGATAATGTTTCTCTTTGATTACATCAGCATCAACCATTTGCCATGTCGTTTCTGCTGTAGTTGTGTTGTTAAGCTTAAAAGCAAATCATGCGCATGTAGATCTATGCAAGTCTCTTCAAGCATTCAAGCGACTTGACAATGGGTAAGGAGGATATTATTACCTGGTAAAGGATGTGCACTGCGTTACAGTGGTCTCGTGGATGAAATATTCGAGACCAACCATATATATTGTATAATACTGTCACGATGATGGGACGAGACAATAGAATGATTCTCTCTCTATCACATGTTTTAGTTGTCAGCCCTATATTGCCCGGTGGTTGCTTTTTAGATAAGCAAGATACAATGATTGAAGGCAGCGTGTCACTGAGTGGCTAGATGGACAAGGGCACATTATTTCAGCTGTGTATTTACTTGATCACTCGATACTCGCCAGACTACGTACAAGAGAATAAAAGTAAGCGGATAGCGACTAGGACTGTGAACCAAGATGTGCTTGGAATAGATAATGGACTGCTTTCAAAAGAACCAATCAAACACACAGGAATAAATGTCATGAGATCAACGCAACCGGTTACACATCAGCAGTTCGGCTGAATGCGTGGCCTTTTTATAGAATCGACCGACGAAGCGCTGTGTGGTTGTATTAGAGACTTCTCAAACAAACGGCTCGAATTCACTCCAATATGGTATCTACAATGGCAACAACATGACATCTTGTTCCCATGATGATTGAAAAATGAATTCGCAGTAAAACACGATGCATTAGTCTCGTCCTAGTCGAAATAATAGCAAACGTGGGAGCTACCGGGCATTTCAAACAAATACGATCAACGTGGTTATAAGCCTGATGCAAAAACAGTTTGCGCTGGGTATTAGCATATATCTCTTTCTATAAGTTGCAGATCAAGCTAATGTTCACAAAGAGCACCAGACTTTAGGATGATTATGCGCACTGCATAAAAGCGAAAGCATGTTATTATGACTTGCCGAGCACCAGTGCAAGTAATCGACTGGAGTCAAAAGCTGGCCAGATATATCAATATTCCATTGAACTGTATACCAAGGCATTGTAACACCCCTATCAGTACATCATTCATTATGTAACTAACCTGGTAGGGTGCGGTAGCGTCCACCAGGTGATGTAGTTTATTGGGATGTAGGCCGATGTAAAGCGACTGGCAATAAAAGCGTCAAGTTAATTGTCGATATCTTATGCCAAAGGAGTTGTTAGTCATCGATGAAGAATCATCTGTCTACCCGCGTTCACACATCTATCGCTCTTTCTAAAAAACATCATGAAGCAGTAACAAATAACAAACAATACGAAATTAAATTGCTATATCGCTTTCATCAACAATGCCTTATATAGACAGTGACGGGTAATATTATTGATTTGTTTGGATCGTACTTTTGAAGAGCCCAATACTCCATATGGCAAACCAGGTTTTGCAATAGTATTGTTAAATATCATGGATGTCGCAAAGAATCAATCGTGCATTTTCTTAGAAGTGATTGTCGCTTATGAACTGTAACTTGTAGATACATAGTGTCATTGCAAAGTACGCTGCTGCCAAAACTCATTTAATGTAATCAAGCAATTCAAACATAATGATAACATGCTGGCATATCCACAGATAAGGCATAGTGAAAAATCTGCACTTATATCAATTAGTCATGTTTGATGCTAGTTACACTTCATAACTTACAGAATATAGATGGCTGAAATAATTGTTATGAAGACCTTTATAATTACAACTGTGGCTTCAACGAAACAAAAGTTATGTTTACGTAAAATATCATCGCTCGATATTTCTTTATGTTTAGATATGTCAAATCAAACAAGAAATATCTCTCAATTGAGTCCTATTTATGTTATAGCATGAACAAACTAAATAACATGCCTGGATAATGAATACTGTTATGGCTAAGATTATTAGCTTGTGTTAAGACATTGGCGTCAAGTGTAAATTACCTTGGGGATATTAACAACAGTGAGCCAAAAATCATCACGACATTTTCTACAAATCCAACAATGCAGCCACGAAGACCTCTTCATCACTTTCAACTCATGCGATAATGCCTAGTTTCAGTCAGAGGTTTTCATGGCATGCCATGCTAGGATAAAAGACACCGCAGCGCCCACATTGCAGAAAAAGAAACAAATGATCTCCTCAACTACTAGGCAGATATTGAACTTGTTCAGGTACGGAGTTAGCAATGAGAATAGAGTCAACTGATAGGATCAGAGATGGTGTTGATGGTATCAGTTCGACATAATTAATAATTTCATTTACATATGCAGAATCGTTTGGAACTAACAGTTAAGTGAATAACCCCAATTGCCGATTACTTGAGAAGATTTTTTGTTGTTAATAAAACAGTAAACATTCATCGATTAAACATTATTCTGTACGTCTGCAAATGGTGCGTAATATTCATATTAGGTTTAAAAAGCGCTACATTGCCAACACAGTGCCATTGTTATCTGTAGGGATTTCGTATCATACTGCTTCCGGTAATACTATAACTTAACGCGCTGTACTTGTGCTGTGTTCTATTTCGAAAGCGTCTTGCATCAATTATCCTTAAGTTGACCTTTTACACACGTAAATATAATCCTGGTGTCGAATTCATCTATTATTTTGCACGTGCCTACATTTCCATTTAACTGGGTGCCTTTCCGCCTAAATGCTACCACATGTGCCTATTTTCATCATTCCAGGCATGTATGTGGCCCCCGGTTTCCATCGCGTCAGATATTCACAGATAATTACGTAGCAGCCCACTGTCACACGGTCTAAGCAAATAATTCATTAATAATACTGACTGCTGTGAGATGACATGTGGAATTGATACGGTATCGTGAATTATGTTTTTCAGTCAAGTTGAATACTATATCTGGGTAACATTATTATTGGAAAATCATTTATTTGAAAGCCCCTCAGCATTTAGAAAACAAATTGCAACCGATATTTACATGTGTGGCTACTGTTCTTTAGACAAACATACCCCTGTATATAATAGACCTATTTTGATAGATAATGGATGCAGGCTAAGGTATGCTGAATTTATCAAGCCTTCAAAAAAATCTTCTTTACCTGCAAGCCTTGATAACCTTCATTCAATAAGTTACAGTAAGTGCTACAATCAACTACCCTGAAGCTGTTGACCAAAGAAACGGGAGGCCGTAGCTTCCTTAAGAGCTTTGTACCAATGCGTAGAAGCTTTTAAGTATTCTTAGTCACTGAAGGGTGCATTTTGTCTGGTTAATGTCTTGTATGCAAGAGTGATGATGAATACGAGCCACATGTATTTGCGGGTCAATGCTTAATGTCATAAATTGCTATCAGATAATCTTTGAACGCAAACATATCATGGCAGTTTGTTATGTTGTGCATTTGATTGGTTATCCATTGAAAATTTGGTTCAGCAAGATATATATGCAATCTGAGTTTTTATAGCACAGTTATAATGATTGTAAGAGAGTTTCACAAATTGCAGGCTCGTTTCTAATTCGCTCTAAATGCCATTAACTCACAGGTTTCTAGCTACGGCTTACATCCAAAACATGAATACGGAATAAAGAAGGCCATTCTTGTCTCTTGCAACCACTCGGTCTCATCTGTTATTGATCGTGTAAACTGCTTCGCCCGGAGTTGCTTTGACCGAATGAATGACTGCTCGTATCTGGTTAACCATACTGCTATGACGTTTGCTCTGTGCACCATGAGCCTGTTATGTGCTGCATGTACAACTGCAGTGCATAGAACTTGCGTCGACTATTTTGTGAAATCTTATTTACATTTATATTCGTGACAGGCATTTAGCTACTAGCTGACACTTCTGTCTTATAGCTACAAACTCAAGACACTAATGGTTAAAAAAGAAATGATATATTTTGTCAACTTATCAAAAATGTATTGGCAAGCCGTGGTTGTTCAGACACGGTTGTAGGCACTTTGGTCCTTCGTGCGGCGTTTTGATAAGTTCGTTTCATCCGAAAAGGGTCAATGTTAATGCAATGCTTGGCGTAAGCCCATTCGTCGGCTCATGGGTCTGTCCTCAAGAACACACATTAATTTGTTGCATCAGATAATGCATAATTTGATTCAAGTGAGGGTTTCTGCCGCCTAATCGTAGGGGATTTTGTTCTGACTACGCTTTCACCATGATAACGCACGGACTAGGTATCAAATGCGGCCAACGTAATTTGTCACTTTCATATCTAATGACTGAGGTTTTGTTGGGTCATGGGTTTTTACGGACATATTGACTCCTATGTCAACAAGTTACATATATAATGTTTAACATATATTGCCGTAATTACAACCTTGGTGCTGCCCATATTCATGGTTATTAATTTGATAATTAGTTTACTTTTATTATGCGGCGAGGTTCGATTTGTTTCCAGAGATTCGCGTAATCGATAACGCTATTTTCGCAATGCGATAAATCCCATGATAAACTGGGATATTCTGCAAGTTTTGTTTTCTATCACTTGGGTTATTTTCTTTTCCCTATCCAATATTATACAAGGTTGGCAAAAGCGTCCGGAAATGATAAATTGTTTCATGACCTAATTACTTCGCAGAACTAAATGCCTACAATTGTTCCTCGAATTATAATGGGTGATGCGGGCAATGATCACTTGAGCACAGATGCTGATGACGTTAATAAAGGTAAATAAGTGATATATCTTTGCCAATGTCATAGATAACATACAAAAACAGGAAGATATGATGTTCCCATTATCACTAGTCGAGTACAATAACACTAATTGTAGCATCAGCTCATTTTGTCAGGAACCTGATTTGAATTCTCTCAGCAGACGGTTGTATGGGACAAAAGCGCGAATACTTTTACCTGTTTTAATAAGACTACTGCATTGCATAACCGCTTTGTGCGCAATAATACATGGTTAATTTAACACGTTCATCTGACTTGAATTGTTATTCACTAAAGTCTTTTTTTTCTGTGTGGTCCAGCAACCTTCTTGTGCAAAACAATGCTTCTAAATTATTTTGCCAGTCAAATGACTGAATGCCGATAAATAAATGCAAATCGTCTTATGATAAAAATATAGATCTCACACAGTCGTCAAATCACATCGATGTTGCTACAGATGGCAGCAAAAATGACTTTTACAAATGAGACAATCACCCTGGATCTTCTCATGTGACATTGCACGGCGCGAATCGACCATATGCAACAACCGCTGATTCCCATTTTCTTTGTTATGTATCAGCAGTGTCAGTCCGTTGCAGCATAATAAGGATACAAAAATGCTCTTAGCTGGAACAATCTTTTGGCAAAATATCCCCTGTTCGTGATCGAAATAAGCTGTAAATCGTGCCAGAATTCTTCCCGAAAAACATTTTGCTAGTCGCTGGAAGTTTGTACATATAACAGTCGATGAGCTATTTAAGTATCAAGTATGATGAATAGTTGGTTTAAACAGAAGCCAAAGATGCTATGTTAGCGTCGTTATTTCTGAATTATAACATTCTTCGGATAAGCAAATAGAACGGTTGAACCACCCATCTTCTGGATACTATATCTTGTTACTATGAACTCCCTCATATATTTGAATACCTCAACATGTTGGATCAAAATATTCCTTCCTCTGTGCAATTACAAAAACAAGTTGCAGTGCAGCCAAAACAAAGAAATTTTAAATTACTGCACTGGTGTGCTTACTCAATATGATTACAACTTAATCGCACTGAAAGGACTCACTAAGTCCTCATGGCAGGTACAAATTCAGCTGTATCATCCATGTTTGTTCAAATAAGAATGATTGTGAAGATTGTAGATTAATAGGATCCATCAACATGAATGCAGCTAATAGAAAAGACAGTTGTGTATGTAATCAACTCAATAACCTAATTTGATTCTCGCGATATTTCAGTGTGGCATTTTGGTAATTTACAGCTGAGCAACCATTATTGCAAGAAATGTCCTCAAGGTGACCAGCCATAACTGAAAAATACAGTTGTCAGAATAATTGATCGTTTTGATCATTCCACCTCATATGTCTCATGCTCGTACGACACATCTGTCACTTTCCACGATACCTTTTGGACGGATAGAGCTTGAGCATCCGATCGCTGTTTAGTAATGTGCCCGCGATGCATCCACTCTGACAAGCCTATTATCGATCACCAGCCACTTCTCGAACAAAGGCACCAGCTCACAGGGTTTTAGCTTCGGTTTATATTTACTTAATGGCTACTGGATGAAATATATTGCACCCTGCTATCCCTAGTGCCATTAATCTCGTGACGGCTCCATCTGGGGTATCCATAAGACACATCAATTAACTTTCTTGTCTACTTGATGTCCTCTAATAAGGTTTAGTTAAATAGCAATATCATCAACCGACTGCATTTGCGTTGATTCGAGTATCTGAAATGAGTCCTCACCAGCATGGTTTGATGGTAGATGAAACTAGTGAAATAATGCAGGCTCAGTCAATCTTCAATTAACCTCTCATTGAGCAATTACCCAAACTAACTGTAGTTCGTCACACCATCTGAATTATAATGAACTGCATTAATGGGTGAACACAATGGTGTTTTTAACATCTGATATTTGCGCTCATATTGGTGTAAAATTTAAAGATATGTTTTGTTAGACTCGTTATTATAAAGTAGCCAGCTGATTTGGTGTGTCGACACATATGCTACCACTGTAGTCACTGGTATCCGACATACACTGTTTATAAACGCCGTTACAATAAAATGTCACGGTTTTATGGTTCTGGGAAATATTTCCTCATTTAGAGAGTGCTGAGTTGTGTTGCTACATAGAAATATGAAATGACTGCCAACAAATAGCAGAATTAAAGTGTTAGCATGATTTCAGAGATGCGACAACCAACAGAACATATACCTGCTTCAGCACTTGTCACTTATATAATTAATTGCGAGTTTTTGGCATATGTTGCTGCTGTAAGGCGGGGATATTTACTCTGGGGAATTTTTGCAAGCGTTGGAAGTACACAGCAATAAATATACCGTTAAATAATGATGCATTGAAAACAAGGTTTTACATCGCGTATCGAAGTATTGATTGATATGAGATAAATAATTTGCTTCGAGGTGTTTTGCCTCGGTCACTAATTAGGCAGAGCGCTTAGCTTACGACCACAATAAAAGAAAATAAAACAAGTACACAAGCCAAGCCTAATTTATTCAGGTATGATATAAGTGATGGCGATTTCCCTTATATGTGTTGCTTTGACCAGGCCGCGAGTTGCGACAAGGCCAAGAGTAATTGTTTTATACACATTTATTCAACCGCACCCTTTTATTTTACTTTCACACTAAATCGATATTCAGAAAAAAGTAACATTAAAAGGATTGAGCAGTTAGACAGCGGTGTATTTCCTCTTCACCGAATAAACAATGAAGATGATAATGAATCAATAGATATTGCATGCATCTCTATGATTGTGTATGATGATGATCAATATATCAACAAGCGACGAATAATGATTTGTTTGTAAACAGTCATAAGAGGCGAATAGCTGTTTAAACGTTGTTATCGCTGATCATTAGTGTTATATCATTACCCATGGCATCGATGTCATATCATAGTTCCACTTACAACTGATATGGTACATTAGCACTTAAGTATGAGCTCGGGTTGTCATGAGCCTGCTATATGCTGACTCGATTAAATGGGCCTCATCTGGAGAATTGGCGCACAAAAACTTAAACCTTGCGTTTAGTTAAGATTATCTACTGGATTGTGTAATCTGATTTTTGGCACAGAAATAACCATAACATTGTACACACTTGAATTGTCTATCAGGCGTTTATTCTTTATATTATATTTGCGGTCAAATAACCTTTCGTGATAAAACGTTACTTTTAATTATTCTGCCAAGTAGGTGGCAGAATGCAGAGTAGTTTGCCCTCGTGTGTATTGTTCTTAGCCATGGTTTCTATCAAATGAGGAAACTTTGAATTGCAAATATACTCAGGCAACTAATGAAAACGGCTCAAGACGATGAGTCGTCAAATGTATTATATATGGCTGACAATGCTACAGATGGCAACACAAATGGCTTGTTTTTCTTTCCACAGACTTAATGCGTTTGTTGCAAACAATACAATTAGACTATATTTGTTATTAATTCCGGCGGTGGCAAACAGTTAGTGGATTCAGTTCTTCAAATATATCAGTGATATGAATTGAAATGAGTAAGTTTACGCACACTGGTGTGCTTTATAGAAGCACAATAGGCCTGTTAAGGAATGACGCCAGAATACTTCCCAAAAATCAATGCATATTTCTATTGTAAAAGTAAATTTCGTCCTGTTAAATGTTGTCTTCCAAAATAGAGTTGTGTGAATGCGTGATTTTTGATCGCGTATGGCTTGATTGAATAACTCATTTAGAAACTAGTGTCCTCTCTCATGCCACTTTACTATTTATTGCTAGCAATACGGACACATTTTGGCAAGTGATTATTGTGTTCTTTTTAGCCATTATGACATAACGTAGACCTCTCGTCGTCGATATTCTGGTAAATTATATTTTGCTATTAATTTGACATGTGTTTTCCAGTCAATGGGGCTTGAAACAGAGTAACTGCATGGAGTGGCATGCATAATCAGCAAACATTCGATTAGAAGATAGTGATCAAAGGGTTTTTTGCCGCAAACGAGAATTAATTTTGATCAACACTAACCCTGGGGTTTCTGTTATGTGCAATTCGGGTAGTATTGTTGACTAGATTGTTGGCAATCTGATATGATGGGATAACTGTCCTCAGATGATTATCTCATTGAATATATGGCATTGTTGCATAAAAGCTAAATAAAAGTAGTAATGAATCAAATGAGGCATGTTGATCATTCGTCAATGATTAGGCATTTCAACAACAACTTTTGGACCACCTTTCGGACGATAATAATGATCACCCCTTTGGGCCTCTTCTACCATGTTGCTCCTTCATTCGTCCCCATCTGAAGACGTTAATCATCACGTTAGATATACGGCGCATGCATATGTTGAATGAACATATTTAGACCTGTCCTAAAAATTATACACGATCTCATTAATCGACTTTATTGACACCTGAACACGATATCTCCATGTATTGATACAATCTAGGTTTATTGCTGACTTTATTAAAAAACCTTTCATATATATGTATTAGGATTCAATTTAATTTATTCATGCAAAGTAGCTTAAGTTGTGTCAGCAAGACCTTTGACGTTCAAATCATCAACAAATTATTATTAAAAAGCTACCAAGAATGCAATTAAAAAAACATGACTTTCAGAAGTGTCATGGGACTGATTTATCAAACGTTTTGCCGCTGGTTGGTAAGAAATGCAGCCATGTTATCAACCAAACCATGTTAATTTAGATTAAAAGTATGTGAATCGACTCACAAACAGAGCAGTTAATAACAAGTAGTGTTTTTAGCTAGTAAAGCAACGCATGGTCAAGCAGCCTATTGTCGTAAACTAGATACAAATTCGTTCGTCACCTTCAATATCTGAAAGTCACAGATCTGTTTAAGTTTGGCTGCTTATAAGCTAGAACGTCCCCACAAACAACTTTCAACCACAGAGAGTATACAATGTTCAGCATGCAGAATCCTTTGAATTGTCGTGAGGAGCAACAAGACTGCACGTCACTGTCAATAGTTACGTCATATAATGTATCAGTCAATGTTGACAGTGTACAATACACTTAAAGGTGTTATATTATTATTGGGACGGGATTATAGGGAGTAAATAATTTTTGCCAGGATTGACTGATGTGAGAGAAATCTCAGAGGGAATAACATTTAATATCGGATCTAATATCATCACACTATGATGCTGCGTTAAAGATATGTCAGATGTCATGAATACGCTAATATAATAATGTGCCATTTTCCACTAGCTATTAAACCAGTTAGGAAGAAATTGGATCAAATGTGATTTGAAACGACATGGTTTAAGATAATATTTTGTAGCATGTCGATAGCCTTAAAACTTATATATCATGCTAACTCTGGTTGCTCCGCTGATCAAAGCATTGTAGAATTAGGGGGTTGTACCACATAATCCTATTGTCATCTAATTTACAATGTCTATAGCACGCATATGTAAATTTGATCTTGATGGCTATTGATCAAGTTGACCAGCGGTTATAAATCTCCATGCATTGTAACATCAACTACAGTGGTGATATATGAGCCGAAAGTGCACCTAGAATCTAGCTGTCTACCATACATATGAAGACATCATTCATCACCTTTATAAAAATGAGAAAATCCATGACCAGCGCTATAAACGCTGTACCTTTGTGCTCGATATGAATCATTTGAGTGGTCTCAAGCAATTCATTTGAGACTGGCAATCATGCGGCTTAGCATGTTCCCTGAGGGTTGGGCGGCATTGGTCCAGCCACCACCTTTCACCCTTATTATAAACCTACGACCCAATGGCCGATCAGGAGGTATTGCTGCAATATGTCGAGCTCAAATACCTAACCGTGATTGAAAATGAAGGCGAAAATGTGTCTGAAGATGTTCGAGAATTTCGTAAACTAGATACCAGTTTAACAGCGGTGTTAACAAATTTGTCAACAGGACCAATACAAGCAACATATACATGCGAGTAAACATGGCCTCGCTTGGCTTATGAATTCTCAAACTGCGCCACTGGGTCACGTGAATCGCACATAGTCACTGGCTCATGTAGACTCACACATTGCCCTGGGGCCATGTAGAATCACACATCTGGGTCATGTAGCCTCACACAGTGTCACATGTGTAAAAGGGATTTTGAGTTTTACAAGGCCTTCTTCGAATAAAACGAATATTCTAAGGTGGTTCGGCTAGCTAAGCTGATCTATATATTGAAGCACTTGTGCTAGTACCGAACATTCCCTTAAAAATTAATATTTCCACGATATAAATCATTTAAATGATCTGAAGTGGTCTGAAAGCTGCCATCATCGCTGCAGTGACATATACCTGGTTGCCCATATGGCGACGACTCAAATACCTGGACCTTCTTTTGTCACCTTGTCCAAAAATCCACAGGCGACGGGTTACTTTCATCAATGTCTATAAACACATGCCTGCTCTAATTGCAGACTATTGCTACTGTTTTTGACGCTCATAGCAAACTAACGCAATACTGTGATGCGGTAGTAACGAGTCTATTATCATTCTTAAGAATGTATGGTCATGAACAATTGCATCGATAGGATCGACGGGTCATTATGACTTGTGAACAAAGTATTTCGCTTCTTACAATGAAAACTGAGACGACGTAACCTGAGATGAGAGAAATATAGCAGATCCCTACCTGGGCTATATAATGTACAACGAGCTTTTATAGGGATCCAAGGTAGGGAGTAATGGGAATCATTCACGCGAGTCTTCCAGCAGACGACAGAATAGTATTTGCCTCCACATCAGCACACAGTGCCCGCCTTGCATTGGCAATTACCTTCCTCGTTTTTCCGAATGAAAATGCGTCTGGAGAGTGTGGGTTGGATTGAATCCACCAACTGAATGCATCCCAAGCGTATAAGTATAGAGGTATAGGCTGATTGAAAAATATCTGCAATATGTTTTGTAAGCAATTAGCAAATTCGGCTTTGGAGCAGAATTCTTAAGTGCTGATTCACTTCCATTTCAGTCTGTCATGCTATATTTTGCATAACATAGTTTTAGCAATTGCATGGGAGTTCCTCTGAGGGCACGTTTGTATCTGAAATCTCTCATAATGTAAATAACTCGCAGGATTTGAGCTGCTGTTTACGTCATCCGCATGAATACTGATTAATGGAGGCAATTCCTGTATCTTGCCCACAAAATAAATTACACCTCCCCCTCTCTCTCTCTCTCTCGCATGAATCTACCCATGAAACAGTACACTATGTGATATTTCAGCGAATCCCTGTTGCTCTGTGTTAGTTAGAAAATCTAACTGTACTAATCTAATCGACATGTTACGGATTACTATAGAAATATCGTGATTTCACATTACAGGGAATGAGGCAGCTCTTGAGTGTCAAGAGATCGAAACCTAAATGGTGTTAAAATTCATAGACAGCAGTCCAGAACGTTTGTACAGCTTGGACTCTGAATCGCGTTTAGGGAATGAGGCAGCTCACATTTTATAAAAACGAAAGTGTGAAAGGTATTGTCGATCGAAACCTAAATCCAATATATTCTGTATACTGGGATATTCATAGACAGCAGTCCAGAACGTTTGTACAGCTTGGACAATTAAGGTATATTGTGACATGCTCTGAAGAGGTCGTGTCGCAGTTGTATATACCATCTTGCTTGAACAAGAGGTTGGAGGATCTTGGGGCCAATTTGTATTAGAATATGTCAAGTCGTAAGCAAGTGGGCCTGTATCATCCCTAAAGTTCCATCTCAACTGTTTTGATGAAGAGAATCCATTCGCTTTTTTATTGTTTTGATGAAGAGAATAATGTATTTATTATTTTAAACACTTTTCCATCTGTCAATACGTTGTAATACCATTATAACTGTATGGAAGCACAATTCCTTCTTAATATTGAGCTATGTCATCAAACATTGGTCTCAAAGCCAGCACACCACATCCTGATGTAAAATGCCCTTTACTAACAGTTGCCTCTGATAACTGCAATGGCAGAGTAGAATCCAGCTTATTGTAAGGGTACATAAGGCCAATTAATTTTACACTGCGTTGTTTATTTTACGTGACGCAAGGAGCTAATCAAATATCATCCATCTTAACCATTTTCAGCGATCTGAATCTGAAACATGCAGGTGTTTGAGCCATAATACGCTGCTTAGTATTAAGACAAGGACTGCTTCAGAGATGATACAATGGCTCAACCAGAGTTATCAACTGATAATTTCCCATGCAAACTTGCTTGATTGCGCATTAGAATAATCATTGGGTGTCACGTTGAGCTATACTACTTGGTTACAAAGCATTATGTAACCACGACACAAAGGTCAAATTTGAATATCATACTGCTAATAAGTACAGTTGAAGTGAGTTTGAATTAAGTTTTGAACGCGCTGGTTTCTGCGAGACGTATGCAATATTTGTAGGGTGGAATAAGATGAATAAGGTCTCATGTCGTTAACATGTGAATTATTAAAATATACAGTTAAGGTGATTACTGGAACATGGTGACAAAAACAAAGATACTATAAGAGAACGAGTGATTGAAACTGTCTAACGAATATGATGTTCGACAGTTTATTTGAATTGGTTCCTGGCTGTAACCACCGTATATTGTTTAATTGGGGTTGGCTAACGAGGGAGCAACAATGTGCTCATTTAAACAGGGTGCTGGATGATTAATGACATCAATCTACATTATCGTGACGTTAGCCATCTGTAATAACCTAGTTTTGTGGGGTTAATATTTTGGTTTTCGGTTGGAATACATGCTTCTAGATACATGTAATGACCAACTGTAATATAATCTTATTCGGGAAAAATTCAGAGGGTTAGATAAAGCTGCAAAGAACAGCTAGTTTTTGTGTTCATCAGATAGAAAAAAGTCAATGACATCAGGCCAGATATATCGGAGAAAATGATAAGCATTTTTTAATTGCTCCCCTAGGCTCTGTGAAGGTGACGTACCAACGGCAGATATTAGGCACTGATGAAGGCGTCTATTGAAAAGACCGCTACATGAATGACAAAAGTGAAACAGGATACTGTCCGCCTGGATTTCAATGCTCGTGAATGGCATTATTGTTAACGCGCTAAAACGTACGACATGACACAGCAACGCATGCAACTGAAAGCAACATACATAATCATGTATAGGAAAACCTCAAGCTGTTAAGTGAAGCGGCAAAAGGCAAGAAAAAAAGCTATGTTTGTGAGCAAGTTGGGGCCACGTTATCATGCAACCAATGCAAATGTTGTTGCGAGGTTTTAAACCAAATGTTTGTATCATGCCACAAACACATTGAGAGTTTAATATGCTCTCTTAATCATGGATAAATATCAAAGGTAATGTTCTGAGCGGCAAACGAGAATGATCATTTCGAGCCTGGGAGCATCGTTTACATGTATGTAAGATCATATGGTTCTCTAGTTTCCATTGATCGTCTGATGAAATGGGATGCCTGTCCTAAGCTAAATATGTGAAATGATAAAACGAATGTTGCATGCTGGCCATGTGCCAATGATTCCCTATGAAGTCTGTGATTTAAAAAATTCTCAAAACCGAAGCAGGAGGATAAACATTACTTTTTACATAAATTATCGCTGTTAATGAAATTTAGTGCGATATATTATTGGTTGGAATAGAAGGTTACACAACAAGAGACACGACGCATTCGCATATTGAGTGGGGTTATGCCGGTGTTAATACACCTTCGCCATGACTGACCTCATAGATTCCGAGACATGATGTCCGTTTCTGCTATCAAATAATTCCCTACTTTGCATTCTTTACACTATTTAGCCATATAGTTTACTTTGGTAAAGAAATGACATATGTCCGGGTGCAATTCTATTATATTAATGCAAAAGTCTTAGAATAGCACCCTGAGTAAGTATCAATTAACTTGCCTTTCTTCAATCAAGGTACATCTTCAGAGTCATCTCAATGCTATCAATAATGAGTAGCGGATAGAGTTATGGGAGGGGACCTCTTTATATTCATAACGCCAATGACAGGCAGTATTGTAATGAAGGCTGGGAAATAATACTTTTGTCCTCTGGTTAATATTAGCCAATCATGCCCACCATTTAAATGACACCTACGTATATGTACGAAAGAATAATGCTGTCTCGCAAATGCCGTCCTCAATAGAGATATTCAGTCAATAAAGCCGTTAAGTACTATTTAAGATAAAGGATCAACGTCGCTTTGTGAGTGAAGGTAGACTCTTGTAGACAAATTTGCATCTATTACACCACAGTTGTATTCGGTGTCTCAAGCGTTGTAGATGATCGTATGTCAACCTCTATATCTTAATTATTTCGCTATCATAACACTGGATTGGAAACAGCCGTTGACTGAATTCAGTCATAAACAGACATATTCAGCTTAAAGAGCAGTTTTCCCCAAATCCAGGATTACACTGTCTAATCCCACCAGCTTTGATAAGTATGCAATGAGCCATTAACAGGGGTTCGAAATGAGCTTCTTAATCGAAGCAGCAGGTAATGGCCAAGCAAATGCTATGATAAGTGGGAGATATGTGCTTATATAGCACGATAAGCAAAATATTTTATAACTGAATAAAAAAACATGATATTCTGCTTTCAATCA
Source organism: Urechis unicinctus (assembly GCA_034190875.2). NCBI lineage: Eukaryota > Metazoa > Annelida > Polychaeta > Xenopneusta > Urechidae > Urechis > Urechis unicinctus. The sequence continues at coordinate 10,457,179 of CM067353.1, forward strand.
TTAATAACTTCGTCACAATATGTGACCGATGCGTATCTTAAATCAACCCATTACCGCATTGTACCCTTGGGCATGTTCAAGCACAGTGTAACTAAATAGTTTTGCATCTATCCGCTTCTCCACCTTGTATACAAAACTCCTTTACGAAAGTCCTTTACAAATATATACGCCAAAAGGTCACCTTGAACATGACATCGACATTTACCATTGATTAACAGTGCATGCTATCAAGAAACCTGATTAGTGCTTTAAAACAGCGCCTCAAGAAAATGTGATAATATTAGTACAGCTGATGTTTCATAAGGTTCAAGGTACGTGGGGAGGTTCAAACATTGTGCCATAGCGATAAGCCACATTAAGGTTGCTATCAGTGATAGCCTACCGAGAACACAGTAATTGGGTCATGTCTTAGCACCGAGGTTACACGTACAGAATGTCACATACTAACTTCAATTCACGTGTGGTTACTCGGTCATGTACACTATCAAATCGTTATTGGGTAACGTCAAGAAATACACTATGCCACCAGGTCTGTTTGTCTTCACATAGCGTCCTCGGGTCACGGAGACTGACACATAGTCACTCGGTCATCTAAAACCTCAATGGCGTGCCGTCATGTACACTCACATTGAGATGCAAATTGGAGGAGACACTCAACTAGGTGCTTCTGTGTCGGCCTGGGCGCCACAGGTTTTTCATCAAAAACTTCCCTTAGTGCCACATTTCTCGTGGAATGTGTAACCTTTCCGTTTTTTTATGATGACTCAGAAGCATTATATCTCGTTATGCATCACTGAAGTATTCAACATGCATGTTCTCTGGTAAAAGTCATTCTGCGAGATGCTCTAATGACATTTACTAAAAAGGATCTGCGCTCGCTAAAAGCCTTTTGTATTGACATGGTGCTGCCCGAATGTGTTTATGCTCATTGGTATGCGCCTTTATGCACTTGATGCTGCCGCACTTGCTGTGATAAACTTAAAAAGATTCCGTCTTAGTTGCCATGCTATGCGCCTCGAGTAATAGTTGTAGTGATGCTACAAACACTGAGAGAGAGAGAGAGAGAGAGAGAGAGAGAGAGAGAGAGAGAGAGAGAGAGAGAGAGAGAGAGAGAGAGAGAGAGAGAGAGAGAGAGAGAGAGAGAGAGAGAGAGGGAGAGCAACGGGAAGTTAGTGGGGCGCAAAAACGAAGGAGTTATTCTAAGCCTGGAGTTCAATGTTTTATGTTGTTCGACTGACGCTGTAATAGTACAGATTAACCAGTAAAGTGCACCGTGCTCTGTCTATATTATTTCGCTTGCCTATGTTTCGGGCCTATTTTTGTCTGGATCGTGTTCTTGTGACAACCACTATTATCAGCGGCTAGTGTGTTCAAGAACGAGGCATGCCGCAAGAATGGACACAGTGGTTTACTGAATCTATATTATCGTAGGAAAACTGCTCATGGTGTTGTTGTAGCAGCATCCAAAGATACGAGCAGCTGTTTTTGTAGGTTTTGTGAGACATAAATTGAGCAAGGTAAAGGAGCAAAAGGGACATTCACCCAATGCTAATGGTTTTATGTCTCTTTGTTGCGTACAGTTACTGATGAACACGATGGAAAACGCTCTGTCATATTTCATGAATGTTTTAATCCAGATAACTTGAACACATCCTAACACTTGCATTCATCCAGAGCTTTACAATGTGGCAGTCAATGTAGCAACAACCATTATTCTCCCATTGTGTGTTACTTGCTTACTATCAAACTCTGCATCCAATACAGGATCTATGGGAGCTGCCGTAAAGTGTGTGGATCTATGGTGCCTGTGAGGAAAGTCATAGATGACAACATAACCAATACAGTACCATCTGTCGGGTTGTTGCTAACAACAAAAAATATTTTGCTGTAATACGAGAAAGAGAGAGACAATTAGAGGATGAGGGAGAAAGTTAGAGAGAGCTAGAAAGAGGGATAGAGAGATAGCTAGAGAGGTAGCTAGAGCGAGCTAAAGATACATGCATTGTTTTGGTACGTGTGTGCGGGGCGAAGGTAGCTAATTCAGAGGAAAACAAGGGGGTTGGTTAACAACAGTAAATGGCTTGCGTACGAGGTTGAAAATGATAAATGCGGAGAGGACTAGAGCGACAGCGTCGTGCAATGTGTTACAGTGACCGTCTGGCAACAATTACCCAATGACTCTATGGCTTTATTGATAGTTGTGTCATATGGCCTTTTTAGTAAATGGTCAGACTTTCATACGAAAGCGGGCGAATCTGAAGTAAAAAAATACACAAAGCGTTTATGAGGAACACAGTAAATCATTCAAACATAACAATCAACATCATTTGCTGAACATCCAGTCGTTCACTGTGTACTGTGTACGGATGCGTTGCAAGTCGTATTTAGATTTGACTAACTCGTATACGTTGTATCAGCGTGTAGAAAAGACGATAAAAGGCCCATGTGACGTTTTGCACCCGCCAATCCTGCCATCCCTTAAGCGCAGCTTCATTTCTATGCATAGCTGCCTCGACGTCAAATATTATTTGCACCGAGAAAATAACCGATTTATCTTATCCGATTTATAAGATGGCGTGCATGAGCTTGAATCCCGATTTTGACGGTTAAAATACACTAATTTTGAACTGGCCAAATTCTTTATTTAACATGAAAGGATAATTGTGAATTTAAACATGAGCGTGTGTGATTTTGTTTATGCTAAAATGGGATCATATAGTTTTTATTATGATCGACGTTAAAATAGACAAAACTTTGAAACTTATTTCTAACTGGATTTGATTGCACAGCTTTTTGACGCGCTTCGGAACATAGTACTAAGTGAACGTCGTTGCAAGTTTATTATGTGCGGGATTAGTACCAGTTTTGTATAATCCAGCAGAAATGTTTTCACGCGTGATTTATTTTGCTTCGTTCTTTATATGCTTGTCGGTAATATTGAGGAATGTGTTTGGCTCTAACTGTTTGTCAAGTTGCCTAAATACATAGCTTGTCACATCTTTTTTATATTTATAACACCAGCAATATACTTGGTGGCGGATGGAACTGAAGCTTTTCGCATAGCAGAAATGAATTGATGAAATGCACCTTAAATCGCAATTTTTGGGCGATTTCGTTCCATCTTAAGACTTCCCTAGAATAATTTGCATTAAAGTAGTGTCGTTGCTCGGTGCATGTGTGAAGTATCTCATTTTCAAAGCTTATCATTCTGCGTTCGTTACTTAATGAGGCCCCGGTGTTACCACCCTGTTTGATCACAGCTATCACAAAAACTTTTTCCCCTAAGCATTCCTTCTTTCTGATCCTTGTTCATGACACTCAATGCATGGTTGGGTATTAGTTTTAGCTGCAAGATAACGCAACGTGCCTTCCATTATTGGTATGAAAGCGTACGATGTGATATAACTGCGCCTGTTTATAATGTAACGAAGCAGCTTAGTTACTAAGCAATCTCCCTCACTGTTACAAACAGATACCGATAAGAAACTTAGCGTGTTGCCATGGTCACTATCTTCAGCGATATGCCACTGGTGTTCTTGCATGAACGGTAAAGCGCTGATTCCCCCAAATATCTGTTATATATGCGGCAAACACATAAGTCTGTTAGAGTTTATATAAGCCCTGAAGGTGGGCAGTATAGGTTGTGATTAACATCGCAACAAATAGCCACGCAATAATTCCATCCCGTTTGACAATGGATATATATCACAACATAACATTTATCCTGTTAATTCGGCCTAAAGCCTTTTCTCACATCGTAGACTCTTTTGCTCATTCATGAAGGCGAGCACAGAGCTAATCAACATAAACAACCATGAATATTGTAAAGAATTGTGCAATATTATAAAGTTTTTACAACCCAAGCAGCATCTATTCATCTGCATGGTCTGAGGTGTCAACACTGCATTGCTAGTGGTTCAAAACCTAAACTCACCACCGCGTGGGAACTGTATGTGGGTGGATGATCAGTTTGATAGATGTATTTAATTGATTATCCCAGCAACGTTATTACAATGCTCATGAGTTAATATAGTTGCAGCTCATTAATCGCGAATAATTTGTCAAGCCAAACACTAAAGCAAATAGCACGGATTATAATAAATGCACCCTGAAACAAAAATAGTAGACAAAACCATTTGTCTGGCACGACAAACTTTCTTAAACAATACGCAAATACTACTCAGTGGTCAGTGAACCTCGTCATTGGCGTCAACCTTGTCGTCACCCCAGTGAGCTAGGAACTGACGTGATCGCAATAGCTCGTACTAAAGAGACCCCCTATGGGCTAAATTATGCTGATTTCGTAACTTCGGCTTTTTATTTGATCACTGAGTTAGAGTAAAACTCGGAGCAGATACGCCGCTTATATATTTAGTTCAGTTCATGGTTTAGACAAGCGCACGGTTTATAGTTGACACCTGAACAACCCATCCTTATAGTTAAAGACGAGGTTGCCGAGTAAAGAGCGGGGCGACGACATTCACCAGCTTAACGGTGACGCACTGTTTATACGCATCGCAAGGCTCCAATTAAGTTTTTCTGACTGCGAAAACCTAACTTTTTATTCATTGCGGATCAGATAACAGCTGCTCTGTGTTATACATCCAACAAACGGCGTCGTCCGACTGGGTGAAATAACTGTGTTTTACCAATGTTTAATCGTTGGGTGGCATTTACGAGTGAGTGGCTGGTTGATGCTGAATACAAAGCGCGAATGGCGTGAACTAGCGTTCATTGTCGCGCGCTGACTAATAATTAGCTGTACGAATTTGATAAATTATTCACGAAGCTGGGCGCAGATGCAAGGCTGCAGCTTGCTGCAGCGAGCCTCAAATCGGCGGTAATACCATGTCAAGTGTCATACTGGAGAATTAAAGACTCAAGTAGTAAATAATGTGTCAATCTACGTAAGTATTCTTGCATGCATCTTATTGTATGTTAGTGTTTAGAGTGTGGTTATTATAGCACCTGCTAAACTTCGGCGCTCAGTGAAAGCCATGATGCTGCTCAAAGTTGTCTATGCTGGCATTATGCACTGCATTATGCCACCCATTTGAGGCTGCCTTAAAACTAAAATATTCTGTCTGTGATGTAATGCTATGCGCCTCGGGAAATAGATATAGTGATGAATCAAACACTACTTCAGATGCGTGAGGAATGCATGCATAATGGTATAACATATGTGAGTACATGCTCTCTGGCTGTAGATGTCTAACATAAAGCTGCTATCGTACCATTTTACCCATTGTCTGCCTGTTGCAAATCATAAATTATCACCACTGAATGCCACAAGATTGTCTATCTTTGCTCATCAGCGAAAACGAATAGAAGGTCGGTAATGTGTTCTTTCTTAATAAATATCGTCAGCAAGTGATTCCGCTAAATATTTTATTGTACCTGCCAACAATGACAGATCATTTGCTAAATATCTGACCGTAAACAGGTTGTAAATTATGCCAAAACTGTGTTGCATAGATTCAATCTCGCAAAGTGTACCCTAAGCATATTGTTAATAAAACGATAATTGACAGAAACACTAGCTCATATTAGGAATTCATATCATGGTTTGGTATCATGCAAGTTTTTGCTGGAATATTGGGAGCCTGGAAATAGACTGTAGGCTGTAATAAAAGTTTTTGCAGTTCTACTTCGTCGTTCATTGTAACCATGTGTCAAGCTACAGTACTCGTTGCCAGGAATTTTGATAGCATTTTCGGTCGCATATCTACGCGAAAAGCCATCGTTATGTCAGAACTGTGTGGTATTAGGAACATAAAACAGCACAAAAAGTCGTATATTCCACCAGGCACATTATCGACCAGGACACTCACACAATAACCTCTGCATTTCCTGCGCGTGCAAAACCAAATACTTGTACCAGGTCTAGTCGGCGTTTAAAGCACTTTTACGCCTAATGCACAAAAGCATCAGAACTATGATGCACTTCACAAATAAAGTCTACCAACGAACAAACCCGTCTTGTATGGTGACAAATTTCTTGCTGTTATATCGAAAGCCAAGATTAATCTATCTCTTCATAACTAACACTCAACGGAGATCCGTATTATAATGATTCCTATTATGTTTGGTTATGAATTAAATGAGCTAATATATCTATCTAAAATATTCAAGCAATATCGTAATTTATATCTTGCAAGGAGGGCTAACATTAAATTAAGAGTTTGATTGATAACGGTGTTTATGTGAAATATATAACCTTAAATGGGTTACAATGTTTAATATATGTTTTATATATTTACTTAGTGTTAATTAGCTATTGTGGCCTAAATATGGACCAGGCACATAATAGACCAGGACACTCACACAATAACATCTGCATTTCCTGCACGAGCAAATAAAAATACCTGTACCAGGTCAAGTCGGCGTTCAAATCACTTTTACGCCTAATGCACAAAAGCATCAGAACTATGATGCACTGCACGAATTAAGTCCACTGGTTTGTCTACCAACGAACAAACCTGTCATGTATGGTGGCAAATTCTTGCTGTTATATAGATATCCAAGATTAATCTATATCGTCATAAAAAACACTCAACGGAGATCCGTATTATGATGATTCCTATTCTGTTTGGTTATGAATTAAATGAGCTAATATATATATCTAAAATATTCTAGCAACATCGTAATTTATATCCTGCAAGGAGGGTTAACATTGAATTAAGAGTTCGATTAATAACGGTGTTTATGTGAAATATATAATCTTAAATTGTGTTACAATGTTTAATATATGTTTAATATATTTACTTAGTGCTAATTAGCTATTGTGGTCTAAATAAAATCAGTTATGAAAGGCTAATCAGTGGCAAACGTTTAGCAGCTTTGGAATGTCCATTGTTTACTTCTAGGAAGCTTGTCCCCGAACGTGTATCGTTTACTGACACAGAAATCATTATCGTGTAAGCTGTACCTTAAGTTAGCGAATGAATTATGCAAATCAATTAGTTTATTATGACATTCTAAGTCTTAGGTGTACACCTGGCGCACGAATAGTCACGAGGTATTGAGTTTATAGACTTTTGCAAATGTTGTTCTAACGATTATGATATGATGTAACTTGAACAGCTTTAAGTAACACAAATGACAACGATGCGATAGAGCAAGTGGTAAGGTTCTAGGCGTGCCATGCTTCTGCTTTGACGAGCCAGTCATCAGCCAGCAGCCGCTTAGGTTACCTAAAAAGGCACGAACTTTTTCAATTATTATTCCACGACGGATATGAAACAGTGTGTTTTTCCCAGAATGCTAAATATAACAGACCATTCATGACGAAATGGTACGTTTATACACTCTGCATGTAAATATATTATAAGAGTAGGTGACATATGAACAGAAAAGCAAAACATAATTACTTTTATCATATTACACCTAGCTTGGGTGGTAACAATATTTCAAAAATGCGATGTCTCTTGCAGGATACTCATTTTATACATAAGTACACGAGTTAGTGAGTCTTAATTTCACTACCGTTAATGAAGTCGTAGGCATAAACGATTGATACATCAAAGATAAGAGTGATCATGAGTTAGCAGATCAATAACCCTTAATTCTTTTTTCAATAAACAGGGCGCACGATCACTTAAGCTTTAGCTGTTATCCCTTGCATCTTATATCATAATAATCGTCATGCGTTGCAGTTTATTATAGGCACACCCGGCTCACCATTTTAGCGCAATTATATCTAGGGGAAATAGCGCAGCACTAAAGTTATTACCACGATAAACATTATCAGTAATATATAGAAATTCTGCGCGAGATTTTTCTAAGACAATAATTGACAGGCATGATATATGAATCTACCCTCAAAGATACGCTGGTAATAGTCATCGGTGGACGATATGTGAAGCCATTGAATGAAAACAACCTCTTGCATTATTCTTTGCACCACACGTTAGTAAGGTACATTGATACTAGCAGTATGATTTAGTTGGTAGACTACAATTAGCAGCAATAACGTTCGTCACATAATGTTATTTATAACTAAGGAGTGAATAAATTGAATAAATTGCAGTATCTTGATAACACAAAAAGACCACGGAGCTGTCCAAGATGCTGCAGAATTGAACTCCAGCCAATTATGCTTTATCGTAGCATAATATTAGTACATCATATCAGTTGCCGAATAAGTCAATGAGGTGTTACAAACGTTTTTAATCCACATCAGGCGCTTTCTCTAAGCACCGAAGATTAATCAGATGGCTGTTCACAACTAGCAGCGTACAGTATATAACATAAAAAACCAAGGTGGTATGACATTGATGATATAATCATTAGCATATTCGAGAACAACAGCAAAAATATGCAATTGCCTACCCAGGAAAAAAGGGGGCATAAGGAGGAAGACCATTATCCAACCTGATGTTGCACAGTATGGTAATCCATTACCTTTTGTCAACGCACTTTGAATGACAAAAAAAGTTCGAACACTTCCTCGCTGGCTTCCAGAGAACTAGTGCGAACGTTCATGCGAAAACACATTATTTTACGGAGACTAAAGCATAAACACGGACAGTCATGCAACCCTCCACTAAATTGTCGCGGGACATTCAATACAAAATTCTAGGCTCTTGTTATTTAACAAGCCCGCTGCCGTACGTGCATTAGTGCATACATCATTATCATAATGCAGAGGTATGTTATCATTAGCTGAAACACGCGTGGTATTTGACCAGTCTATCACTGTAGAAGCATTCAAACACTCAACACAATTGGTTGAAACAAGTATGTTTTCAATGAATAAAATTCAGTCTTTCTTCATCAATAGGACAGATTTGGTGAAAACCAATCGTTTATTCGGCTTCGTCTTTTAACGGATTGTTAATGTCACTGTAGTTGTACAGATCTACAATTGGAATGCACGGTGTTTTGTCGATACCATTTGCCCCCATGTATACTGCTAGTTTTAGTCTGAACATGTTTCGTCTTGTGACAACCATTTGTATCAGCGGCTAGCGTGCTCAAGCCAGAGGCATGCAACACAAACGGACGCAGCGGTTTAATGCATCTATATTATCGTAGTAAAACTTCTCATGTTTGGTTAAAACAGAACCACAAGGGAGAGCAGCTGTTTTGGTTATCAATTCAGATAACTTAAGCACATGATAAAAAAACTTCCATTCATGCAGAACTTTTCTAACGATTCGATGCATGGCTTTCGATGTTGCATCAGCCATTATTCCCCCCATTGTGTGAGACTTGCTTCCTATCAGCTCTGCATTCTACACAAGATCCGTGGGTGCTACCGTGCACTGTGTGGATCTATGGCGCCTGTGACAAAGGTCATAGACGTAAACCAGCTCAATACGGTAGCATACCCAACGGTTTTGTCTTTTCAATATTCCTGTAGATGCTATCACTACCTCAATACCAGAGCGGCTGATCCATTACCGAACCTTCTACTTCACACCCGATCTCGCCCCATTACACCCGGCGCATCTATTTCATGCACCACTCTGCCTTAATGTGTTATGCTGTTTCACAAACATCTGAGGGGTATCCTCGTGTGTTGCCATCTCATTCTTACTATACCATGTAATGCTATATTATGAATCCCTCTCCAGAGTAACGCGTCCAATGTGGCATCCAAATCTGTTGTAACGAGGGTCATTGATCATATCCTACTGTATAAAACAACACAGCGAAAGTCATGCATAATGCCACTTACAGCAACTGCAAACGAATGCTCTTTCTGAAATGGACGATTTATTGCCTACCCCCACACTCTCTGTTTAACTCGCAAGATTGTAGATAGACAATCTCAATATGCCAGCCATTCAAAGTGACGGCTAATTATCATGATTCCTTCTAGTCTAATAATTGCAAATCTCGCTTATCATCAGCAAGAGACCACGACTATAGGACCATCGTCCTGTACAATTGTGACATAAAATGTGACGAGGCATAGATAGCAGCTTATCAGCTCTGAGGACATATGCAAATGTGAAGAAAATGACATCTTTATTAGTCAAATAGGACAGACCGGCGTGCATCTCTAACCACCAGATCGTATACATTGCAGGTTTAAAACTTAGGCTCTTTTCCACTTTCACCGCATTGTCATATTTTATTTTAATTTCAGATAGTGTTTAATGGACAAAAGTTTTGATTAAATCATGTCGGGTTTTACCATAAAACCCGCTATATGTGAATGCTAAAACAGATAGCGTGTCATCAAAGTTTAGTCGGGGAATGCGACAGGAATGAATACAAACGGATGCTGAAAGCATCAATCATTGCGCGAACAGGTAAAGTTTACTAGGTTTTCTCATGCGATATCATAGACAACTGCATCATGCGCAATGATTATTAATGTTCCAAAAAGGATCTCATTTATGTTATAACCAAAGTCATCCAATGAGTCTCAGCCAGCTTACGATGGTATATGTCATGCGTGGTCGTTAACGATGGATTTATCGGTTTCTATCGATGTTTTACATTACAGTACGATTATAATGAAACATAATTTTCATTTCAGACGCGGCATGATGATTGATGACAGCGAAACTAATGGTGCAATATGATGTTATCACGTCCGTGCCATGTAATAGTTAACTTATGCTGACTACTTGCAGCAATGACTAAACTCACACGATGAATAATTGCTTGCTAGTTATTAAAAAAGCAGTGTCTCTGATATGTACGACGATGGTGTAGTAGCATACGAAACTCACGGATTCTTATCTCAGTAGCAATAATGCTTCAGCGATTCGAATGGTGGCCACAAGACGGAACAAGTCGAACAGTCTGGTATTGCCAGAATGCATGATTGTGTACGATGTGTTGCATGTTAATCTGTGACATAGTGGTATAGGAAAGGACCCCGAAAATGCGACACGGAAACATTTCCTCGTCTTAAGTACACAGTGATCCTTTTAACCAAAGATACAAACAGGAAGTCGAGTGACCGTTGCCTTTGGCGTCGATGAGGTAGCAAAAGTAAGCGGCCTCGCGCTTTGCTTTACTCAGCAGAATCTGTTTGCCTGCGTTACCTTCCGTACGAGAAGGTTATTTAGAATGCCCATGTTAGTATATTTGTGTATGCAATCTAAATCAAAGATACTGAAAACGAATAACCATTCCTGTCGTTTGCCTCTAAGATATATGACTTCTGTCTCTAAAGAAAGACAATGTGACTATTTGATAGACCTTGAACTATTAGATGATGCAAACACGAAACCATATAAATAAAACAAATACGATATGATATTCCTCGCAATTTAAGGTCAAACGGAGAGGTATGCTAAATAGATTGTGAACTGTCCTGCCACATGGCATAAGAAATACTTGGAAAGTAGCTCTAAAAATTAATGTTACAGAAATCAAAAAACATGACGATGTGCACCAGTTTGACTGGTTTAGAAAGTACCTTCGAACGCACACATTCATTTGTATAAATAAATGCGTAAATAGCAACTGAAATTGGCATCACGCATGCAACGATTATGCGCTCGCCAGTGGAGGCTTTCCTAAAAAACAATTATGGCAGTGATCGCAAATTCAATGGTGGCGGGCTGCTTGGAATCGATAAACGTGGGGTTTGGAGCTGAGATAGCGTGGATTGCAAGTGTAATTGCTTCGGTGTTGGCCTCCTAGTAAATCCTATTCAAGCAATAATATCAAGCAAATATCCCACAGCAAGAAGCCACGACTTTCTACGTATTATCATCCTGCAAATATCAAGCGAATAGTATCGTAAGTTACTATTTGTTGTAATTTTGCTTGGCTATTTTGATAGGGTGATTGTTAAGCTATAGATTTTGATGAGCGCAATGTCGTTGCGATGAAAATGATGGGAATAAATAGGACTGAGCAGTGATAACTCCATTGATCTGTCATCCACGGGTCACTACTTAATTAGTCACGATCAAGATGTTTCAACGGATGCAGCCCATAGTTATCGGTCCATGATCCGAGCTACATAATCTCAAGAACAGGAACAATGGTGTTTATGTGCTAACATAAATATAAGTAACTTATGCAGCGGGTGGTCAACAAAATATTTACTTGGTAGATGCATGCAAGAGGTATAAAGAATTTGGCTATTAAAGTTGGCTAAATGGGTAAATGTGATGCATCGCCCGGAAACAAATGTCACAGTCAGCGATAAATGGACATTGCTGATCTAATGACACAAGCCGTTAGGTACCAAATGGAAGGCGGCCATATGCATCTTATGTGTACTTTTGTTTGTTATATTAGCGATCGCAACTGCAGTACAGATTAACATTAAACCGAGAGGATAATCTATACTATGATAAATAAGAGGATTGATGAGTTATAATTGATTAGTCGTTTAGTTCCAGTAATCAATGCTGTGCAGCAGCAATAAAGGCGACCAGAGTAATCGTGACGATCAGACAGATGTTAACTACTTACTCGATGGGAAATGTGGTCACACTTAATGTTTTTCAGGCCCCACCCGGAATTTGCAATGGCATATACATATATTAGAACAACTTCAAAGTTTGTTTGTTAAGCTTAGCAGTGTCGAGAACTACCTTAGACTTCAGGGACACTCATAATCGTTTGCAAAACCCATTGCAAGGACAGAATTACGAAGAAACAGGTTTTCCAGTCGCTTTGTGACCCAATGGAATAGTTAACCAGCCTAGATAGTTTCAGACAGATCGCTAAACACATTTAAGAACCAACTCGTAATGCATTTAAGTACAAAATGTATAAGTATTGTTTACGATTGTTGATTAAAATTTCCAGGGAACATACGAACTGAACGGTCTTTTGGCATTAGCCACCCATCACAATAACATATAACATGACCATAATTGTTGAAATGGCCATGTGTAATAATATGTCAGGCGATGGTTGATGCTCTCAAATTTATATGTGCCTGTCTTCAATAAGCAGCTGTTGCAGTCACTTTATTACCAATTTGAAATTATAGCCGGTGGATACTCTTCGTATCTGATCAAGTTCTTAAATGTGTCCAACCTTCAATCAATACTGTATACTAAAGACAAAACATATCGGACATCTCCACGCGCAGTAGCATGAACAATACAGAACTTTGACATCTTTAAACTATTTACCATGTACAACTTGCAAGGTACTTTACAATGCATTCAGTCTTCCAAGAAGCGTATGCTGATTTTGAGGTTCTCCTCAGAAGGAATGGAGTTGTGGTACTAGCTGCTTAATTAATTCTTGGAATCCGAAATAATGCTCGAAAACCTTGCCCATTGTTTTAAGAGATGTCAGCCCTAACGAGCTGTTATGAGCTTTGTAGTACGTCGTTTTACTCCTTCTAATATATCTATGTCACATTGAGGGTATGGCTGCCGTGCCTTCTGTGTATTATCAATATGGGTCTAACAAGTGCACAAGAAAATTTTACCAAAAATACGTCAGAGTAACTCGTGAATGTTTGCCTGGTCATCCTTCATTTTTTGTTGAATTTGAATGACTAATAAATCATAGCATATAAGTACCTTTCCTCGGACACATCCTCTACAGTAGAGTCACCATTTCATGATTGCCCATCTCCATCATTTCTAAATTCCTCAGCACTTGTTGGCCTTAGTCTGGGGTATAGTTTGGTGTCTTTATATAATGTCAGCAACGTTGTCAAGATTACTTACGTAGATTGAGAAAAAAAAGTTTTCTATGACCGAAAGTTTATGTACACCACTAATAACCTTTGGCCAAATTATCATTATCTGCCTGCTGTTACTGTTCAATCTATTTGTCAATGCCACAAAATCGCCATGGATGATTTGTCGCAGATGTGTCAGCTAACCGTTGGAACTACATCAAACGCTTTATGAACGCAGTAATGTCTATCCCCAAAAGAATCACCAATGTGCGTCATAGCTCCATCGTTCAGAAATTCCTAAAAGCAGGCGAGGCAAGATCCATTTCACGCACAAGGGACATGAGGAACTTAAATCAAAAGGCTATGTTTATGATATTTTGTTAGTTTTTAAAAAGTGTATTTTTTACTTTGATATATGCTGACTGTCAGTAGATTATTTGCGAGTGGCTGAAATTTGAAATTTAGTGCAACAACAGCACATATCCAGTAATTTGGGACTTTCTGTCTTTAATGGGCTGACTGAGCATAGTTATTTATATGGCTATTGTTTTTGACCTGTGTAAGTCGAGTTAATCGCAGTCTGCTGCATCGTTTGGCAATCAGACGTCAACAATTGCATCATAAAAACAGGTTTTTGGCACCATGAGTTTAATAAGACCGGAGGTGTTCTTAAACACAGACATTGTAAGTACGATACTAGACTTTAAATGTACTATTGCCTGGAAACATGGGCGCCTACTCGTTGCATGGTTTGCAAATTCGAAATGTTCTATTGGATCCAATACTAACGATTAAACGCGCGAGAGAATCTAAACAAATCTGAGGAATTATCTCTAACTAGTTAACCCTTTTTGTTAGTGTCAATCACTTATTCTACTCAGATAAATATATCCCCAAAGATCGATGCTTTTAGCTCTATATCAAAGTAACATTTAGGTAAAATCTTGAAAGAAAGCCATGAACATCATACTGACAAATGCATTGGGTAAAAAAGACATGCAATTAATTACCAGAGTAGTTATGCACTGTCGGCAAATATCATTAAAATATTGTCTAATTAGAAATGGGTCTCATGGCCGCTGGGTAATGCGTAATGTTACATGCAACCGAGCTTACTGCGTTATTTTTTATAATAGGCTAGCTGTGTTGGCAAACACTTACGCGTAATGCACGCTTAAAATACGAAAAGACTTCCATAGTTAGAACATAGTCCTGTACGATGTATTATATACCTGCCATTAGGTTGCAACAGTGCCGTAGACTAGATGTACACTATCATACGCATTAACTTTCAGACAGATTAAGGTTGTTAAACCCTTGAAAATCCTGCAAATCAAGTCACGATTGTCGTATCCTGTAAACTCTTTGAAACAGAGCATTTTCTGCTCTATATCAGTAGCTGGACTTCCTCAATTGTGACATCAAAGCCTTAACCATTATAATGGAGTATCATTTACTACACAAACAGTTTTGTCTAACAATGACATTGTAAAATACCAGTGCATATAGCATCGCCCACCATTTACTTAATTTTTTTTAATTAAAAAGCAATGGACCATTTTAAGACGAAGCGATCTTACATCACCATGGGACGGTTATAAAGACCTGTGTCTTTATGTATTGATGTCAGTGATGTAAAGCACTACAGCAGCTGCGATAATATATACTGGTTTGAATCGTGTTAAGTGACCCTTGTCATATTATTGATTATGTTAAGCAATCGTTAGTTTTAGGGCGGTTAGTATGCATAATCACGCAGAGTTTATACCATCACTAGCATTCCAGCAAAGTCATTCACACCCAGTAAGTGCCCTATTTCACTGATAGTTTAAATCTTCATGCAATGATATAATCATTAGTTTGAACCAGTTATGCGTTTTTCGCTCGCTCTTTATACAATGCTGGCATCGCCAGGATTGCTTTAGTGTCTTTGGCGGTCGATCTTAACCAAATTAAAACCACAGCTTGGCAGTTACAGCCGGCACACCTAAAGACAAGGTGGGCAAGCGGAGTTCATTCCCAATCTTTGATGCTTATGCTATCATAACCCTCTGGAACAGAGCGACTGGTTCCATTATAAATGCCAAGTCTTCTATTCTGACCGCGACCACACCTCTATTACACTCCACGCACCTTTCACACAAATCATCCAGTCCCCACTATGCATTCATGTGTTATGATGTGCCGGAAGATCGCCATATCCTGAGTCACACGGCAGCTTCCACGAGCATCTTAGGGGCATGATCTCTTATTTCTTCATGAGGTTGATTTTTCGGTTTTATGTAAGAGCCGCGGGTTTTGGTAGCCAATATATCATGCTTCCGTGGAATTGAATATGGTTCTTATTGCGATGATTCCTGAACAAACATCGGTGTCAATGGGACAGACAGGTTGGTCGTGCAGACTGGATAAACATAGACCAGTTAATATGCTATCATCTATCCCTCTGATGTTCTCTCAACATAACCTTCCGATTTAAGTAATCCGATTTGATTAATCTTACGTGCGCAAAGAGACATATCCCCTCACAAACTCTTCATGGAAGCAACAGTATTTCGAATATCCTCTAGAATTCATTAACTAGTTTCAGTTACTCTACATTTCAACAAACTCCCTCATTAAATACATTAATGAATATTGTAACAGTCATTGTGATGCTTAGACATAGTCTCTTCAGCATTAACATCCACTTCAGTCTTTGTGATCTTTCATTATCGTTCCTTCTAACCCAGTCATATAACAACCGCTTATCATTCCTAGTCACGCCTCTAACAGTTCACTCATAATCTTAACATGTCTCATGGCTTCTCGATTTCATTTGATCTAAACCACTCTCAGATTTGTTCGGTTAAGTTTCTCGTACAAACCTCAACACGTTGGAAACATTAATGCAACAGTTAGTAATGTAGCTTTCAGCGACAGAAGAGTGAAGCCTGTGACGCTTAGACAGAAATACTAGCGTCCGCTTCACGTAAACCTGTCTTTATAATCGTTCAATCAATAGACAGTTTGCTCAAGTGTAAAGCATTCCGAGGCGAATGAGGGATTAGCGGCTGACCATCCACTCATTTCGCCATAGACTTGAAGCAGGTTCTATTATCTTCATAGCTACCGACACCTTAAACTTTAGATCAAACATTTTTCGTTCAGCTACAATATGCACAATTCTATATCATATTTGAATGACAAACCAAAACACGAAGACGTGCAGTGCCGTACACCCTAGCGCCAGTACGACGCGGATTATACCATGTTGCACATGCTCAAGAAAACAAATCTGTTTTAAAGTCTGTAGAGTAAGTTAAGTTATTACACAATCAGTGCAATAAACTCAAACCACTCTCTGTAGCTTACCACTAAATCACCACGCTGTACTATCCATTTGTGAGATTTTTACACTAAGTATAATGAATGAGGCACATTCCAAGCTGCATGGAATTTAATCTACATCAAAATTCACCATGTATGTACTTGGAGAGCAGCCGTTTCAAATAATGTGGGATGCTAAAATTGTTATATTACTCAAACAACCAATATTACGTTGGACTGATGTGACGCGTAATATGGTATGCTTATCAATGTTGTATAACTAATAATTCAGAAATCGATGTAACACAGCCTGCTAACCATGTAGCATACACCCTGAATATATTGTTACTGGTCTGAGGCCTTGATGTTGGTTGAAAATTGCATTATGACACCATCGCATTTAAGCCATTCCTGGCGTCGGAATAACCGGATTTCTTGAAAAGCGACAACAGACAACAGTATAAATATGGAAATGTACAGAGAAGAGGGTGACTGACTAAAAAAACAACAAGGTGGATTACCTCAAGGAATGAGACGCTACAATGATAAATTTGATGCAATGGTAAAAGCATATAATGTGCCAGGAAGTTTGATATGATATAGCGTATAGGGTAAATGACGTGGAAAACATTTGAAGTGAGTGTCAAAGAGTGAAAAAGACGGATACGAAAGCGTTATGAGGATAAGGACTGTTCTACTAACTGGAATTATTAAAAGTTTACTTTCTAACTAGCGACAATAATGAATAAGATAGATTAAATGGATATTTGTGCAATGGATATAACTATATATCCATAACGATAGGTGAAATGTTCGACTTATTCCGATAGAATCGTCAATACGCAATCACGATTTAGTTGATTAATGACATTTCACAATATCGTCGACGCGAGTTCCATGCACCACAATCGTAATAAAGCATATAACAGGCTCCTTAAGCGCAGAGGAAGCATCCCAGCGATATGAAAAACCACATACGGACAATCATTCATCCGGTTAATGCATCTCCAGGCGGAACAGTTTACATGATTAATGTCATTAATGAGAGAGAGAAACCCTGTGAGTAATTGACATTATGAGAGTGTTCAGTTAGAAAATGCCATAAAAAGAACTCTCTTGCAACTGTTAAAACTTTGATAGCATAATAACTGCATTACAGACTAAAATGGCAGAGAATCCACGGTTATAAAATCTGCTCCAAAGCAGACTTTGATAATTGCTTACATAAACATTTTGCAGATATTTGTTTTACTCATTCTATACCTCAATGCTTATACTAGACACGCTTGTGACGCATTCAGTTGATGGATATCCACACTCTCAAGACGTATTTTCATTCGGAAAACGAGGATGGTAATTGCCAATGCAGGGACAGGTGATTGAACACAATCCTTTTAGTACATGAGCTCATCATAAAAAGTGCAAGCATCGTATTGGTCTCAAAATGTCATCGAGGTTATGCTATGTAATACATAATAGAATCGAGCTCTCTCGGTGTTCATTTAACTTAACTGCAGTGGTGATAATTCGACGCACACAAACACACAAAGAATTATACTGGTCGACCCGAATATTTATATTATAGGATATATCATTACTCAGGGTCCATGCCGCTCGTCATTGAGGCATTCGTTAGTTAAGTCATTGCTGTCAATTTAAATAGACATCTTATCGAGTATACGCATCCATATAGTTAATTATGATTCCGATGTTCTCTAATAAATTACGTGCTGATGACATAAAGTTAGTCAGCATGTTTGCTCTGCACATTACTATAACTATTGTTTGCTGCAAACATTAATATAACTTTTGTTTGTTGCAAACATTACTATAACTATGACAACCTCATAGTATAATGCACTTTCTGAAGCGGGCGCATCAGTCACGTATCAGCCTGAAGACTAGCGTGAATGATTCCCATCATTTCCTATCTTGGATCCCTATAAATGCTTTCTGTACCTAATCTAGGCTAGGGCGTGGACCGCAATATATCTCTCATCTCATGTTACGTCTCAGTTTTCATCTAAAGAAGCACAATACGTTGTTCACTAGTCTTAAAGACCTGTCGATCCTATAAAATGCTCCGAAAGTCTGATTGATGATATGTCACTTGTGTATACATGGTCGAGTGACGTCTATTTGAGGCAGTTACACTGTTTGAGTCAACTTGATTCAATTCTGCTATGTGTGTCTATATGGCCAATGGACGACTTGTGTCTTTGTATGGCTATGTGAAACATGTTAGGCTACATTCACCAAGTCTGAGTGTACATATGTCGCCATGATATTTATATATTGTTCTTGTTGATTTGGAACCATTACTACACTAACCGTAACGGGTCATTAACTTAAGTCAGCATTTTGCTGTTGTCTGCCTACTAAAACCGGCTTTGAGTTTATATTCTCGTGCCTTATTTGACAGATCCTCGTCATCAGTAATCTACTTCATCTGTTGGATATTGGAACTCGAATTATTCCTGTAATACCCATGTTTTCTCTGTTGTGTATTAACTTTTAATTATGATGACATATGATTGCCATTCCGTGCAGATTAAAAGCACATCGGAGGCCAACAGCCACGAGTCGCATGGGGCAGGGGCAGGGAGTCATCAAACCAGCTAGCAACCATATTTCAAACAGACTAAGTTTTGGGCAGTCTACTCCAGTAGCAGGAGTAGGGGCAGGGGCCACGAGCCGCAGGGGAGAGGGCGGCGGTAGGGGTCACGAGTCGTAGGGGGTAGGGGCAGGAAGCCACGAGTCGCAAGGGAACCACCATGACCTATACTACCAACCTCCAGGGTTCTTATCCATAGAGGTCCTCAAGCGTAAACATTTCGGGGCCGGGATCACCCGTGTAAGCTCTATTTTTCACGCAGTCGAGGTCCTCTATAAACTGAGCAACCTTATAAAGGCGCACGGGGCCGACATAGCTACCGAATTTATGGCTACTTTTTTCCCCACCCAGACTAGCGAGCCCTACAGACCAATTTTCCTATCCACCCAGGAGTCCGCCAAATCCTGCCAACTGCCAGCCAGGGGTGCGCCAAAGCCGCCAAGCCGCCTGGTCTCATGGGGATGTCCCTGCCGGGACACAGAAGTATGGCTACCCCGCCAACCCCCCGATGCTACCAATACCAAAAACCCGCCATATTCCCCCCTTTAAGAGATTTGGCTACCTACCCGATATACAATGGACATAGCTACCACATTCGAAAGCATAGGCATACGAAGCGAGAGGAGCATTGCCCCACATCTCATGTTGGAAAACGCCTACGAGGACAACCTACTCTCGGACATATCCAAGGTGGACTATTTAGCCGGAAACCTTGGGCCAACGCTTTTGCAGCCGCTGGAGGGGCTTCCCCTTTTCGTCGATGACATCTATGTTTTTGGCTATATGGGGGCGGGAGGAGTGCGTAGAGATTGGAGAGTCGCTCCAATGCAGCACGGGAGAGGAAGGCAGCGCCAAACAGATACATACCGACGTCGACAGCGCGGCAAGAGAGCTTCTAGCACCCTCGGGTAAAAAGAAAACGATCGACACAAAGCTAGTCCACACCATTCGCGCACAGGGAGAGGGGGGAGCTATCCGCAGCACTATTGCCCGCATCGAGAGAGACACCGACGGTATAGAAAAAAAGGCCTGGATGGAGTTGCACCCCGACACACCCATAGCGGGATACTTTGTCGCCAAGATTGCGGTCTTCCGAGATCCCCATAGATGGCGTACATAGAGTGCTCTCCCAGCCGTGGAACGAAGACTGCAGGCAATGGTCTATGGGCTCTACTGCGTGGACTATACCCGAGACTTCTCTGGAGTCTTGGATAGGAGCGCCCTGGTAGAGCACCTGTGCAACAGCCACGACTTACGCATGCAAGGAGAGCCTAGGAGCCTCTGGGAGACCGACCAGCCATGCATCCTCGACAACACCGCCAGCGTAGGTAAACACGTCTGCACCTGGATGCACACGTACGACGGGTATACGGTACGAACCAAGCAATACAACAAGGTCGTCTCCAACTTCGAAGCTGGAGAGGTGCAGGAAACAATGTGAGGCCACCTCAAAGACTACGTAGACTGCCCCAACGACCACATGCGGAAAACCTTCCAGCACCCAGACGTTCAAGAGCGAGGATGTACCCGCATCGAGGTCTCGGTCTACGCCTTTCCCAGCCATTCCACCGACGTAGAGAGAACCGTTGTCCAGAAAGCCCTAGACCTGGCCACAGAACCAGTTGCCCCTTGCCCTTTGTCGTGCAGCCCCGCCCCCCCCCCCCCCCCCAAAAAAAAAAGCAGTGGGAGCGCACCCTAGTCCTATCCAACAGTAAGCTCCGGGATATCTTCGTAGCCTGGTACGCCCACACCGAAACCGGGAGAATTACGGGGGTCCGCATCCGGCCAACCAAGGCCATGAACGGGCCGTCCTATGGGCCATAGGGGACTCCGGGATACGCAACTGCCCCATATTTCGGGTGGGCATCCTCGAGACCAACGAAAGCGCGATAAAGCTGTGTCCACTCCGGTGCTACCCCAAAAGTCCCGATGCAAATACCCTCCTAGCAGGCAGCAAGAAACCAACCGCCAGAGATAGACGAGTGGTTGCATCCGACGGAGTGCGTCTCGTGGGCCTGGAGGAAAAAGAATACCCACGCCATTGGTGTAGAAACCTCTATTTACCCAGTACAAGAGATAGAAACAACCAGAACCATCTCCGCCCTCTCCACCTAGGACCGTGCCAAGAGGTTGGAGAGGATCCTAGACGCCCGGAGCGCAGAAGAGTGGAATCGAGCAGCCTGGGAACGAACCAAGGAGCTGGGGGAAATACGGCAAGAAGAGCTGGTCGCCTTCTCCCAAGCAGCACAGGAACAGAGGGCCTACAAGGAGGCGTCCGAGAGAACCAAGGCCCAGGTTTACGAGGCGTTGGAGGGCCCTACGCACCGGATAGTCGGGGGGCAAAGTACAAAATCTTGGGGCGCAAAAAGTCTCTCTATACTTCTCGAGTAGTGGTCCTCCGCACGCACACACCGACTAGCGACGCAGAGCCAACGAACCAGGGGAGCTATACAGACGGCGAGGAGTACTACACAGAACCACACGTTGTCTGAGCCACAAAGGGGCTGGAGCAGATCCTCGAGAAGACGGAGAAGTACTTCGAGAAGCCCAGAAAGGACAAACCTTCTGGCTGCCGACCACTGCTGGAAATGCGGGGCTGGAAGTTGCGGTCCACCCAGCAAAAGATTTTCGAAATCAGGCGGAGGGTTGGAAAACGTTCGAGCGCCTATGCTGTGTAGGCTGGCAGGAGAAAGGAAACACCGGCGAAGAAGAAGGACCAGTTGGTGTACCTAGCGCCTATACAAAGCAATCGTGTCCTACCAACGACCCAGCCTTCCTAGACAGTCCACCTGCGCGCTAGTATGCCACAACACCTCCCCTAGTACATAGAAATGGCTGGCCGCAGTACCCAACAGCATAGATCTCTCCTAGCCCTACCCGCCTCAATTTTCCAGCTGGGACAACACCAACCACAGCGGCCTCTTTCCCACAGGGTTTTGCGAAAGTGGACAGCTCGTCCTCGTCTAGAATCTCCTTCTGCAACCTAGATTCGCGGTACTTGTCTAGGATTCCGGAAAAGTTGGAGAACCTTGGTGGGACACCTCTTTTCCACTCCATATATATCCTTGTTCCAAATGTCTATATGGGCGTGCATTTCCCGCATAGGCTTTGTCCTCCAGGTCGCAGGCGGCCTCCAGCCTAGAAGCTAGGAAGCAATCCGACTTGGTGGGGTGTGGGTGGGTTTGGTGGGTGTGGGTAGGCTGGGTGGGTGTGTTGGGTGGGTGTGGGTGGGATTCGTGGGTTGGTTGGGTGGGTGTGGGTGGGAATTCGATATAGAGCCAAGGTCTAATCCAATATCTCTCCGAAGAAGCAGTGCAAGCACTACGTGCAGACAAGGGGAGAATCTCCTTTGCTGCCGCGAAAAAGAAGTATGGCATTGGGTCCACTAGGCTATCGAGAATATGGACAACAGAGGGGCCAGCTAACTCTATTGAGGACTCCAATCCAACCAAGGCTTCCATAGACGATGGAGGCCGACAGATTGCCCTTCTTCTCACCAACCAGGTGGACAACGTACTGGCAAGGCAACATATCGCCCATTTTCCGCTCCTAGTGTGTACGACTTCT
Source organism: Urechis unicinctus (assembly GCA_034190875.2). Taxonomy (NCBI): domain Eukaryota; kingdom Metazoa; phylum Annelida; class Polychaeta; order Xenopneusta; family Urechidae; genus Urechis; species Urechis unicinctus. Next base: position 10,480,236 of record CM067353.1, read on the forward strand.
ACCAGGCTATTTCCCATATGGCCGAAAAAATCGATACGATTGGCAGCCAGGTAGACGATTTGGTGGAGGCCAAAATATCGATACTAGTGGCAACGATTTGGCGGAGGCCAAACTAGACGATTTGGTGGAAAGGGAAGAAGAAGAGGTGGAGGAAGAGGTTACCAGCATCCAAAGCTGGGTGGGTGGGGGCATTGCAATCCTCCTTGGTACAGACCCCGATGCAAAATTGGCACATCCTCGTACCACACCCGTAGTGGAAAAACGGCCCAAGGCGAGCCCTAGGGACGACCCTTTATATATGGAGTAGAAGAGGCCCTGTAGCCCCTGGTTCTGATTTGGAGGGCCTGGGAGGCCTGCTGCCCGGCGGAAAAAAAATTCGTCCCCGTCCGCCTTGGCTGGATGGTTGTCTGGCTGTGGGTTGGAGGCTTTGGAGAGCTCGCTAGTTTGGGCCGGAAAAAAGTAGCCATAAATTCGGTAGCTATGTCGGCCCAGTGCGCCTTTATAACTCCCTGCCCCTGCCCCCTGCGACTCGTGGCCCCCTGCCCCCCGCGACTCATTGATGTCCCCACACCAGGACCCCTATTACCTATACTACTTAATGAGTTATTCCATCGACCACGTACGCGATCATAAACTACGCATTCACACAACTCTATTCCGAAAGACAACATTTAACAGGTTGAATTTTATGTGTACAACAGCAATATGCATTGGAAGCCAATGTCAGTAAAATTTCTATTTGCAAATTCATATCCGCTGATATATTTAAATGACTTCATGTACTAACTGTTTGCTACAGCCGCAATATTAACAAATATCGACTAATTGTATTGTTAGAAACAAACGCGTTAAGGCTGTGGAAAAGAAAAGCAAGCCATTTGTGTTGTCAACTTTATATAACATATTGGACGACTCACCGTTTTTACTAGTTGCCTTAATATATTTGCAATTCAAATTTTCCTCATTTGATAGAAACCATTGCTAAGAACAATACACATTAGGGCCAAATACTCAGCTTTCGGTCCTCTGCTTGGTAAAATAATTAACAGTAACGTTTTGTCAAGGAACTTAATTGGCCCACAAATATAATAAGACGACTTAACGCCTGATTAACAATTAACAAAGTAGTGTGTGTACAATTTTAGTCTAGTTACTGTGCAAAAAAAACCCGATTACACTATGCAGTAATCAATCTTTACTTAACTGCAATGTTTAAATGTTTGCGCGCTTATACTACAGAGAAGGCACATCAAATCGATGTAGCATATAGCAGGCTCCTGACAACACTAGCTCATGCTTAAGTGCTATTGTACCATATCAGTGGTAAGTGGAAGTATGATATGACACCAATGCCATGGATAGTGATATAACACTAATTTTCCTATATCCACCTAATGCTCATCTGTTTCTAGGTGATCAGCAATAAAAGCGTTTAAACAGCTGTTTGCCTCTTGCGACTTATTATTCTCGACAAACAAAACATCAACAGTCGCTTGTTGAACTATTTATTATCGACATACACAACAGCGATGCATGCTACTTTATTGCATCATTATTAGCTTTATTGGTTACTCGGTGAAGAGGTAAAACATCGCCGTCAAACAGCTCGATCCTCTTAATGTTACTATTTTTCTGAATATCGATATGCCAAACTCTCTCAAATATATTATATGCAGGTGACAAGTGTTTGTCGCATATTATAGCGATTCTATGCATTTCCATAGAGATCGTCTGAAACAAACGCAATCTTTGATTGATCAGCCGGAAGCAACCACCTCTGAAGTCATACTAACATTTCATTTCTGTTTTTTGTTGGCAGTCATTCCATATTTCTATTTCCAAAAAAGTTCTCCACATCATTAAGAAAATAAATCCTTAAGACCAAGACACCAATACTTTGACAATGAAGGCCAGGTTAAAACACTGCTGTGCTGCAATATTGCAATTCAGATATTGATGCTGATACATAAATTCTTGAGCATGCATTACTTAACTAGTTTGATATACCATCAAACCGTGCTCACTTCAGAAAATCGAATCCACGCAAATGCGGTTTGGTTGGTAACATTGCTGTTTAAGGAAACTAATGCAGATCAAGAAATAAACGATTTCGATTTCCCAATATCGTCGATGCGAGTTCCATGCACCGCAAGCTTCATACTGCTCATAGCAGCTTTATGCCCCACCAAATAAGTACTACATCCAGCAGCACAGATGGTCTATGAATACATGCAAAACACGCATGTGAATGTCTGGCGTATAAGGAAATTCAATATATCATGACATCTATTGTCTCATCTGTACTTTGTGAAAAAGTTGACAACAAAACATTATCAATAAGACACTTTCTAATATCATTCCTTGCACATCTGCATGTAAGATTATTGTATTCATTTGACCGACTGCCATGTAGTGCAAGTCTAACGCATAATTGTGAATACTTATCTAAGGAATTAATGGCAATACGAAAATTGCGTGCAAACCTCCAATGCAGTTTTGTCGCAACTGATACATAATCACAAATGCAGTGCAACAAATGCGGACAGACCCATGAGCCGACGAATGGCTTTACACCAATTTTTACCCTTTCCCGATACAACGTCCCCCAACTGACTACCATAGATGGAAATGCAATATAATTTAAACGATTAATATGTAAAAGATAGGGAGGCATAATAGAGTTTGCTTACGAGAGTATATGTAGGAAAACATTGACTACAACCGTGTCTAAACACTACAGCTTTCATTTTATGTTTGCAAGTTTGACCGAATATATCAATTTTTTTTTCGATAATAAGTAAACGATTAGTTGATGTACAAAAAAACCATTAGTGTTTTGTGTTTGTAGCCATAAAATGTGTGACTTATCACGGCCGAAGCGTCAGCAAGAGGCCTAAAGCCTGTCATAATGTACGTGGTAGATGAGATTTTACAAAATCGCAGATGCTAGTTCAATGCACCGTCATGGTAACACATCATATAACAAGCTCATTGTGAACTGAGCAAACGTCATAACAGTATGGTAAACCACATACAGGCAATAATTCAGCCGGTCAAAGCAACTCCAGATGGAGCAGTTTACAGAATCAATATCAAAAGAGAGCGAGAGGTGTAATGTATTTTGGTGACAAGAGCCAAGAATTGCATTCGTTAGTCCGTAATCATGCGGCGGATGTAAACCTCAGATAAAACTATATGTGTTATTATAATTGAGAGCGAATTACATGAGATCGTGCACTTTGAGTGACTCTCTTGCAATCATTAACACTGTGCTATAAAAACTAAGGGCAATACATGGCACACTGAAATGTCAAATTTGAAGTGAATCCTCTATGAGACATGAATTATTCTCCACACAATTTAACAGATTACATCAACATCGTGCTTTTTATTATTTCTATTAAATCTATGCACCTATGTCAATACTGCTCTTTAATTGCAACTACAATGAGACAGCTGTCTTCTCTTTTAAAACCAATCCTGACGAGTATACACATCAATGCAATGCATTATGAATAAGATGTTGTGATTGCCAATGATACAGTACGACAACATATTAACATATGATCATAACGTGCCCCTAACAGTCATCAGTTTTTATGGAGTAGACCCCCCGCAGAAAATAAGAATTATATACCATCACTCAATCGGAAACACCACGCGATGAAGCATCCCCCTACGGCTCATTGTTTAACTGTTAAATGTTTACTAGTTCAAAAAAAAAACATCTCAAGTAATCGGCAGTAAGTGTTAGTCACTAAACTGCCCACCTAACCAGCTCACAAATAAGTACCCAAAAATTCTGCATATGTAAACGAGATTGTTAATTACGTCGAAGAGATACCATGAAAACATCTGACTAAAGATTCGCATAATCGAATGAGAAATGATAAAGTAGGTCTTTGTGTCATCATTATTAGAATTTATTTTTCTTGTTCATCAAGTGCAAAAGTTGTGATGATATTTTGATGGCTGTTGCTAATATCCCCCAGATGATTGGCATTTGACGAATATTCTTAACACCAGCTAATAATCTTAGTTAAAACGATATTCATTATCCAAGCATGTTAGGTATTTCATGTTATAGAATAAATACGCCACAATTGAGAGATATCTATTTTTTATTTAACGTAGCAATGCAAAAACAAATATCGTACAATGATATTTTACGCAGACAAAACTTTTGCTGTGTTGAAGCCCCAGTTGCAATTATAAGGGGCATCATAAAAATCATTTCCGCCATCCATTCTGTAAGGTATGAAGTATAACTAGTATGCAACCTGACCGATTGAAAAAATAGTCTATTCTTTATTTGCTTTTGCATGAACGGATGGGATCATTTATCTTCAGAGACCGAATTTTAAATGTCGGGCATTTCATCATAAGCAAGCACAAATTTAAATCCTCAAAGGATGGTTGATTAATTATGCACTATGAGTAATTACCCGTCAACTATAGATGATGTTTTAAGGTACGAGAAGAAGGGCTGGGCAACACAAGGGTTCACATCTGTGCGATTTGATTGATCAACAATGTTTACCGGCTGAAGACGCACTTATTTTCATTGGTGACAAAATAATGGCAATGACTCAATGGTGTAGAAAAAAAACAGACAAAAGTTGTTACGGGCTACCGTGAACGATAATGCCAGAGCATTTATCCTACGCCCTTCTAAAAAACGGTATCGGCATCGAGTCCTAGTGAGGCTCGTGCTATGCTTTTCCGTAAACCGCTGCATTTGCGTAATGTACAAGCCATCCTTATATCCAAAGTCCTGTTAATGCATTTGTATTCCGACCTGGCTTTAGGTTTGAGTGTGCTCTTTCACTTCCTCGCAGCTGCTTCCCCTCGACTAATCGACTTAATGGTGGAAAGTACCTGCTGCAAATATATGTAGTGTTAACAAAGCAATAAGCGAGATATACTGCAATGCTTGATTGAACATCAAAGCACAGGAATGTTCAGCACACGCTCGAAAACGCATTGGTTAGATAATAAACCCGATTTCAGCGTCTGCAGTTTTCATAATATACGTACAAGCTGGAACTCTTCCAATAAATTACAGTTGTGCGTCTGCATCTTTTTTTTCCAAGAGTAACACAAGTAAGGCAGCTGCGAGAATTTGTTTGCAACAATTTCTGAACAGCCACAAATCGTTGTATGATCAATGTAGATTAAGTTAAATTTGACGAATATACCAGTAAGACAGCATGTTTAGGAGTGGATTTTCTTATCTTCTTTAATTTACCGTTAAAACGGTATTCATTTATTTCACAATGCTTCGACGTTATCTCGATTGCTTACTCTTTACGAATACACTTTCAACATGGAGCCTATTAATTATATGCGATTTGGCATTGAGTTAACGTTTTGTTTGAATCGTGCGATTACAGTGAATGGATTAGGCGGCAGCGTACATTGCAATGAAACTAAGCATCCACAAAGTACAGTTCAAGAGCGACAACTACGTGGTGTTGTTAGTAGTAGTGGCAGAAGTTGCACGTTATATATATATATATATATATATATATATATATAGATATATATATATATATATATATAGAGATATATATATATATATATATATATATATATATATATATATATATATATAGATATAGAGAGATGTTGATATACATGTCTATAGGGAGATATAGATAAGAATATCATATATAGGTATATATATATATAGATATAGAGATATATCTATATATATATATATATATATCTATATATATAGAGATCATATAGATCTATTTATATATATATATATTATATCTATATATAATATATATAAATATAGATATATATATATATATAGATAGATATATATATCTATATATATCTATAGAGAGATATATATACATATATCTATCTATATATAATATATATACATATATATATATCTATATATCTATATATATATCTATAATATATATATATATATATATATATATATATCTATATATATATCTCTATATATATATATATATATATATATATATATATATATATATATATATATATATATATACTGGGCAAATTGAATGCACAAACTAGTAGTACCTTATGTCGCTCTCGTTGTTGCAAATATAGCCCCGCGACTAAGTTCATTTTTTTATTAATCAAATTCGACCTGCTGCTCTCAGGGCAATTACTCTACTGCTTCTATTTGTCCTTTCAATTTATTTTCGCTACCCATGACATTCATTGCACGGATGCATCATATCGAATTGCTTTTTAGCTACTTAAGGATCGTAAGGGATTCCAACGACGTTAGTCTAGGAATAAATGCGCATAACAAGCGTTGTCATGTTGGAGCCAAATAACAGATCCATTGTTCAGACCCTACTTAAGCATCTATATACTATATATATCAGGAGATCGCCCCTTAATTATTAACAGGGACTTTAGTCACCACAGACTTATATGGTATTACATCAGCTTTTTTGCATTTACTATGTATGAGATTGTATTGGAGTGCCACACTGGGTAATAAAACTGTGATTTCAAACCTATATATAACATGTACGACAATTTAACAGTGAAGCAAAATAACGCAAAACCTCTGTATTTTACCTTTTAATATTTTTCTGCTATGCTGTGTGCACACCGCCGTCATTTAGCTCCCGCAAATTACAAAGCAACCATCCATTCTTAATGGGGTTCGAAGTTGAAAAATCATCAGTTTATCAATGTGCGGTATGAATATAAAAGCCGCGCCTTTTGTTGTAAGTGGCCTTACTTATACAGTATGATTATCGCTTGTTTCTGCGTTGAATCAGACAAAGTATATGCAGTATGTTTAAGTCAAGCCATTAATAGAAAGATCACACATCTATGGCGCATTCATCTGGGATAACTGCCAGCTTTTTAACAATTGAAGTGCAGTAGCAATGGACATAAACATCTCGAGTTTATATTTTATGCATTGTATACATTGTCGCATTATCAGGCCATATTTATCAGTTATTTCCGTAATATTCTGTCCTAGCCCACGATCACACAGGAATGCGAATAGGTATTTATGTTTCGTTTGCAGCAGAGACATGAATATCTCAAACGAGAAGTGTTTAAGCTCGGATTCATTTGACGGCAGAACAAAAGCAGGGAGAGCAAGCTGGTGTTCAAGATCGCCGGTATGATGGGAATGTTCTGATATGATGCCGACCTGTTCTTCTCGATTTCATTTTTAACTCTTGAAACAGGATCAGCGCAATGTCTGTTAGCGATTACAATATATAAGTAAAGTGACATTTATCAATATCCTCTTGGCTGTTACATGTATTGGGAAGCAGAGAGGTACAGATTGAACTAGTACTCGCGTCTTCGGCAAATAAGGTGTTAGCACATAAGAGTTATGTCCATTAGTTAAACTGCTCGTTAATCTTTTGAGGAATTAAGTTAAAAGTTTAATACCCCTTGTCAATTTTCAAAGGTTGACGCTTGTAACTTGCAAGTTGGTCGGATGTAACCCTAGCGACTGAAATCCCTGGAGACTCATTTGTCACGATGAATAGAGAATGTAGGGGTCTGGGGTTAACATGTGAGATACGTCCCCTCCCCTTCCGCCTCCACAACACGATGTAAACATTGCGCTTTCTCATCCACGAAATAATGAACGCGTGAAAGACAGTATTAATGAAATTCTGAACGAATTCATGGTCGTATCGCATTGACTTCTACATTTAGCGGAATTTACACCATTGATTCGCGATGGTATCTGAAGTATGTTCAAGTAAAGTGATACATACATTGATGACACATAAATGGCGCTTTTTTCTTGGATAATTGACAGCGGTTCACTGACAAAGTTGCAGTAGTAATAGACTTATGTTGTGTTAGACTACATTTTAGTAATTACCACCCATAATATTCTGGCGCATCCCTTACACACACATGAATGTGACCGAGGTATATGTATTTGCCTGGTACTGCAGCCATGCGTTCTTTAAATCGGCGCAGGATGATCCCTAATGAGGATAATGAGACGACATAGCCAACTGATGTTTGCGTAGTGTGAAGACAATTATCTGCAATGCATTGACGGTCGTATTTATTACGGAATGAGGAAATGTATTGTTTTTAGCGTCAGGATGCACTTAAAATGGTCTCTGAAAGTGGCCTCTAAATCAGCCCTGCACGGGAGATTATTAAGCTGAATAAAGCGCACTAGATGTCTATTCTACGACAGGCTCAATATAAAATCATTAAGGTGGTGTTTGATTTTGATACCTCTACACGTTTTTTCCTTGTTTATTCGTCACGCTTTGAAGTGACACTGCAGCAATAGTGCATCATAATGCCATGAAGGGAATGTGTATTACCTCGACGGCTCGAATGTGTATTACCTCTAGCGTTTATTTCATTGATTATATTCTCCTCGGAGTTATTAGTTGATACGTTCATGCTCACCTTCGATATCTGGGCTACTATTCTTCAACATGCTGCTTACACCTCCTTGATACAGAAGCTTGTCTAGTTTCATTGAAGCTTTATCTATTAGTTAATACGTTCATCCCAACAATTCTTCACGGTAACATAGATAGACATTGACAGAATACTCCTAACCGTAACATAGATAGACATTGACCGTCACTTTGCTGGAAATTGTTCAATGAAGATGTTAACAGTAATACACTTTAAACAACAAGCAACAACTGGCATCAAAATTGCTCTAAAATCGATGATAGAAAGAATATACATCTTTCATTGTGCTGCATCCATGGTGTCCACTAGGCGACAGTCAAAAAGGAATCCATTAACTTGTTGCAAAACGAACCCAACCGTTATTATATTTGTCTTTCCTAAGGTGCCTTATTTGTCATAGTGACCTTAAAAAGTACATCAACGTCTATGGATGGGTAAAACCGACCACGGCACTTAGTATGTACCAGGTCATTAATTAGTTACTATTACATCTCCATTGTGTTCTAGTCCTGTTTGGCACATTGAACACTGGACCCGCGGGAAATGTTAGGTTTACTGAATAGCAGACGTGCCTTTAGTAGACAATGTAATTGTAAAATATATCAACGCAATGTGGGACTTTGATAATCAAATATTTTCCGTATATGTTGGGTATATTTATGTTCGTGGCTAGCTGAATGTTACCCAATTGCATAAATATAAAAAGAGTGTTCAACTAACGTGACTAGATTTGACGGATGTGTTCATGGTAGGATGGAATAGCTGGCATATAAGACATTAAGACATTATGAATACAAATTGAAAGGTAGATTAATACGTTGCTATCTGAACAGGACCATTAAGAGTATGTCAATTATTCTTATCGACATTGTGCTACATTTCTAGGTAAATCAAGTGAATGTTGATAACCTTGAAGATTATATTTGCAAAATATTCCAAAATATCCGAAACCATTCTTTCTGTATATTATGTACCCTAATATTACCGTAAGACAAATCTTCCCACTTAACAAAGAATTGATTACTTCTTTCAAGCACAGTAACTCTCAAAAACATAAGGGAAAGGGTTTGTTACTTTCAGAAACCAAGCGATGACTGATTAAATACTATTATAATTCTTGTTCAATAGATTTGCAGTGGCGGTCATCGTCATAAGAATTTTATCGGCAACACGAGCAACCTCTAATGATTCAGCTCAGAATGCTATAATCAACGTCGGCCATATTACCTAAGTCATTGTGCATGCCTGTTCAAACCATATTAGATCGGGCAATTTATCCATCTTATCTCCCTGCTTTGATGAATCTTTTGACAGATAGACGTATAAGCATGATAACGTTGCTTTGTTTCTATCATAAATGTTTGGTGCATATTGTAACCCCTACTTTCCGCTGATCTAATCGGTCGCCCGGTCATATTCCACCATCGATATGTTTTTACGCTATCACTTAGCGTACATTCTACGGAATAATATGCTATTCATATTGCTCTCTGTGTGTGTACTCTGACCTCATTCAAAGTCAGGTTCTGTATCAGCAGTTTAACATGCTAACTCTCATTTAGTAAATTACTTCCGTTACAGCTCAATGACGACCATGTACTGAACAAAATGAACAACAATGAAATCAGAGGCAAACCACACTTTTCAGGAAAATTATTATAATTAACTGTATTATTATAATGAACTGTATCGCTGATAATGCTTCTCAGTAGCAAGCCGGTGTAATTGATCAAATATCAGTGTTTTGGTTAGAACATATACACATTCATTATCTGCTCTCTGGGTTAATGAGAACGCATCTCTGTTTGTATTATAGTGAAAATGCCATATCGTATGCTGACAGCTTATTAACGGGACAAAACGAAAACTGAAAGTCCTAGATTTATAACAATCAAGTCATATGTAGTGAGAGAGCGAGCTATAAACAAAGCAATCATCACCATCGCACAAAAAGCAACAGTCGTAGCGCGTTGCACCGAACGAGCTCAAGTCGAAAGCAATTTTTAACTCGGATTAATAAGGCATCATCGGAATGTGCAAACCACAAATCAGCCAGCACACATTTTACGAGTTAATACAGATACACATGTTTGAATTACGTGTATTTTAAAGTAAACTTCACCATGAAAGACTTTGCTAATGCATTTTAATTGCTCTGCATCAGATTTTTGCTCAACACTTTACCCTAACATGCAGCTGTCAAATCAAACAAAGCCGATGGTGTTTCAGCCAAATTGTGATCGTCAATATGAATCGGAACAAATGTCAGGTGTCTTTATAGCTAAGACTTTGATGCGAGAGATTTGGTCTCAGTTGGGTAAATTTATATGTTTCAATATATTCTTCTGCGACTCTGAATCATATAGCTATCCGGTACATATTCATCCCGCTTTACATTTCATCAGGCATACAGTATATGCCTGTCCGAATAGAACACAGAGTCAGATATCGTAGGAGAGAGGCTTACCTGCGTGGATCATTTTTAGCAGACTTTCACTTTCGTAACAAGATAAACTTTCCTCCAAAAAAAGTTACGTCTGGCCTCTTTTTTTGATAAACTAAGTATATCTACCTTTTTTTGTTTTGGCTTCATAATGTTCATCGAACATTTTCGCTCCACAATTTGGCAATTGCCTAAACGTTTTGTTCTCTAGGCTGTTGTATTTATCATTGCATGCTAAATGAAACCTGTCTCCAATCTTGCGGCTTCTCGTTTTTTGTGCTGCCATTCCATCTTAATGGCGACATCAGCGTGAGGGCGTGGCGGCAATATGAGAAATTGTCTTTTCAACGCACAACGCAAGCATTACAATTGCTCCCATCCATCAACATCAATCAGCGATATCACCTAGTTTCTTGGAGCGAAAAACCCACAGATAATCCGAATGTTTCATTTGACTGCCTTAATCACGCAGATAACAACCAAATGTTAATCAGCAAATGTTCGATCTTTTTAGAAAAAAATACAAGTGCTTTAAACCATGCGCGGCCAGTTATAAAAAGTATCAAACATTCTTTAGGCAATGTGATGTTTGTATTTGCCTCCTCGCTACGAATTTTAAAACGTGATGATTGTCCCTCATTATCAATTGTACCTCCTTCATATTTCTTTGCACCGTTGTTATATCGTACGCCATATCCCTAACCCTATTCCGGTACTACGTCACAGAATAAGACTGGTGCAACCATACAATGCCGCGATGTAAGACCAATATATATATTTTATGTATCTATAAACAAACATATATTTTCTATTAGTGGTATATATATCATATACATAAATATATGTACAAATATACATATAAATATGCAAGTAAATGTATTGTAATTGTCTGTTCAATACGCCACAATGCATATCAGTGGAGCCGGCGTAAGATTCCTTGATGTAATGGCTGACGACCAAGCAATGATTTCTAATCACGAGGTGTTTGCGAGGTCCATAAGGTTTTCATACATTATTTGTTTAAGACATCCTGGTTATGTTTCAGAATTCATCAACGCCCACTAGGTGTCTAACCAACTCCGTGGTTAACGGGTTCTGATCATCATAAAAAATTTAATCTCGCTTTATGTCAGCATGCGCGGTGTGCTCAACAACTGGTACGTCTCACAAGAAGAAATACAATTAGTTTCTTTCTCACAGAAGTATAAATTGTTTATGTTTTTTTCCGTCTAATAAATCGGAGCTTTATTTAATTGCGATATCAGCGCGAATCCACATGCAAACCAACTACCTAATGCAAAGAATAAAACATGCTTATCACTGATTTCTCCGCTGCTTTCCGGCAACTATTGCATATCAACCATTCTGTTGATATGGCTTATAAAACATCGAAATATTGAAGCCAGCTTCAGAAACGTTTTGCAATAAGGATCACGGGCGGAGACATCCTCGGGAGAATTATCCTTCTCAGATAACAGAGAAGGAAGTAAAGACTTCTTGCTTGCACATGTGCATGCATGTTCATACTTGATGACGATTTGTTAATACTGTGATGCTTCTGTGACGATAACTTTTGGTGCAGTAGTTTTTATGACACCAAGCGCGACTAGCGATGCTTCTTGCAGTCTGCCGTCACAAATGTGGCGTCCACTACGAGCTGGAAACCCTGTTATCCACATAGCCACGCATAATATATGACGGAAAATATTCTAATATTCCGAACAAGTACCTGGGGCTATTAATGCGTACGTTACTTAACAGCAAGTATTCATCGACCCGTGACTGCTTCTATTTGTCATGCTATATAATAGAGTTATGCGCTGCGTGGACAAGGAACATAAGCCTGTGACTTTGGGCTTCATATTTATAGATCTATGGTGATGATGTATTTACTTGGTCTAAACTTCTATGCAATATCGCTGACAAATGCACAAATGTTGCATCGCTTGCAAAGCGCAACTATATCATACACAGCGTGACTGACGAAAGTTATAACTATTTCTAGTAACTGTAAGTTGGTGTACCTTGCCGAAAGAATGCCGTTCATTCATATAATTCATCAAGCTTTGGCACCGACGATATTTTTAAATGATCCATGAACTGTTCGCAAAATCTTTGTTCCCACCTTTTTCTTGTCACCACGTCTAATATGTTACAAGTGTTTATTGTTAAATTCAACCTAGCTATTTTTTTTTTCGATACATGTCCCATACTTCTACGAATGTCTGAAAATTAAAAACGTGTCGTCCAATGTAACATGTGGCGAGTAGTTTGTAATAGACAAGCCGCGTTAGTAATATTTTTGCCATGCCTCTGTCTTCCCCATTCGGCATTGAATTTGCTGAACAGGACGTCTTCACTGAGATATGACAAGAAACAACTCGACCCAAAGCGAGTTTGACCCCTGACCAGCTCGACACCCTGCTAACTCGATCACGCCGCACCCAAAAGGTGTCAAGGTGCGCTGGTTGCTTCGGGTCCCTTTGAATATACGGCTGGTTAATGAAGCCTCCCGCTAAAGGGTCTAATAATTTTAAGGGATCCGTATGGCAGCGGAACCTGTGTAGGGAGGAATCATGGCTTTCACCGAGCGTGCTTACTTGTTCTCGGGCGTGCTTACTTACTGCCCGTGTCGAGTCGAGGTGACGAGGAGGTCAAATCAGACTGTCCTTTCTCATAGCCCACAAGGGGACGAAATTTAGCTACTTAAGTCGACCTGTACTACACACCTTGGATTGGATGAACTTCTGTTAACACCAGTATTCCATATTTAATTTCATTGTCTTATTAAAATAATAATGCTTTTATTAAATAATCGCATATATTTACAAGTTCATAAATACTTGCAGATATCGCGTTGCCATTGGGTCAAATGTTTGTGCACGGGACGAGCTGATTAGGGGTCGAGTTGACAGGCATTCGAAGCCTTAGTGCCTTTAACTATTTGAGTATATAAATTGTTTCTTGAAAGTTTTCTTTGTACAGTATTTACTTTCGCAGTCATATCATTACATTACTGTGTGTAAAAAAATGAAATTCGATTTTGCTAAATGGGCGTTTGATATGTTGTAATTGGAAACATCAGGCCATCTCAATGTGTTGTATTGATATATCGTCTTAGAGCCTACCACGATATTATTAAACTCGCGTTATCAGACACTGGAGCGGATATATGGCGGGTCTCTTATTCAGGAATAACACAAAATGAGCCATATACATCGGATGGCATATTGAATAGCCTCTTGGATGACAGGATCAGATGGCGGTTGATGCCAATTAGCGCATAGTTGTCTCCCTCCACATTTATACAACCCCAAAAATGCGAGCCTAAAATTTACGTATCCAAACTAGAAGTTGATCGAAACGCTTAGTGTTCCGAATCTTCCACGACACCTGATCACCTTGCTGCTATGGAGGTTGCATTATGTTTGTACATGTTCTACTACACATAGTTTTCACGATAAAACATTTCTCTGCTGTGGTAGATGTCTGCTAAGAATAAATAGAAGTGATATTACGGTTATTACGAGATACTCCTACAGCAAACTGAGGGTATATGCTTTGTACATCTAATATAATCCCTCTGTGTTCCAATGAAATATGCTGTGAGGATTTGTTTTGCGAGTAATTACGCATATATTTGCTCATATGTTGGTAAATGATTGTGCCATCGACTTCCATGATAACCTTCAAAGCACAATACATGTATTTGACTGCAACGTGTAAAACATATCTCGCGCCGCCCCATACCACATCCCCCTTCCCCAGCTGTCTAGCGTAAATTTCCCCTTCAAATAAGTATATACTAGCTACGGCCCTGTCCATCTTCTGATTTTTGATCAGTTCACGTATATCTCTTTCTATTTCTTAAATCTATTTATATATCATTATCAGTGTCTTCGCATCAATCGGGCCACCATTCTCTTTGCTTGGTTTTGCTTTGAATTTCGAGGTGACTCTAAATCCTTTCTCCTGTAGTTGCTTTTCTCTTCCCTTATCATTGTCATATCAGTTCTTGATAACGCGTAATGCTGATCCCGTTCGTGTTCCTCGTTTACACCGTGTATTACTTTTGCCCTATCATTCATTATATGTACCAGATAGCTTATAACCCATCGGCATAAAATCTGCTCATACGATTGCACATAATTTGCCTTTACAAAATAATCTTCCATGCTTCGCTTTGCCTTTTAATTAGTTTCCCTCCTATTTAGCTTCATATATGTATGTATATATATATATAATATATATATATATATATATATATATATATATAAATATATATATATATATATATATATATATACATAAATAACATAGATAATATATATATATATAAAATATATATATATATATAAATACATATATATATATATATAAAGATACATATATATATATATATATCTATATCATATATATATATATATATATATATCTATAATATATATATATATATATAGACATATATATATATATGATGTTCAATGCTATCCAATAACGATTTTATATACATATTGTAAAGTTCTCTCCCAGATATCCGATATATATAGGGTCACATACATAAAAGATATATACATATATATATTGTATACAGTACAGTATATATCATCATATATGAATCACCCTCACTTGGCATTTTGTGATGGATTCTACTATATCCATATATCAACCCATTAGATTCTAACACAGTCATATATAGATATATCTCTATATGTCACCATACTTGAAACGGAAAGCTTATCTAAGCACATGATATAAAAGGTAAGAACAGGCTATATATAATAATCAGCTCTCTCTCTATCTATATTATATCCAATGATATATATATATATATAATAAATAGCAGGATGACGTCACAGCGCCAGCATCGGCGAGTAAATAAGAACCTGATCATTACCTTTTGCTTCGGTACCGCATAATTGCAAATCAAAACAATCTAATCTTCGTTTAATACCATTTTATTTTCCGTCGTCGTTCCTTTACACAGTGGATTATATATTGCGAAAACGGTTTCATCATAAAATCGAGCATTTGTTGACACGAGCCGAACAAATTGAGCTTAATGTTAGTGCTTCACCAGCATTATTGACAATTTCAGTCGATTCGCCAATTCAATGAAAAGTCATTATTTTCTACTCGGTAGCATTAACTAATATGCGATCCGACGACTGTGAGGGTCCCAATAACTCCCCCGATTGATTGCATTGCAGTTGTTTGCAATAATCATATTAAACAGCATTTTGCCATTAGTACAGTTTTGTAAAAGGCACGAGATTGTAATACAGAGACAATAAGGGCGATATGATGAAGCAATACTTTAAGCCATTGAGGCGCGCAATAAACCGATGCGGCTCTAAAAAAACAGCAGTTATTAAACAATGCAAATCTCGTCGGTACTCATGCAAGTTAAGTCTCAGGTTATTGATGAGCTTGCCCAATAACCTAAAAAATAATGCGAGGCACATCCCACGTGATGAATAAAAATTATCAAATAGATTCGGGTCGCATTTGGCACACTTGGCAACATTGACTAAACAATGCCCGCACAAGAGTACAATGCATTGCGTTGGTTTAAATGTATTCAATGGAATTGGTGAGGCGATGCTGCTTCTCTTTTTTTGATTTTTTTTTGATCGTAACAAGAAATCCAAATTTGAACTGAACTGGGAGATCGGTCTTTTGTGTGACAGAAGGCATTTTTTGTCATTATGAATAAAGGCTTTGACTTGCTCTGAGCAGTTTGGTAGAATAAACCTCGTTGCAAAATGGCGTCACTTTGATAAATAAGATTCAATCTTCCCTGCGATAGACTGTTGATTAATCAACAAATGTATGTCTGATGTAAGACGCCTCTCTATTCTAAGTTCAAAAACTCGTCGGTACATCTCGATTGTAGAAATAAGATCATAACTATTGTTTACTATGCAGATAATTGAGACGGCTTCCAGACTGCAGGATGGGTTATCAACACACACACACACACACACACACACACACACACACACACACACACACACACACACACACACACAACACACACACACACACACACACACACACACACACACAAACACACACACACATACACACACACTCACAAACACACACACACACAAACACACACACAAACACACACAAACACACACATACACTATCACACACACACTATCACACAGACACGCACAAACACAATCACAAAAAATCACACACATACATACGCACATACACACACGTGCGTACACGCACACACACACACACACACACACACACACACACGCAAACACACACACACACACACACACACACACACACACACACACACACACACACACACACACACACGCATAGCACCACACCTCACCTATACTGGTTGCTAAATCAACCTTTTCTGGTCCGTGGCAGGACTTTCAACAGACAATATGGACAGGATTTTTGCACCAGCCGGTGGCGCTTAAGTGACGTTAAATCTCAACGTGCCTTTGCTTTTGTAACCGGAAGAGGTCGTTGAAAGACTAACGACAGACAGAGGGCACGGGAGAGGGGGAAAGGTAAATAGAATCAAGTAGATTCAAGACATGTATAGATGATGTGCTAGAAATAAACGAAAAGCAGTTAGTACGAGAGAGGGAAACAAAGGTGTGTAATCGGGGTGGAGACAATGGGCCAGAAATAGAGCAAGAGGAGTGATTGATGACAACGGCGTCATCCCTGCTAGAGTTTATTAGGTCCTCATGTGAGTCGAGCAGCCTGCTCCTTTGTCTTTGCAAAAAAACTAAGGAAAAGGGCCATATTCAATTCCGGACGATTATTTGCGTCAAAAAGCGAAATTGAAAAGACATCATACTCATTGCCCTTACCCGCTGAAATAAACCCGACGAGTCCATTTAGACTTATGACTTTGCCATATTTACTCTGCGTACTCTGTCGTGCATTAGTAATGTAGCCATGTATGACGCAAACATAATCGTATATAAATGAACAACGATACACTTAGGATGCGTGTAAGGGCTGCCTTGAGATTGGGAGTATCTCCCAATATCCGCACAACACATGATTGCATGGTGTGGCTGAGTGTGGTGTGTACTAGTTATGTTGGGTGTAATAGGGGTGAGAGCTGGTGTTGGATAGAGGGGTTGGTAGTTATAATTGAATCCGTCGCTGCATTACTCAGGATTGTGATAACACCGGAAGGGGAAATGAAATTCGTTTGCCTTTATATCATTGGAGTTTGCGTGTCCAGTTGTGATTGCAATTTAGAGGAGACCAAATGTCAGAGGAACTAAAGCAGGCCACGCTGTGCCAAGAGTCAGTAAAGGACAAGCGGTAAATATTGTACTGGTTAATGGAGGCGTTACCAGTGGCAATGAGTAATGCAGGCTTACATACTCTTATAGAATTTATAGTGTTGCACAAGTAGTCTATTGTCTTATGGTGATGCTCTACGAGAACCCAGAGAGGATTTAATCAACTCATATCTCGCCCTTATTACTTGTCGCAAGGCAGCTGGCGTGCTTAAATACCTGATTTATAACCGTTTTCGCAGGTGAGAATTTAACTCTCCCAACTCGTATCAAGTCACTGATACGCACTTTTAGAAAGCTTAGCAATGATTTCTTTGCTTCTTTGACCGCGCTTTTCAACATTTTTGGAACAGGCGCAATGTGCATTTCAATGATTTAGTCCAGCGTGATATATATTAAAGGTCTGCAATAGATCCTCTCATATTAACACAATAGTTGCATGTAGACTTTTCGGTCATTCCGAATATTTTTTCCATTAGAAGAAACTGCATAGTTGTCAAATGTTCTGTGCTAATTATCCCGGTATTATCGATTCCCTGAATGCCCAAATGACGTATTATCACTATGTTATCCTGTTTGACATCGTGATAAATCATACTCTTGCTGAACATTTGTTGTTACCTATCGAAATCTTGATCCATGTCGTATTTAATTGCTTCCGCAACATTCCACAAACTCTTCATAACACCAACACTGCTATTTCAAACATATGTTTGACCAATTTACACAGTAAATTACGCTTGCCTGTTGCTATATATACCCAGCTGTTTTGCGTTTTGTCGTCTTGAATAAGCCATTCGTAAATTTCGGGAGGTGAATTATATGCCCCATTACCTTGCAAGATGTCCAAACACATCCAATAATCTTGACCGTTGGCTACTGGTGTCCATGTGGTGTGTACCTACCCATTGTGATCTGACCAAGAAGCATCTGGCTGAATGCACCTTGCGGAAAGTGTGTTTTGTTAAAATATTGCCTTTCGTCGAATCTTTTTATCTGATGCTTTAAGGTACAGTATCACGCCCTTGTCAGGTGTGTTTGAGCAGTAGGTTTCCCGAACACTCATCATTTTAATATCGGATGCAACAGCTGTCACTATTGAATCTGCTCTGGCGGAGATCATTGCATCGGACGGGTATATGATATGATGCTGAAATATGCTTGCCCGTTTCCGAAACTTATCTCGAAAATCTCTCAGTCACTCAAACATTGCAAATATTGAAGTACTAGTTCCAACATATCGTGATGTTTAAACATAAGTTAAACAGTAGGCATAACAGGCTCAGCACAAGCATATATTAGTTTTTATGTCAGAGAGATATACGAGAAACCGCTAAAGAGCAAACCGGTGCAATTTTTCTCATCCAGCAGCAATTTCTAACCGGATTTAATAAACTTGAACAACCCAAACTCGCGTTGATTCTCACAACGATTCATCACTCTGGTGACAATCGACTAGATTGAAAAGAGAGAAGTCTTTAACATAATGTACACGGAAAAACTTCCTTAATATCAATATGTAAATATTCAATCGTACTTTTGGTTGCACTCCTTTCCTGAATAATGCATCCATTCGATGTCATATAATAACGTCTGACATATGACATATGGCTCACATTTAGCCTGATCAGCTTTAATATAAATTGCAACGACAGATGACTGTCCATTGAAAAGGAAATGCGTTTCATTAGTTCAGAACCCTTCCATTGCATTTAACCTTCATCTCTAGATCAGTAAGGTATGCTACACGGAACATCATTGGAAGCCGTTCTCATACGCAGGAACTAAGTGAGCAATCACGAGTCTTGAACAATGCAATCGGTTGCCTGTCATGTACGAAGCGTCGACCATACTG
The DNA here is from genome assembly GCA_034190875.2 of Urechis unicinctus. Taxonomy (NCBI): domain Eukaryota; kingdom Metazoa; phylum Annelida; class Polychaeta; order Xenopneusta; family Urechidae; genus Urechis; species Urechis unicinctus. The sequence goes on from CM067353.1 coordinate 10,500,265, forward strand.
ATCGTATGATGCGTGAGCTGCATCCATTCGTTCAGACTGATTGCTGATACTTTATTCCCATACCTACACCTACATCCCTCACGAGCATCAGGTTAACTGCTTGATTTATCTTAACCATTGCACGTGGAAATGTTAATTACATTTAATATTCAGCACTTCGAATGATCTCATTAAGTGTATTTGGGAAAGCGTGTCAATCATTCGCAAACCATCTCACAATTCAATTTGGGTTTTGAGTTCTGGCAACGTGAGTTCTCGTCAGGGTCGTTTTGTTGCAATGTACAAAGATAAGGAAATTATAACATATTCGGTCATCAATGCAGCGTGTGCGTATTTGACTGCGTATTCTGCACTGAATGGCTAATGAACCCCGCATCTGCTAACGCATTATAGCATGGGCGTCATATTGTGCTATAGTCATTTATGTCAACCCGTTTAAAAAACAATTAGCTAACGTCGATGCTTGTATCTTGCTTGGTTAATGCGGCTGTAAGTATATAGCAAATTTCCCCTGTTTGGGAGCTCCCTTGATCATTTGTATGATCATTTACATCCTTTAAGTCGTCTACTACCAAAGGTCTTAGTACAATTCATGAAGTCTATAACGGACGCTTCTTGAATAATTCCAGCGGACATCATTCAAAGTCAATCTATAAGGTTATGGCTTGAGTTTTAGCAATTTTTGAATTATATATTTTATAGTTTGCTGAGTTGTGGCAGTAGGAACTTTCCTGTTGCGATTAGAGTTATGACACCCTTTGTCACAGAAACAGTTTGATTCATAAGGTACCACATCTGAAGCCTTTTTTGTATTTGTGTGCTGACTTGAAAATGGGGTTCAACCCAACGAGTTCTAAAACCAAACGGGTTTAGATTTGTCCAGTTGAACTGACAGCAAGTCGGGAATGTGTTAGGCAAAATGTGGCTAAAGCATGATATGCCGACACTACCATTGTAGTCGCCAAGGAGCCGCGCAAACACTCATGCATGCATATAAACATATATTCATAAATGCATACATACAGTCATAAGTACATGCATACATACATTCATTCATGGATACATACATACATACATTCATGGATACATACATACATACATTCATGGATACATATGTACATACATAAATACATACATACATAAATACTAGGGGTGTAACGATAGTAGATACCAACGACCTATCACGATTGCTGCAGGCACGATAGTCAATAGTCGATTGCTATTTCACACTATCGATACCATCGCCGATAGCTGAGACAGCTATCGACTTTTCCGATAGTTGTTTTTGCGGTTTGAAGTTGATTACCTTTCGCCGTATAAAACCAGCTGTTTACATCACGGTATAGACAAAATTGCATACGACAGCGTTTCCGTTTATGAAACGTCGTTGTTGTCATCTATCCATCCAAGACTACCTGTGGTGTCGGTTTTATTTACAAGTTAAATGCCGTGTAAAAATAAAGGACTCGTTTAACTAAATTGAAATTAATAAAGAATCTGTTTAGAAATCGAAATTTGATTAATCACACAATGGACGAGAACGATGGTTGTTGACGGATCATAAAATATAGATCTAGAAATAATAATTCAAGAGTTCATTTTGCATCATTCCTAAACGGACCTAGTTCGTATATTTAGACCAGTGATTCTAACAGGCAATCTATCCCTAGAAATACGAAATGCCGCTGTACTCGCATCCAGCCGAGATTCGTGATAACGGCCGAGCTTCATGTAAATCCGGGCATACCAAATACCGGGAAATGGCGTTTAGACTGGACGCGAGTATTCGGCATTGTTTTGACTAGAATACCATTACGAGAAAAATGTCGTCTGTCAACGCAAGCTCGTTTGAAATTGTTGACAACCCTAAGGGAAATGCCGTCGCTTGGAAATACTATGGCTTCCTCAAAAGCGAAGGAAAGGTTGACAAATCAAAAATTGCATGCAAACTGTACCGCATGATTCTTAAGAATTCTGGTAACACATCAAACCTAACATATCACATTCGTCGGAGGCATCCAACTATTAAATTAAAAACTGCTGTTTCTTCCCCTCAACCATCGATTCCATCACAGACTATGGTTGCACATTCAGGCACAAGGAAGCCACAGATAGCTAGTTTCTTTGGAAATAAACTTCCCAGTTAGTCACAGAGGGCCAATGACATTACAAAGGCTATGCTATCGTTCATTGTTGACGACTTGAGACCATTAAGCGTGGTGGAAAATTCAGACTTCAAAAACCTGATGAAGGTATTGGAACCACGTTACACCATTACCTCACGACAGCACTTTTCTGACCGTGCCATGCCTGAATTACATGAAGCCATCAAGACAAATGTAAAGAACGAGCTTGCAAAAGCTTCCTTTGTAGCTATAACAACTCACGGTTGGACAAGCCACTTCATCACACATTGACAGTGAACGGAAACTCAAGAGCTATGTCTTACAGGTAGATTAACAAATAGGCCATAGAAGAGTATATTTTTTTTAACTTCTTTAAGTGTTAACCTACAATAAAATCTAAATATGCAATAAATGTTACGAGTATATCTAGTGGTTCATATGAAAATAAATCAATGATTTTAAAATTCATGAAAATGAAAATGAATGAATCCATATCTCAGAAGAAGAGAGAATATATATATGAATAAAACCAAAATAAATAACAAATAATAAATATAGATTCCTCTTCATCAACAAAAAATAAAATGAATCAAGATGTCATGTTTTCAGACATTTCAGTTGGTCTTGAGAGCTGAAATTGTAGATTGCATTGTACTGTAAGAATCAAATACAAATTGTTTTATAAATGACATAATACACATGTACTGTGTTACATTTTAAAACTGAGCCACTCTTTATTTTGACTCTTCATACATGAGCTATGGCAGAATCCCACACAGGGGTGAATATTGCCAACGTGCTACAGGAAGCCATAACTGAGTGGGGACTTCCTACCAATCTACCAGTGGTTACTGACAATGCAGCCAACATGTCTCAATGACAGTAGCAGCAAGAGAAGCGGGTTTAACACTTTATATTGGTTGCTTTGCACACACTTGGAATCTTGTCTGTGGTAAATCACTCAAGATTAGAAGTGTTTTTTCAAAACTACTGGCACGTGTTAGAAGGATAGTGGCATAGTTTCATCAGAGTTGCTTTTGCATTACTGAAAGAGAAACAAAAGCTACTAGCTGTCGTATGTTTTGAGGTTAAATAGAATGCTTCATGGAGAGGATACAAAATTTATACAAATGTCACCCACAAAGAATACCTTTAGCGAACATATATTTAAGTTGAAGACAGGTATTCCCGTAAAGGTAAGCACCGCAAAGAATCATATTGCGCTGAACCTTTTTATGTACATGAATATCTGAATCTCTGAAGTGAAATTTACAAAAACAATGTACAAATTTTCTCGAGCTGAAATTTTTGGCGGCTACAAGACGGACGAACAAAGAGGTTTGTCAGTAACATTTTACTTTTAGTTTGTTATTTTTGCCCATCATCATAATTTTGCTGAACACCTCGACCATATCTTAAGCACTCTCTCATGGCGAAAATGGAAGCCGAACACTGAGATTTCGTGAATCGCTGTATGGCAAGCTGAAGTTGTTATAATACTATGAGCCATTCACAGAAGAGAATGGTGGCAGGGATGAACGCCCTTCAGTTGCAGGCACCGGGGAGATTGTTCCTCACTGTTAGTGACATGATCGGGGTTGACCACTGAATTATGACTACTGAACCGCTCGGTGATATGTTCAGCTATCGTAGCTTATGTGTGAGTGGATCAGCAAGTATGATTTGGCTTTGGTGCAGAGCTCTTAGTCGCGAGTATTATCTTTAACTAAATCGGTTGTGACGATAATGCCATTGATCAACCTAAATGCCACAGACGTGTAGTGCAGGCCATGGCTCTGAGGATACGATAACCATCCATATTCTGCCCTTGTGGCAAGCCTGAATTTCTCTTAGAAACTGTATGGAGCTTACTCCATTCAGTGACAGTAATTGTTATGTGACACCTTTCGATAACAGTAGATACCGCGTTCATCGTCTTGAAGCTTTGGGACAGTGTAAGCTTAAATGGCGAATTCTCATCAGCTGTGTCCCAATGACGCGGCATGTATGAACCGAAATAACAAAGTGACACTGTATGAGACTCACTAACCATAGACAATGTGGGAGACTATACTGTCTAGTGACAGAGTCTGTGTTATCGTGACTAAGTAATATCGGCTGCGGCTACATGACCCAATGATACTGTATGAGTCTGCATCCTCCAGTTGGGGTCAACCTGACCCACCATCATAGTACGTTTACAAGACCCACGGATACCGCATATGACTACAAAACCCAGTATGACTATATTAGAACATCATCGCATTTGCGTCATTCGCGAAATGTGGAGTATATATCAAGTCGTGTGTAATGAGAGGTTATAACATATAAGCATGCTGCATTGCTCATCCTAATGCGCGTTAATCTGTCGGTGGCGAAGATAGATTCGACGACAGGTTTTGTCAATGGTCTCAAGTATTGATTGGGGAGATTGTATTTTTCATATATGGGTGAATGTAAAGAGCATTATCCACATAAGGGAATTTCATGTAGGTATTATAGTACCGGAAGCAGCTGCCTATTAATGAGAGACACATGCGGTCTTCGCAGTTCATGTTTAGCTCTGAACATCTAGACGTCATGCACTGTATGCATCTTTTACTCACCCCTCCCCGCGTTGTCATCGCTTAGTTTTGTCTAGTGTTTTAGCCGTACGCAGTGACGCATAACAGGTATATTATAGAATCTTAGCTCGTATGGTAACTATCCTCATCACCATCACTTTTTTATCGTTATAATCGGCAGCATTGCATTGCCCTCATCATATAAACATGACTGACACCGGTCAATAGATTAGAGAACAATAATAGAATAAACTAATACATATATAATCATGTTTTCAGTGTGATGAGACGGTTTTATTTCCCGAATTGATTGAGTCACCATCTAGCTCTATACTCGCTGTTTCTGACCCAATTCATAACGATTCATATCATGAGGTATGCATAACAAGACAACGATTAAAAATAAATAAATATTAATTGGTAAATTGCATTCGATTAGCAGGCTAAAATACTGCCACTTGATCAATATATTTTTCCCTGAAGAGATACACTAAGCAACAGTTGTTGAATATAACAATATGCGTAACTAGCAACCTTAGACATGTGCATAAGACGACATTTCATTCATATCACCCAAACAGCCGCGAGCAATTGCTGTCGGCATATATCATGAGTTTTCCCTCACTAGTGACTGGATTATGGACGGCATATACAGATTTTAAGGCATATCAATTTACTTGTGCATAGATGCTTGCCAATTAGAGAGCTTGATCTGCCGAACCATATCGCCTTCAATCAGTCCCACTCGCATACTATTAACCCCCTTTACTTCATAAACAATTTAACTATCAATCTTTCTCTTGGTTTTGTTAACCGGCTTGCGTACGATTTAATAAAATGAGCAGCGGCACGACTTGTCATTGTGGCTTTTTCTTACAGGTATTCTTACTTGTATTACTACTTAATGTACAGAACCAATGCTCTCATCATGGAACAAATAGGGCTTGGCTTGGCTCTGAGTATCTGACGGTCAGAGGCAATGGCAGCAATGATTCAGTAGCTCCTCGATGTTGTCGGCAAGAATCTCGGGTATTGTAACTACCAGTTTCGTTCCTGACCAGCATGAGTATTCGGCATCTGCACTTTTCTTAATGATCGAAATCGATTGCGGCAAGAGGGTTAGTCGCATATACGAGTGTACGGTTTCTTCGATGAAGAAATGCCTCTCACTTTGCCTTACCGGCTCGCTGCCAATAATACGATCATTGGTTGGTACAATACTACTGAGAGAGAGAGAGACGAATCACATAATCTGATGCTAAAAATCCACTCAAACTGCTTATTATTGTGTTTTTATCAGAGCACCTGTTTTTACAGCACCTTTACAACTCATGTTAACTGCTCGTACAACCTGCTCTGTACAACCTGGATAGCAATTACCTCGTCAATTTATTGCGTCGCTTTAAGTGTGATGTCGTTGCGCCGATGCAATATCTATATTACCCTTCAATGCACTAAAGAAGAGAAAAACCAACCCACCAATCACCGTATTATCTAACGCATACATAGGAAGTGTATCTTTACCTACATTGACCAATATCGCGGTGCCGAAACAACTCGCTTTCATCCTTACAAAGGAAACCCCTGTCGTATCGTGATCTGTGGTATGGAGATGCACACGATAAGCACTTGGGGTAAATAAAGAATCGAACTCTGGGTGTAGGGTTTATAAGAGCTTGAACTTTATTCCTGTCTTCAATTTTCGAATTTTAGATGTAACTTAGCCTAAATTTAAGAGACAGATGTGTTGAGCTCGGATGCAATGAGAGAACTGATATTAAATGTGAAGGGCGTCCCTCAACGACTAAGGCACGCCATTCCAATTCTCATGGACGTGCAGTAGCCAGGCCTGTAGGGTTGGGGCCTTCGGGCGCTGCCTTGGCAGGATGGTCATGTGGCTCTAGAATATGGGGTATGTATGAGAAGAGGGGAGAAGTGGCAGGTGACATGTAGGTCACTCGTGGATCTGGGAAGCTGGGGTTTATAATTAATATCAGTTGTAGGGGGTTACTCCATCAACTGATGACTGAGAAGGAACGTTATGATGGCGGGTATGTTTGTTATCATTTTGGCACTCAGCACCCCCGAGCCTGACTGAACGTACCATTTCTATTAACGACAATAATTGATATGCATGGTAATATATTAAACCGCCATAGCTGCCAATACCTGTAATCTATATAAAACCAACTGCATGTCAAGATCAAGGTAAGCTTTACAATACAGTTATGAGGGCCGCATGCATTTTGCTGTAAATATCATGTCTATGGCACTTCAAACTAACTTCACAAGAGTATTATCCTACCACTAAAGTGCGATCGTCCAGACGACTTCAGCGGGAAGCAGTTAAACTTGAGTGATGTCACTTAAACAATCTTTCTGAGTCAAGAGACAGTGAATCTCATTATTATTAGCTATTCATGAGATGGATTAAGCCAGTTACCATACACCAATCAAACTCGCGAACAAAGATCTGCTGAGAAAACCAGAAGGCCATTTCAATGATATATACACCTCAGTGACCTTGTGGCACACGTACATGGTGTAATCCTGCTAAAATCCAGTGATAGTAATTTACACCAATAACCCGGCGATAATGTTGAAATCAAGCATGTCACAGTAACACTGTGTATGACGTATTTCACATGTGTCTCTCTGTGCGTCGACATACCTACACGTATGCTTGGGCGCACATGACACAGCACAACCATGCAGACCCGCATGACCCAGTTACACAGGCTGTACCCATCCCACATTATTCAGTGACAGCATGTGAGCTTCCGTGGTTTGGAGCTAACAGAGGTAATTTGTTGCTGACGTGTTGAAATTGGTATTTGGACATAGTACTGATATGTCGATTGTGGTGGAAGTTAGGAACATCAAATAATTGCTCCTCTATGCGTGCAGTCGAAACCCGCATTAATGGAGAAAATGACACTTTCTATGAATAGGTAAATTTAACTATGATCGGACCGAATGTAAGAGGAACAAAGAGCTTGTGATAAAATTGCCCATCAGCGGTTGGTCATCAGACATATTGCCGAAAGTATCCGTTGTAATTTACTAGCAGAGATTGATGGATGGCTCAGAAGTAAAAGACACTGAATCAGTTCGACAACGGGTTATTTGTGATGTACATCAAGGGTTGGTTCGCGGACCAGCTCCTGTCTACATCTACATAATTGATGTGGATAAAAACAGCAGATGACACAACGCCGAACCACAGGGTAAGGACCCAAATCTAGCCATATAACTTACGATACAGCCTATATAACGTGACACCAGATAACACAATACCGTACCATGGTATAAAAAAAACCACAACTCGACTTATAACTTACAATATAACGCGCTAATTGGCTGATGATTTTTACCTCACAACAAGGAAAGCACTGCATACTTACTATTCAAGAAACGTTCGCAACGCCGAATGAACTATTACACCAAGGAGGATGCGTCAGCGAAAAGGAAATGCAGTTACTTGAAAGTATAATAGCTATTGAAAGGTCTTTGCCATTCATTATGTCATCGTAAATTGCATGGGTGTGGACTGACTCGCCATAAAGTTCCATACCTTGCCAAAACGTGTTTTGTTCATGCAAAATGCATTCGTTCCCTAGTGGCGTTTAAATTGCAAGTTTATTGAACCTTTGGCTTCTTAGCAATAGAAGAAATTCAACAGCTAGCGCCCAGATCCAATTCAAGAGCTATCCTCCGAAAACTAATACCTTGGTGACATCCTTGTATGTAAAGAAACCTTCAGCAGCAATTATCGACAGTATGGTATCAATGGAGCCAAATTGTTGTGAACCGGAAATAAGGCATTTGACATCGAAGGTTATCTTGTTTGAGTTACAAGGCTAGAACGTTACTCACATAGTAACTCATGGGCGATGAATAAGTCAAAATCATTCACAATTGAATATGGCTGTCACACAGATTACATTTCGCAGCTTACACATCAATTATCTTATAGATGGAAGCTTTGTACACCGTTGAAGACAATAATTGAGCGATCAACAACAGGTAAGGGTACAATATTTGGGTGATATAATATCCACCGGAACATTGCGTACCGTTGTTTGAAATGGTAGTGTACACGGTGTTATAAGAATAAAGTTACGGTACTAGCAAATGGTCGGGAGTTAGAGTGAGAATATATAAAAAAACAATAGTAGAAGAGGAGGTAACCGGATAATAAAGGCAACATGATTATGTTTATCAAATCAGAATCAAATAGTTCTTTTGTTTGTCGATAAACCAGCAGGAACAAATCTCTTTATCAATTTCAAAGGTCTTATTTGGCAGAAAGCAATACACTTTTGTGTCACAAACAGGTGATTGATAGCTGTCATACATATTGCTCTTAACAAGAAAGTAAAAAATCAACCCCACGATTTCATTTAGAATTGTGGCTTTGAAATGGAGATTTGATGCCGCATTAGGCGCGTACTCTCGAGGGTGATTCACCATAAAACTATGACTGATGCCGTTGGATTCTGATGGAAATGAACGATGATACCCCGGCGATGCCCGTAAATGTGGAAAAAGGGAGACAGGAACGTGACCAATATCAGACACTGAAGCGTAGTTGCAACTGGGTTAGGTGTGTAATATTTATGTGGGGCATACTATAGGTGCGAGCTGGTGTGGGACAGTAAGTAGCTAAAGCGGAATCAGTCGCACCGTTGCTTAGGATAGTATTAGCATCAGTAACGGATATTGGAAATGAAATCCGTTTAATTTTCTTTTATTTGGATATGCCATTTGTAATTGCTCGATTGTAATTTATATGTAATGTAGATTACTCATCATTCTAGATTGCACTCAAAATGGTGTAGATAGTGCTTATTCTTCATTCAACGCATGGTCGACATGATTAATATCAGTACAAACTGACATACGTTACCAAACGTTACCTGCCTGTTACAAAATTAGGATTGCTGCTGCTTAAATGCTCGTTTTCTAGAACTGTAAATACTAAATAAATTGCGAATAAATCTGCATGCATTTATTTCTTAAAACATCCGCGATATACCAGTGAGCATCATTCATAAGCGTTGTCACTGGTTATCACTCGCAAAGTATTGCAGTGCCTCACTGTCTCAGAATACGATCATAGTAATTGATGTACGCTTAACGATGTATTCTTTGTTACATTCAAGAGGCCTTTTACCATTTCATTTCAGTGCAAGGAACGTAACTAAACGTTGATTTTAACGGCTGGTGCTATGTATAGTAACCTAAAAATCGGACGAGGCTTGGTCAATGTACGGAGGAATTGTTTATATTGTCAATAATGTTGTATGACGATGTAATTGTATGGGTTAAAGAAGATATTTTCAATGCAAATAATTATAACTTTAAACTTGGTTAGTACCCCTGACTCCCCGAATCATCTTTCTGGCCATTATGTTGCGTAATTAAGAGCTAGTATTTAGTGGTTTATTGGGACAGTTCACGTTTAAAATCGTTGCTTAACGAAGCGCCCAGAAGCTATCGCATTGCAGGTCTACATCGACTTTTAATTCAAGTATCTCACTGACAATTCTAACTAGGTTGGACAATGTAATAGAATGTGTCACAACATTTGAAAATCCACACTTTCTTATGAGTCTTATTCCATAATGCAGCCGAGTCATGTTCTCTAGTCCATTTTAAGCGCAATGGTCTGCGTCCGCTTTTGAATAAACCATGATTTTCCGATATAATGAATAGCTTGAATGCCAAGTTTGCATATATAGATGTTTACCAAACACTATGGTCTTAGACCGGTAAAAATATATTCAAGGTAGATGTTACGTGGTTCAAAGGCTGTGTTAATTTGATGGCTACATTATTCGTCATACCACATTGGAAAACATGTCATATTTGTTGCGTCGCATCAATCCACTTCAGCCCAACTTGATATTGATTGTATATGTATTATAGTAATTGTAGTATCCCACATGACGTGTAGAGACTGCCCGCAGATTTTAGAGTACATACGTGATGAATTGCGATGCTGATTAAATTTTGATGTTGATTAAATTCCATGCGGCTTCGATGTTGCGTCATTCATCATGCTCAGAGTAAAAAATCTCACAAGTGGATACTACAGAGCGGTGACCAGAAGTAAGCTAGAAAGAGCTTTTTGATTTGATCGTACTGATTGCGTCATAACTTTACTGACGATGCGAGGAACCGACTTTGTTTCATTGGGCGTGTGCAATACCGTCAATGCGTGTCGTTGTAATACAATACCAGCGCTAGAGTGTACGAGACAGCATGTATTTTCGTTTCGGTTTGTTATCCAAATATGATATATAACTGTATATGTTCTAGCTAAACAACAAATGTTTGATCCGATGTTTAAGGTATAGGTCACCATGGAGATAGTCGAACCTACTCCCAGTCTATGGCAACATCGGTGGCTGGTCAATATATACTCTTACTCCCCTGAGCCGTAGATTGCTCATTTGATACGGAATGCTGTTCGCTTGGGCAAGCTTACTATTGACTGAACGATTATAAAGACGTGTTAACGCACAGCGGACGCTGGTACTCATGTCCAAGTCTTTGCTTACCATAATTGTAGTGACAGCCTCCTGTTGTTGAAAGCTACGTAACACCTACCTGGGGCATGAATTAGATACAATGAATTGGAGTAGCAATGAGACATGTTCAGCTTATGAGTGGATTGTTAGTGGCGAGACTAGGAATGAAAAGCAGATGGTTTATGATAAGGATAAGATGGACGACATAGAAAGATAACAAAGACTACATTTACATTTTCTACAATGAGTTGTCTCCGCCACATGATATACTTATCAGGGAGAGTGATTTATAAGGCAGCAATAAATTGTCCATTTGCATTCAGAACGAGCGATGATGCTCCTAAGATGCTCTTGAAAGCTGCGGTGAGACTCACGATGCAGCGATCATCCGACACAGCACAACACATGAGGGCATAGTGGGGACTAGATGAGGTGCGTGGGGTTTAATAGGGGTGAAGTCGCGGGTATCATAGAAGACTTGCCAGTTTTAATGGAATCAGTCGTTCTGTTCTAGAGGGTAATGATAGCATCAGCATGATAGATTGGAAATGAGCTCCGCTTGCCATCCTTGTCTAAGGATGTGCCGGGTGTAGCCGCCAAGCTGCTGTTTCAATTTGGCTAAGATTGAACTCCAGATATACTAAAGCAATTCTTGCGATGCCACCATTGTATAAAGAGCAAGCGCAAAACGCATAACTGATTCAAACTAATGGTTATATCAATGCATAAGAAATTTGAATCATCAGTAAAAAAAGGGCACCTAATGGATTTGACTGTCTTTGCTGGAATGCTAGTGATGGCATAGACTCTGCATAGCTATGCATACTAACCTCCCTAAAACTAAAGATAATTTATAATAAGGCAAGGGTCACCTAACACGGTTCTTACCTCATCACAGTTGCTGTAGTGCTTTACATCACTGACGTCAATACACACTGGCAAACGTTTTTATAACCGTCACTTGGTGATGTAAGCTTGCTGCTTCATAAAATTGTCAATCTTTTTTTATTTCAAAAGACTATGGTCCATCTTTTGTTCTTTCAAAAGACTAAGTAAATGGTGAGTGGTGCTACTTGCAGTGGTATTTTACAAGCGGCCTTTCTGTCATGGCACTGCCACTGTCGGACAAAACTGTTTGTGTAGTGAATGATACTCCATTATAATCGTAAAGGTTATGATGTCATAATTAAGGAAGTCAAGCTTATGATATAGAGTAGCAAATGCTCTCATTTCAGAGAGTTCACAGGATACGACGATCTTGACGTAATTCGCAGGGTCTGCGTGGGTTTGACGATGCAATGGTTAATAATGCTCGTCAAACAGTAGATAGATGGCAAGCCTATATTATTCCAAGACACTGCTTAAGGCTAGCGTTACTGCCTGTGTCAAGATTACTTTGTGACATAATGTTGTTACTGTAAACGCTTTTAAAATCGACTCAATATTTTGACACTGATTTAGAATATTTTTTCAAATGGATGTGACGCAACATGAAAAGAAATGACACGACGACGCTGTATGGGTCTATTTAAAACCATTACACTATGTGAGTCTACACGTCCCAGGAACATTATGCTGTGTTTGTCGGTATAACCAAGGGGTGAAGTGTTCGCTCGCTGGACAGGGAAACGTAGTCATAATCAGTTGTACCTGCAGAAGTTACTTATACTTAGGTGATCACCTGATGGATGAGAGACCAATGGAGTTTTCGCTGCTCAGCCGAATTTGTTACGATCATTTCCATCGCAACAACTTTGCGCTCACCATAGCTTATAGATAACCCTATCAAAATGACCCAGCAAAATCAACAACAAATAGGGTTGGTAACATAGGATACCATTCGCAAGATGCTTGATTCTAAAGAGAAAGAAACGTATAAGAGATTTCAGTAGAAAGTGATGGCATCTTGCTGGCGCTGTGGGAGTTTTGCTTAATGTTACTGCTTGGAGTGGATTTACTATGATGCCTACACCGCAACAATAACGAACTTGCAATCAACGCTTTCTCAGCTCCAAGACATGCGTTGATCGTTTCAAGCGACCTGCCACCATTGAATTGGCGTTCAGGAAAGTCTCAGCTAGCGAGCACTTATTCGTTGCATACGTGATGCCAATTTAAGTTGCTATTTACGCATCGCTTTATTCATATGAACATCTGGTTTCGAAAGTAAACCTGTAACTGGTGCTAACGTTTTTTTTGTCAGTTTATAGAGCTTCTGTCCACTTGATATCGACTGCCTTCTCCTTCATTTCACCACCATGGTGCTTTTCTGTGCCATTTATGTCATGTTTTGTAACGATTTGCTTTAAATATTTAGACTCTCTAAAACGACATTCTGCTCAATATCCCTACTTGATGAATTGATTAATTTCCTCCCCCTCCTTCCTTTGACTTAATTCTGGCTTTTACTGTGCCTGCATTGCATTGCCTCCATCGGCCTTCCCGAATCCGCACTTGTATGGGATGGCAGGTGGTCTATACGCAAACGGACAGGATATGGAAATTCCATGCTGTCTATTTAAATTACGATTCAATGTATACCACCCAAAAGAGACAAGCAAAAAGGGGGCTTTTAACACTGAACCTTCAGTAAAGCCATTTGGTCTGTGCAGAAACTTAATTCATTGTGCCTAGTAATTTATTACTGCATAAACATAGCAGTTGCATGTGTTTCAGTTCAATTTACAAATATTCGCGAAACTGATGCTTAATGCGAAACTTAACACAATCAGGATTCGGAGCGAAATATATGATGCAGTTTATACCAAATATGCCAATACGTGTTAAACTAACTAAAAGTAATGCGTTTGGTTCAGTGCTTTAGTTTATAAATGAGCAACACAGAAAACGTCTGCAAGAATTATACGTTTTGCGCAATATTCTTTACGTGGTTGTAATCAGATGATAGCACTCAGCAAAACTCTTCAACCCTAGCGATAATGAGATTGGTACTTGATGTAGCCGTTTAGGTATCAAATGCTTATGCGAACAACCTATTCAGCACACCCAACTGTTTGCTCTAACATTTTGAGGAATATTATCTCGTCATCTGATTGGTTATCGTTGTACATGTCAGAGGTATTGCCTTTTGAATAACTAGCAGGCAATTATTCATCGTTTGAGCAGAGCCATCCTTGTAAATGGTCAGCATGCTTTAATTGTCAAGAGGCACGGATGTGATTGCAATATATTGCACCATTAGTTTCATTTTCATTTGTCTTATGTGAAAATGGTAGCCTTACAAAACAGGCCAACTCTGGCCATCAATTACCATGCTGCGACTGTAACGTGTAGTTAGTGATTTTATAACAGGCGTACTGTAATGTAAAACATCGACAGACACCGATACATCCATCAAGTTAATGACCATGCATGACATATTCCATCGTCTGTAAGCTAGCTGCGACTCATTGTACGACTTTGACGATATCATAAATGAGATCTGTTGTTGGTACATTATTAATTATTGCGCATGATGCTGGTGCCTGTGATATCGCCTGAGTATCCCTAGCAAACTTTACTTGTTCACGCAAGAAATTATGCATTAGGCATCCGTTTGTATTCATTCCCATCGCGTTCCGCCACCACACTTTGATGACATGGGTTCTGTTTTAGCTTACACATATAACGTGTTTAATGGAAAAAAACCAACTTAACTAAATCAGCCCTTATGCTCATTAAACCCGTCTGCAGGATAAACAAAAATGCCAATGCAATGAAAGTTGAGAAGAGCCTAGGTTTTAAACTAGCAATTTATACGACCTGGTGGTTAGAGATGCACTCCGGTCTGTCTTATTTCACCAACAACGTATGTCATTTTCCTCACATTTGCATTTAACATCTCAGCTGATAAATTGCTCGTCACTCGTTGTCTCCCTATTGTACAGGAAGATGATCCTAAGTTCCTCTTGCTATAATTAATAGCACAATAGTGTTAATGAGATTGACAAAATACCCAGAGAAAACGTTAGGGCACTGCTATAGCTGTCACACAATAATTTAAAAATTCTATGAATATCTTGGCGTTCTTACTGACTATAATTGCGTTGCAACAATGCTACAGATGTACAGCTAAATTTGCAATAGGCAGGCACGTATATATTACATGGTTCCGGTCTCTTGTTAATTATAAGCGCGATTTTCGGTTTTTAGTCGAGAAGGAATCATGATAATTCGCCGTCACATTGAATAGCTGGCATATTGAAATGTTCTAACTACCGTCCACTATTACGTTTTAAGCAGCGGAAGTGAAGGGATGAATCGTCCATTTCAGAAGAAGCATTCGTATGTCGTTGCCGTAAGTGGCATAATATTTCCTACAGCAGGATATGATCGAAGACCCTCTTGTTAGGGTCTGACTTTCCTAATTAAACCTGAGCCGTCCGTAAGGCTAAGACGCTTCTCAGTGCAATGTAAAACCAACTATTCAATACATCTTTGATGCAAATGATATTTAAGTATGGGGTAATATGAAGATAATTGAGGCAGACTTGTAGGCAATGCCTGAATTGTTGTGTGATCAATACGAGGTATATTGGCCTCGCCGTATGCTACTTCCCATCCCCTGAGCGGCTGATTGCCCAATCAACTTTGTTTATCTGTGATATGCGTTGTAATTGAAAACACGGACTATTGATTAAAATTAACAAAGACGGGTTTGTGCGTGGTGGACGCTGGCACTTTCTATTGTCTAAGCTTCACACTCGTCGATATCCATTTTTGCAGTTGAAATTTACACATGACCCAGATGCTTCACTAATTTTGTAATCGGGCGCAGTCACGGAGCAAAGAGTGTGGGACACTGTAAAAGAGAGAGGGTTAGATGTAATGAAATCGTGTTGATTTGACCTATGTAAAGATAATGAGTGAACCTTTAGTGGTGACACAAGAGATAAAAACAGCTGCAACCAGACAGGCATAGAAAGGGACAGTTATTGATATAATGTATAGACGATTTTGTGCTCAATGGTCGTTGAAACTCACCGTCGTGATGGAAAATTGATATTGTTATTCATTAAGTTGATGGGTGAGTAAAATAGAGTTACAAGAACGTGTGCGTCTTTTGAAGCAGAGACTGGATAACTATTAGTAGTTCCGCTAGTTAGAAGGGTGGGGACAAATATGTCGTAAAAAGCACGCAAGTCAGTGTGGGATCAAATGTCTGGAGCTGAAGTTGGCTTTTGAATGAAACAACCGTCCTCTTTGTCACATTCATGTTGTTTGTTTGAGAGAGAAGCATTCAATGACGAGCTCTGAATTGGTGAAAACAAATAATCAATATATGCTTGTGAATCAAATAAGTTTCAAAAGGCACATAAGCTACAAAAACGAGGCGGCCCTTAGCTAGACCCGTATAAATCAACCTCACGATTTGTGGCTCGGCGGTGGATATTCCAGGCCACATTGGACGAGTTAATCTGGAGAGGGATTCATAATATAGCAATGCATGGTACAGCTAGAATGATATGGCCATACGCGAGGATGCCTCTCAGATTTACTTTAATGCTGCTGTTAGACAGTATAACACATTATAGCAGAGTGGGGTAGGCAATAAACGCGCCGAATGTTATGGGGTGAGATCGAGTGTGAGGTAAAAGGCGCGGTAGTTGTTATGGAATCTGCCGCTCTGGTATTGGGGAAGTGATAGCATCTACAAAGTACTTAAAACGGGCCACGCGAGGCCTACGGTAAATACGAATTTGTCAATGATTTACATTTATTGGCAATGGGTAAACGAGTAATAAATGCTTTTTAGCACACAGCGTCAATGTGTAATGCACACTCAGACTGAGCTACTGGATCATGTAGACATGCAATTCGGTCATCAATGCTCTCTTTTTGCACTGGATCATTAGGGAAAACTAACTATCTCTTGCGGGTGTATTCGTGAGGATCAACAACTTATTCAGCATAAAATGATTAAAGATCATTCGACCACAGGGCCAAACCTCTAAAGGTTAATTTGCTCGGCTCAAGCACGATTTGAAGAAGTGGCTGTTATACAGAGAAATGTAGCGACAATCGATGGCATGATTGGCGGGGGTGTAAACCTCTGATCGCCCTCTCTGCAACCTGATACAACCTCTATCAGTATGCGAGTTAGCCATATTCAACTACACCTAGCAACAGGCCTAATTAGCATATTTTACTCAGCAACTAATGTGATTATGGCGTTTGAATGCTTTTATTTTATCTCCATAAAATCATTTTGTGTTTCTACCTCATATCCGCCCACTTTCGTAGGAAACACTGCCCATGTAACACAAATGGCTGACGACATAAGGAGTGTCATTAATGCCATGGCGTCACTGGGTAAGTGCGTGCCAGGCGTACAATGTAATATAATGGACGCCAATTTCACTTTAATCGAGCCCCTATTAACATTTTAGAGCCCCACACGAAAGCCATTTACTGTTGTTAACCACCATCCTGATCCAAACCTCATTTTTCTTCTTAAATGATGACAATCGCCCCGCCCATGTATATACGTCCCTATAGCGCTTATTCCTGCTATCTCTCTTTCAACCTCTCTTTCTATCTCTCTCGTATTCTCTCTCTGTTTCCCTTTCGCTCTTTCTCTCTTTCAATTTCTCTCTCTCTCTCTCCCCCCTCTCTTCCCTCTCTCTCTCTCTCTCTCTCTCTCTCTCTCTCTCTCTCTCTCTCTCTCTCTCTCTCTCTCTCTCTCTCGCCCTTGTATTAAAATATTTATGGCAGTGGCCATACCAGACTGACGCTACGGGGCTTGTTTTCGTCTATGACCTTTGTCAGCTGCGCAATTGACCCACATACTTTACGATAGCACCCACAGATCCTGTGTTGGATGCAGAGCTGATAGGAAGCAAGTCTCACACAACAGGGGAATTATGGTTGATGCAACATCGAAAGCCATGCCTCGAATTGTAAGAAAGGTTCTGAATGTGGTTTTTTTATTATATGCTAAAGTTATCTAGAAGAATAACCTAAAGGGCTACTCCTTCCTTTTGGTGTGGTTTTTAAACAAGCATAAGAGGTTTCCCATTGATAATATAGCTGCATTAAACCGCTGCGTCTATTCGTGTTGCATGCCTCTTGCTTAAGCACAATAGCCGCTTATAAAAATAGTTGTCGCAAGATTAAACATGTTCCAGACTCAAGCTAGCAGAATGCATAGGCTCGCCAAATTGTATAGACTAAAAACCATGCATAGCACTTTTAGATCTGTACAACTACGGTGACAATCCGTTAAATGATGAAACCGAATAAGTGATTAACGATTGGTTTCACCAAATCTGTCGCATAGATGAACAAAGACAGAATTTCATCCCTTGAAAACATACATGTTTCAACTACTTATGTTGACTATTTGAATACTTTTACAGTGATATACAGGTCAAATGCCACTGGTTATAATGCAGAGGTATGCCAGTAATAGCCTACCTCTGCATTATCATGTAAGCAAGTAATACACGTACGGCAGCGGGCTTGTTAGATTACAAAGCCTAGCATTTTGTATTAAATGTCCCGCTACAATTTAGTGGAGGGTTGCATGACGGGCCGTGTTTATGATGTAGTCACCGTATAATAATGTCAAGTTCGAAAGTTCACACAACAAACAGGCGTTTTCGCATGAGTTGAAAAACAACGTCAGCAGCGTAGTTTATTAGCATGGCACTGGTTCTCAAGAAGCCAGCCAGGAAGTGTTCGGCTTTCTTTTGGATTCAACGTGTTTTTACAAAAGGTAATTTATAAGTATGCATACCACCATCAGGTGTGTTACTGGTAACCCGCCCTTTTAAGTCATCCTGGCGTCACCTATAAGCCTTTTCCTCGGTAAGCAATTCCATATCTCTTGTCGTTGCTCTTGAATATGCTCACGATTATATCATCAATGTCATATCACGTGGTAATTGATGTCATATACTGTACGTTGCTGGTTGTGAACAGATAAATCTGTTGAGCTTCCGGTGCTTAAAGAAAGTGCTTCGTGTAGATTAGAAACGTTTGTAACACCTCATTGACTTATTCAGCATCTTATATTATAAACGTATATTATGCTACGTTACAGCATGATTGACTGCAGCTCAATTGAGCTGCATTTGAGACAACTCAGTGGTCTTTTGGTGTTATCTAGATACTGCAGTTAAATTACTCACACATCTCTTAATCATGAATCACATTCTGTGACGAACGTTATCGCTACTAAGTATAGGCTACCAAATAACCATATTGATGGTCGCTGCATATGTCTCACAACGTACCTTATTAACTTGTGTTGCAAAGAATTATGCAAGAGGTATTTTCATTCAAGGGTCACATATCGTCGCCCTCTGACTATTACCAGCGTATCTTTGAGACAAATCTCGAGAAGATATATTGTATATTACTGATAATATTTATCGTGGAAATAATTATTGCGCTGCAATATACCCCCGAGATAAAATTGCGCTAAAATGGTAAACCGGCTATACCTGTATCATGAAATGAGATGCAAGGAATAACAGCTATAAAGATTTACCCGTTTTAGATATTTTGGGGAGATCATGCGCCCTGTGTATTGACAGAGAGTTAAGGCTTATCGCTCACCTATTGTCACGTTTCTTTTAGATGTTTCGATCGTTTAAGCCTACAGCGTCATTAACGTCAATAAAACTAACACTCCCTTACTTCGTGAAGATATGTAAGAGTCATCTCACTTTGGAAATATTGTTACCAACCAAGCTAACCCCATGCAACATTGAAAGCTGGTGTGATATGAATAGAGTAATTCGGTATGAGGCTTGCCTTTGTGTACCTAAGTCACTTACTCTGCTCATATTCTACGCGGAGTGTTTAAGCCTGATTATACAAGACTATTTTGGTATGCATGTTCTGTTAGACTTGGAATTTTAGGCGACACATACTGTTTCATATCCGTTGTGGAATACGGAATGAAATATTTCATGCCTTTAGGTAGCCTCAGCGACTGCTGGCTGATGCAGGTTCGTCCAAGCAGAATCACTGCACGCCCAGAACCTTACCGCATGTTCTATCGCGTCGCTGTCAATTGTGTTACTAAAAGCTGTTCAAGTTTCATCATATCATAATAGGAACCACAACATTTTCAAAAGCCCCAATCTCTTGTCGCTAGTCAATCGTATTCCATGTTACAGTGAATGAAGCAGCTTTTCTCCTGTTTGCTATGTAAACGTCTGAAATCACGTCATTAAGGGTCGGACCGTGCTCAGTTATTTTCTAAACCATCATGATATTATTACAGCAATAACAATAATCTACATGACAAGCTAAGCGTAGTGAAATAGTGTCTTGCAATCAGCCAAAAACTGCCGTCACGTATTTCAGTATGGGTAACGATTGGCGTGCGGTCAGTTTGAAGAATAAGTACACAGATTTGTAAATACGTCAATATGATAATCGATTCTGACATATTGGCTGAGCTATTCAGTTGTTAAGAATGTAGATTGCAGTGCCAGTATTTAAGAAGTCCAGTTAATGCTATTTCAGGCACGGAAACGCAGCTCAGGTGTGATCACCTCATATTTGATTTGTGACATGCGCAGGGATAGTTGATAGCGCATCCAAATTGTTGATCTTTCTATACACTCAATACCTTCTGAGGGGAACTCCTTAGACTAAGAATGGCATAATAAACCAATTGATTTTCATAATTTAGTCGCTGCCTCAAAGTGCAGCTTACATGGGATAAGGTCTACGTCGGTAAACGAGACGCCCAGGGACAAGCTTCGTGTTTATTTCGAGGATATATACACCACTGTAAGATACGGTGTAGATATGCAATCCATTTTTCATAACCCAAAGCAGAGTGCCCGTGAACCAACGGGTATTTTACACGTAGCTTTTCTCTTATAAGACTTTCACTTGCTGTGTTATAGTTTATTGACAGCGAGTCTATGATTTTAATCTTCGATGCTTCATCAGCTACTGCCAAAAGGCACTCATATGTCGCATATGCTACTACGCCATTGTCGCAAAGCGTGAGAATACCTTTAGCAATCTTTTGTAATCAGTCCTGTAACTGGTCCTGAATAAACATTGATGGCATGAGATCTGTTATAGTATATCGTGTTTCATTAAAACGACCAGAACAGTGATGCTCATCAAAAACAGGTTAAACAAATATATGAACGTCGAAGGAATCCAAGCTTTTAAAAATGCAATTTTTACGAGTGGCACACCAGTTTGGCCTACTCGATTAATTACATAAGACAACATTCTTATATTTGATTTGACAATATAGACGATTAACTCCTATCTATGCCACGTCACATTGTTACGTCACAATTGTACAAGAAGATGGCCTTTAGCTCCTCGTGCTATAATTGCGAGCACAATAATGTTGACGAGTAAGGTAAAATCCCCGAGGAACACACCAGGGCACTGAAATAACGGTCACAGTGTAGGGACACCAGAAATAAAAGTTGCTACCAGGCAGCGATGGAAGGGACAATGATAAATACAATTTATAGACGAGTTTGCGCACAGTGGACGTTGATACTCAGCGTCTTGTTCAAAGCTTAATTCAGTTGTTGGGTGAGTAGAATAAGGAGTAACAGGAACCGCTACATGTTTGGTAGGAGAGATTGGATAACAGTTGGTAATATCTTGAGTTAGGAAGGTGGTAAAAAATATGTCCTAAAAAGTAAGCATGGGATCAAATGTTTGGAACTGATGTTTGCATGTTACGTCTGTCAACCGTTCACTTTGTCACATTCATGTCGTTTGTTTAAGAGCAGTGTCGTATTCAATGTCGAGCTCTGAATTGGTAGAATGAAATAATCAATATATGCTTACGAAGCAAATAAGTGTCAAAGGCACGATATGTAAGTTACCAAAAAAATAACGCAGCCCTTAAGTCGACCCGCATAGGTCAACCTCACGATTCGTGGCTCGGCGGTGGATATTCCACAGCACATTGGACGTGTTACGTGAAGAGAGATATGGACGTGTTACGTGAAGAGAGATATGTATAAATACGCGAAGCAGGCACAGAAAAAATATCAGAATGGGGTCTGTGTGAGTTTTGTAATAGACATGTTGGGCGTATCAGGGGTTCGATACAGTGTGAGATAGATGCTTGGTAGTTAGAATGAAACCAGTCGCCCAGATAATCACGGCAGCAATATGATCTACAGAATGTATTGAAAATGACATTTGCTTGTTTTGTGGTGTGCCGTGTATCACTGCAGAGTCATGATATAAATCTAGTACAGCGGGATTAAATTGGGCCACGCGAGGTCTACAGTAATTACGGGGCCAGTAAAAATCATGTCAATGACGAATATTTATTAGCACTGGGTAAACGCGTAATGCATACATACACAATGTTAACGCGTAATACAGACTCAGATTGAGATACTGCAATCACAAACAGTGCATATATGCTCTTTTTGTGTCACTGGGTCATACAAAACATACATAATGTCAATAAGTAGGGGTAGAGCTCATTGCTTCTAAACAAACAGTCAGTCTCGCCTATGAAGTAGATCCATGTTGCTAAAACAACAAAGGTGTCATTTTATTTGGACTTGCTAGCCTATATAGAGTCACTGAATCAGATTGAAGGCTAACACAGTGTCACCTGGACATGAGGATTTGCGCTGTATTACTTGGGGATGTATATGCATACTCTTCTGCAAATGGCTGTTGTTTTATCAAATCGTTAACCAATTATCTGGTGTGACTGTTTTCGTGAATGATGGACAACCACCCGAATTATTCAACATCGAGGATTAAAGCAGGCGCAATCATTTGACTACGGAGGGCAATCCTCTTCAGGTCATTTGCTTGGCGCAAATAAGATTTGAAGTAGAGGCAGCTATACAAAGAAATAAAGCTGCGCCTAATGGATGGCAGGATTGTCGGGTACGAAACGTCACGTGGACCTCTTATCGCCCTCTCTACACTCTGATGCAACGTCTATCAGTAAACGGGTTAGTCACATCTCAATACTCCTTGCAAATCATTTAAGTACCATTGTAGTGAACGACTGGCTGTTCAGCAAATGATGTTGATTGTGATGTTTGAATGTTTTAATATAATCCCCATACACTCTCTGTGTGTTTCTACCTCAGATTTTCCCACTTTCGTATGAAATTCTGACAATTCATTAAAAATGCCGGATGACACGACTGTCAATAATACCATAGCGTCATTGGGTAAATGCGTGCCAGGCGTACACTGTTAGAGAATACACGACCCTGTCGCTGTAGTCCGCACCGCATTCACCATTTATTTACAGCTCGGCACGCAAGCCATTCACTGGTGTTGACCAGCCCCCTCATTTTTCTCGGGATTAGTAACCATCGCCGCACACTCGAACCAAAACAGTGAATGTATCTATGACTCTTTCTCTAGCTATCTCTCTATCCCTCTTTCTAGCTATCTCTGTAACTTTCTCTCACACCCTCTCATTGTCTAGCAAAATTGGATGTAGTGCTGATTGGGAGCAAGTCACACACAATGGAAGGAATTATGGTTGTTGCTACATTAAAAGCTATGCCTAGAATCGCATGAAAAGATCTGCATGAATGCAAGTGTTTTAACAAGTGTTAGCTGGATTAAAAACATTCATGTATATGCCGGAACATTTTTCATCGTGTTCATCAGTAACTGTATGCAGCATAGAGACATAAAACCATTAGCATTGGGTGAATGTCCCTTTTGCTCTTTTCTTGCTCAATTTATGTCTAACAAAACCTACAAAAACAGCTGCTCGTCCCTTTAGGCGCTGCTACAACAACACCATGAGCAGTTTTCCTACGATAATATAGATGCAGTAAACCGCTGTGCGCATTCTTGCGGCATGCCTCTTTCTTGAACACACTAGCCGCTGATAATAATGGTTTTCACAAGAATACGCCCGAAACATTGGCAAGTGAAATAATATAGACAGAGCACGGTGCACTTCACTGGTGAATCTGTACTATTACAGGGGCAGTCAAACAACATAAAATATTAAACTTCAGGCTTAGATTAATCCCCTCGTTTTCGCGCCCTTCTACCTCCCCGTTGCTATCTCGCTTTTTCGCTATATCTCTCTATCTCCCTCCCTCCCTCTCTCTCTCTCTCTCTCTCTCTCTCTCTCTCTCTCTCTCTCTCTCTCTCTCTCTCTCTCTCTCTCTCTCTCTCTCCCTCTCTCTCCCTCTCTCTCCCTCTCTCTCTTTCTCTCTCTCTCTCTTTCTAACAGTTATTGGTCTATTTGTTATTTGATTCGTTGCTGCAACCTTTTCTTTCACCATCATATCACCCTGTTTAGCTTGACACTAGGTCTTCGCGAACTTATTATTCACAGGAAAACATCTAATCTTACGTAAAAGGAGCATATGAATCTTCCCAGGATATGCAAATGTTATTGTGTAAGTGACAATCGACGCAAAATTACAAAAATAAGTATCAAACCATGATTATTTAAGTTTACTGTACAGATGTAAGTGTTTTGACATACATGAAACCTTACCCAATGTACCCACTGATGCTATGATTTTGTACATGTATTCTTGCACACAGCCGAAGTGTTTGTATCATCACTACATCTACTACTCGAGGCGCATAGCTTGGCAGCTTAGACGAAATCATTATGTTTATCACAGACTCGCAAGGATTGGAGAATGCATTGCATAAAGGCGCATACCTTTTGGCAGCCCCATGTCATTACAAATAGCTTTCAGCGAGCGACCCTTTATAGTAAGTGTCATTAGAGCATCTCGCAGAATGACTTTTACCAGAGAACATTCATGTTGAATACTTCAGTGATGCATAACGAGATATAATGCTTCTGAGTCATCATAAAAGAAAGGTTACACATTCCACGAGAAATGTGGCACTAAGGGAAGTTTTTGATGAAAAAGCTGTGGCGCCCGAGCCGACACAGAAGTACATTGTCAAGTGTCTCACCAAATTTGCATCTCAGTGTGATTCTACATGACTGCACGCCATTGTGAGACAATACATGGCGTATCAGTCCCCTCATAACTAAGTAACGCTGTATGAGACAACATCAGCAAGTGGCATTCAATTGGTTTACATGGCCAGTTGATGGAGCGTGTCATTAAATGGGTGGCGGAACAATACTGAATACATTAAGAGACTACAAGTGAGACTGTATCTGTTTACACTGCGTGACTCCATATGACCCAGTGACGCTGTGTGACATTTATTTACGCAGTGTCACTGTATTACGTGGGTTAGAGAGGCTGTGCGGCGTTAAATGACGCAGTGACACAGTGAGCATATAGATGACTGAGTGGCTACGTGTCAGTCGAGGACGCTATGTGTAAACAAAATAACCTGGTGACAGAGTGTGTTACTCGACATGACGCAATAACGATGTGAAAATGTACACGTCCGAGTAACCAGACGTAAATGGAAGTTAGTATGTGACATTATATACGTGTAAACCCAGTGTTTATACATGACCCAACGATTGTGTTCTCGGTAGGCTGTCCCTGATATCAACCTTAATGTGGCTTACCGCAATGGCACAATGTTTGACCCTGCCCTCGTACCTCGAACCTTATAAAACACCAGCTGTACTAATATTATACCACTGTCAACAAGGTATCGATGAAAAATAACCACTTCCCCTACCCCGAACCCTCATTCCAGATTCATTTGAATATCATCGTATATGCACATCATTTTAATTTGTTCCCTGGCGGGGTCACATTTTCTTGAGGCGCTGTTTTGAAGCGCTATTCGTGTTTCCTGGTAGCTTGCATTGTTAATGAATGGTAAAAGTCAATGTCCTGTTCAAGGTGACCTTTTGGCGTATACATTTGTGAAGGACTTGATACGTGATTGTTTGAATGTCTAGACGGGTTTTGGACGAGATATACAAGGTGGATAAGCGCCTGGATTAGCGGAAAACTGCTCTCTGATCATTCCATGTGTTGACTAGCTGTGGAGTCTCTCTTGTTTCATCGTAAATTACAGGGCACAGGGGCTGCATGCAGCATTTGTTTTATCATTTAACATATTTTGCTTTTATGCGACAATCCCATGTATTAGGTGCAGTCATTCCAGGACAGGCATCCCCTATTTACATACATATAGAAATGAACATACACGTTTGCCGCTCAGAACATTACCATTGACATTTATCCATGATTTACAGATTATTTTAAACTCTCAATGTGCTTGTCGCATGATACAAACATTTTGCTTCAAACAACACAACTACATGTTCATTGCTACGGTGATGCTAAATACCAGTGCTGCGCTTCTTCACAACTGCGATCACAACTCAAGGTCTCTACATGATTACGTATATTTGTTTAGTTGTATGCGTTACTGCCGCATGTTGTACGTTTGAGCAGGCTAACAATAAGGGCATCCACGAGCATGGAATATAGGCGGACAAATCTAGGCACGACCAATTGTATTGTCAGAGCTCATATCGTTATGGTGCATCGCACCTCTAGATGGTTAGCGATACACAGGCAGACTGATAGCTCATAAGGAACAACCCATTCACCGCTACTTTGATGCTGGCATGGATTTTCACAATAATGGCACAATCATTATGAAACCAGCAGATTAGTCGGCTATTAACCAAATGTCAGCTGGTGTGTAGATTCAGTCGGAACCAAGAATCATTGAGGTATGATTCCCCATTATTGTGCATTAAAGTGCTCATTATAAACACGCTGCGATCCATTACCAGCCCTGAAGCTGTTGCATCATCTGGGCCGACGAAGTTCAGTCTTTTCGTTTTCTTCGCAGAAGATTGTGTAAGACAATAAAATCCCCATCTTCCAGTGCTACTGTGTTGGTCATCAAACCCATGTTATGCTATGATAGTTTACACGGTCCAGAGATGATATGTGAGTCTACACTGTTCCATGTTATTAATTATGTTAGGGAGGCAGCAAAGAACGTGCACTCTAATGTACCCTGTCTAAAACTAAGCCATAAAAAAGCTCAAAATCCATACATGACAGGCTGTCGCTGCAAGGCTTTCATTTCATCAGGGTCCGTCAATATGAGCCATGGCGATAAAGCCGCTTTGTCATATATCACAATTATTCTCATCCAGCGTCTTCGTTATATTGCCTAGTTATGGAAACTGGCCTAATGTGCAGTATCCTATTTCACCTTTGTAATTTATGTAACAGGCTTCTCAATGGACGCCTCAATCAGTGCCTGATATCTGTTGTTGGTATAACACGTTAACGGATCCAAGGCAATTGTTAGCTAGCTCAAAATGCTCATCATTTCCTCCGATATAATTGACATGATGTCTATGACTTGTTTTTATTTCTAATGAACAAAATGAGAGTAGCTGTTCTTTTCCGCTTGATCTAACCTTCTGAAGTAGTCCTGAGCAGAATTACATTACACTTCATCATACTGACGACAATAGTTGCTTCCTCATTCAAAGTCTCCAGAAGTATGTATTCCTGCCGAAAACCAACAATATTAAAACCCCCACACTAGCCAGTGGCATAAGACTAACGTCACGATAATGTAGAATGATGAAATGTGTCATCCAGCACCCGGTTTAAATTAGCACATCTTTAGCTAGCCCGAGTTACGTGAGAGCATCACAACTTATGACAATATACGGTGGCTAAGAAACACGGTAATACTATATCCAAGAAAAGAATTAATGCTAATCATCTTATGAGATATTATTGATCCTACTCTCCCCTGCAAATAGTGCATACGTCTCACTGAAATCATCACTTGCAAAACTAAATTCACATATACATATTAGTAGTATGATATACAAATTGGACCTACCTATCATGATTACACGAAGCTTTGTACCATGTGACAAATGACTATTATAATGCTCATTCGAGCATGTTTGCATGTAAAAGTTTCTGTTAATAACTGTGGTTGGGCCTTTGCCCCATTCCTGAAGCGGTCCTTGTCTCTATACTAAACAACGCAAGAGCATATTATGGCTCAAACGCCTGCATGTTTCAGATTCAGATCGTTGATAGTGGCAACTGTATTCTATATTTCATTAGTTAAGGGAATTTTACCTCAAGATGTGGTGTGCTGGCTTTTGAGACTAACGTTTAATGGCATCGCTCAAGCGTTAACAGAAAGTGTGCTTCAATGTTTTTATAATGGTAAAAAAACGAATAGTTCCCTTCTTGTAGAAATAAGAAGTAACAAAACAGTTAAGATAAAACTCTAGGGATAATGCAGGCCAAGAAAGACCCCAGCTTCACAATGCAGATTTAGCTTAAACGATCGAAAATTAATGGAAGCCTCACAAGAGAGAAAATTGCTTCTCCACGTTACATTTATCATAGTCTGTGCTGGTATAAATGGTCTGCGACACAACCCACAGGTAAATGATCTGCAACATCTGCTAGCATCATTATCATCAATATCGTCATTATGATTTGTTACCGTGATTATCAGTTGGAAACCTCAATCTTCTCTCTAGATAGGGTGGATTTGGGTTTTATAACCCCAGGGTGACGATGTTTACATCACAGACACTATACTTCATTAAACGCGGATTGGGTTGATAACCGGTATAATTATTTCTTACAATCATTGCAGCTTAGAGAGGTTCCACACGCTCGGTGCTTGTAGTTAGGATTGAGCGACCGGCAATAATAACGCATTTTTGCAGCATTCCCAGGATAGACATTACACAATGTAATAATACACATAGCACGTAATCACTGAAAAAAGCATCTGCAAAGAGACTGGATCAAGAAAAAGTTTGTCGACTGTGTTTTCTGGCGTATCGTTTGGATGCTCAGTGTGCATGAAAGCGCCTCAACACTCACCCATGTAAATGCATTCCACATGTGATTGTCAAGCTGACTCTAAATAAGACTGCGTTGAAACGTTTTCAAAGTATGCTCAAAATATTTTTCACAATATCCATTCGGGAATATTACTCATGTTCAATTGAGGTATGTATAAAGCAATGCGACAGTGACAGGTGATGAGTACAGGGTGAAATAAACAAATCTCTGCTAGAACATTCAATTTATGATATGCACAATGTCGTCAATGGTTACTTGATGGACGTTGCGCTCCATAAGTAGCAATATGACCTCGCAGCAAATCAATATATGACAGCTTGCATTGTATGAAAAACAAATAACAAAGCTTCTTGAATTTACGGAAACGATTACCCTGTCTTGATCTTACAACCTTACACCAGATATTCATTCTAGCAATACGCAGATAGCTCATGCATTGTAGATTGTATTCATTAACGACTGCGTCATTTGCGGTGGAAATGACCATAATTGAAGGAGTATGGTGTGTATGATTTAACATCCATCTCTTTTATAGTTCAGTGATACCGAGTTTCATTTTAGCCCCTCGTCTCAGAGGGAGGAAACACTTATTTCTAAATGTCAATACAACATTACATACGGTGCTATCTCAGGGTTATATAAACAGTATTGATGAGCCTGTGCTCACCCACGTGATGATACGTTGTCTGGTAGCCACAGTATTGAGGAATCTTTTCACACTAAAGATGACTTCCACGCGCATGCATTGATGCTTAGAGAAACCTTTTTATGTTTCGGCAGGTGTTTTTTTTCGCCTGCACTGACTTTTGTGGCAATATTGGTGCTTATACCTATAATTATGATACAAATTGTCCAAGCAAGATCGTGCGACACGACTTCTTCATAGCATGTCACAATATATCATAACTGTACAAGCTGTACCAACGTTCTGGGCCGCTGTCTTTGAATATCCCAGCGTACGGAATATATTGGATTGAGGCTTTTATCGACAGCACCTGTAGACACATTCGATTTTATAATATATAACACCTCTGGTTTTAAGCTGCCTCATACCCATCGCTTTTCTTAGATATCAAACAGTGCATTTAACTTACAATAGCATTGCCAAATATAACCATTTGTACTCAACAACAAACACAAGACGAAATCAAATTATTCTTTGTTTTTTGTTGTTCTTTGTACAATTGTATTCATTTGTTTCTGGGGAATGCTTTTGTTGATATCAAGCAACTCAATCAAAAGAAGGCAACTCATTAAGTCGAATTATGTGATTGGATGCCACCATTAAGAATCATGACGTGCCATGAGCAATCAACTTCAGGGTGTCAGCATTGCGAATCACGTAAAGACCGAAGTTAATGATTAATGTATTAAATGAAAACGACGTGGTAAGAAAGTAAATAAGTACATAAATAGGTTGCTTAACCTGTATATTACAAACGATATCGTCTATGATTTCTAAATAGAAGTAATATCACTAAATGCGCAACTCTCGGCAGCTCGAGACAAGACAGCACACGTCTAATAAAAAATCAATTAACGATTCCGTATGTGCGTATGTTTCATGCTGTACATCAGCCATGACCTTTCGATGCTATTGCAAATGCCTCGGTGTAAAACCCAGAATCTTACAGCAACAACGTGTACAAACAAACCTTCATTAATTGGATATGAAAGTAACAAATTTGATTGCATATATATCTTGCCTTGTCGGTAGCATTTGATAACGGTTGCGTGCGTTACCATTGTTATAGCTTAACAAGAACGGAAGTTATGAAAAATGAGCGGGAGTCACCTCTCGATAGTAAAGGTTGTATTTCAGCATCGATGTCATATTGTTATTCCCTTCCGCGCTTGACCAAATGAAGAAACCGATAGCCCGCAACCGTAGATTTTGTGCACTGTGATATAAACCTCATGCATTCAGGGAGAGTGTATGCACGGCGTGCGCACACTATAGCAGCTTGCTGTTTCATTTTTGTAAATGCAATTGAATATATCATCTCTATTTTCTGACGTATGCAGCAATGTTTAGAGCACCATAGAGGTCGCGTCTTTGTAGCCATGTCAGAATCGCAAATAATCGGCCAAATGCATGTCACGATTGTTGCGATAAATGTGATTCCACAAGATAGTCGACGATAATTCCATGCACAGCAATCTTCCTTCTAGATATAACAGGATCTTAGCGCACGGTCCAAGCGTCACAGTGGAAAGAGAGACTGTTTGCAGGAAATCATTAACTTGGTAGAAAAAACCATCAGTTAGAGCCGTTAACGGAATTTACGGCACTTCGGAGAGAACTACGCCAAATCTTTTAGCAACAAGTAGATTTAAACTTCAGCTATAACCAGTTTTTGTTATTGTTCGACAATCATCTGGCATTCGATAATAGGCTTGTCAGAGCGAATGAATCGCGGTACACTACTAATAAGCGATTGTATGCTAAGCTCTGCCAGCCAGAGGTTCATTGTATATCGAAACAGATGTTTCGCACGATACACGAGCATAAAATGGCCTGTTAACATGAAGCTGACAAAATTATTATGACAACTGTGATCATTGTTCTTGATATTTTGAGAATATTTGGTTTTTCTGCAATATGCAGCTGTTTGTCTGAAGTATCATGTGGGAGTGTTCGTGTTAGTAGCCATACAAGTTTTGACTTATCCCGACAAAATTGTCAATACGCCGTCAAATGCATGTCACGATTTAATGAATTGATGAGATTTCACAATATCGTCGCCGCGAGTTCTAAGCACCACAATCGTAATAAAGCAAACAAAAGGCTCATGGCGCGCAATATGGAAAACCACAAACGGGCAATCATTCATCCGGTTAAAGCAACTCCAGGCGGAGCAGTTCGCAGAGAATGAGAGAGAGGTGCAATATCTTTTGGTGGCAAGAGACAGGAATTGCCTGTTACTATAATTATGACAACTTCACATTACATTGCATTATCTGAGACGCGCGCTGTGTGCTGATGTGGAGGAAAAAACTATTTTGTCACCTGATGAACAGCCGCGCATCCGCCTGAAGATTTGCATGAATTATTCCCCTCATTTTCTCACTTAGATCCCTATAAAGGATCATTGTCATCTCAGGCTGTGATCCGACAATATTTTTCTCATCTCATGTAATGCCGTCTCAGTTTTCGCCGAAAGAAGCACAGTACTTTGTTTATCAGTCTTAATAGCCCGTCGATCCTATTGATGCAATTGTTCATGGCCATGCATTGTTAAGAATGATAATAGACACGTCACCCTCGTTGCTCATAGAGTAACTACCGCAGCGATGTAGTGCGTTAGTCTGCTGTAAGCGTCAAACAACTGACCAACGGTCATAAACTAGGACAAGCATCTGATTATTGTGTTCATAGGCATAGAAGAAAGTAATGCATTGCCTGTGGTGTAGATGACATAAAGAGATCTAGGTAATAGAGTCGTCACAATAAGGGCAGCCGGATAAGTTGTCGCTGCAGCGACGGTAGCAGCTTTTAGTTAATGGCATCCGCTTTAGAGTTCCATAATTACACCCGCATTACCAGACACAAACCAGCACATATAACCTGGGGCATTAGCATGGGCAAAATGGCTTGCATGTATACACAGACGGCTACCCAACACCTCATGCTTATCATGGCCAGGATTAAACCGCCGTATGGTCCATAGGTGCCCGAACAAAGGAAGAGAACTATTTACCATAATTTATTCAGAGTTTTACAATATAGTCTGGTGGAATCATTACTTAAAGCCTATTCACTGTAATGCTACGAGAGTCTAAATGATGATATGTCATTCGGCGAGTCATCAAGGCCAGTGACGCCGTGTGAGTCTATTTGACGCAGCTACACGTTTGTGTCAACTGGGCAACTTGTGTCATTGTATGGCTTAGTTACATCATGTGAGGCTACATTAAGCAAGTCAGAGTGTACATATCTTGCTATGATATTTATGTAGTGGTCCATTAAGTCGGCAATTTGTTGTAGTCTGCCTGCTAAAACCGGCTTTGAGTTTATATTCACGAGCCTTATTAGACCTATCCCCATTATATTTTTTTTTCACCCTTTCGACATTTGAACTCGAACTATTACTGTTACACCCCAGTTTCCCCTGTTGTATTTTAACTTTATGATTGTGATGACATATGGTTGCTGGACATTCCCTCGTCGAGTTAGAGCACACCGTAGGTCAATAGCACCGTACAGTCGCCAGATAACAGCATTGGATTGAACACAAGGCAATTCAGACAATTCAAATGATTCATATAGATGAAATAATGATGATGAATGGAATGTTCGGTACTAGCACAAGTTCTTGAATATAATGATCGCATATATTATTTGTTATAGGCCAGTCGACAAGCCGCGACATATGATGTCAAACCAATCGATTCCGACATTTTTTTTCTTTTCGTTTTATTCAAAGAAGACTGCGTAAGACTTAACGGTGCTATTACACAATAAATGCTTACATCACCCAATGATATTTGTGAGTCGTGATAGTTATATCAAAGCTCTCGGTGCACTTTCCGCTCATGTATCCTCACTGCAGTTGATGTTACCATGCATAATCGTTAGTCATATTGATCGAAAAGCCATCAAGATCAAAGTTACAAATGCGTGTTATAGACTTTGTAAATCAAGTGACAATAGGAATATATGATCCAAGCCCCAAGGTCTATAACGTTCTGATCAATGAAGCAACCAGAGTTAGCATAATATATTAGCTGTAGGTCTGTCGACATGCTACAACATATAATCTTAAACCAAGCCGTTTTAAACTACATTTGATCCATTTTCACCTTAATTGGCTAAAAACTAGTGGAAAATGGCATATTGTTGTATTGGTGTATTCATAAGGTCCGACTGCTAATAATCCCGTCACATTTATCATATTACACTTGCAAGTGTAATATACTTACACCTTTGTGACGCAAGTGAGCATTGAGTTATACATCATATGTAACTACTGACAGTAATGTGCAATCCTGTTGCTTCGTTCGACAATTCATATGATTCTGCATGCTGAACATTATATACTGTCTGCGGTTGAAAGGTTTTTGTAGGGATATTCAACCTAAAACTTGTAACTTTCAGATATTTTGGTGGTGAACGAAATTGTATCTAAATTACGACATTAATCCGAGACTGGTCGGACCATGCATTGTTTTACTAGCTCCAACTACTACCAAACGGTGATACAAATGAACTGCTCCATTAATGAGGTGAGTCAAATAACATAATTCGAATCTAAATCCACATGGTTCGGTCGATAGCATGGCTGTTTTTCTAAACAACCAGCGGCCAGACGTTAGATAGATCAGTCCCATCGCACTGCTGACTGTATGTACTGCAGCATATATGAGATATCATCATCCTAGTGTCCCTTTAATACATTCATTTGCTTCAAAAACATTTTAATTGCATCTTAGACAGGTTTTTTAATTAATAATAATTACTTATATACTGCTGGTAATCTTCTACACCAACCAGCAAGAACGCCAATCAAAATATTATTAACTTTGGCCATGGGAAATGTTTTATGATCGATCCTGGGATTTTTAAAATACATGCGTGGATGAGCAATATGGAATCAGCCTGAATAGGTAATCAGTGACGAATGAGCAGCGTGCATCATTTGCTTCATTATTGCATTTATGTAACTTTTACGCAACAATGCCTTATAGTCATCGTGATAATATCCGAGTACCGCCATCCCATATTATCAGAATGCCTAAAAATAGCACCCAACATGCACATAAAAAAGCACCCGGGTTTGCGTTGATCAAAGTTAATGCTCATTTGCCGCACAAAAGATCAGTTGTGATTCCTAGCATCAAACCGGTTGTTTGTTATCTACTAGCATATTATTCCCTCGATATGCATGCCACCCCATGCATTTACTCTGTATCAAGCTCCATTGGCAAACAAGTATCAAGTTTATAGCATCATCTGTGTAACAAGCATATCGACGACGAGGGGTCAACGTTATGTCATAATGGCCAAATAGAACATAATGGTCACATTCACAAATGCGTCCGTATTGCTAGCAATACATAAAAAAGTGGCAAATGTGAGGAAACTAGTTTTTACTAAATGAGTTATGTCATCGACACCATACGCGATCAAAAACCACTTATTCACACAGCACTATTCCGAAAGACAACATTTAACAGGATGAGTTTTACATTTACAACATAAACATGGCTTCGGAGTCTTTTTTTAAATCTGGCGTCCTCCCTTTACAGGCCTACTGTGCTCTTATAAAGCACACCAGTGTGAGTTTACATACTCATTGCAATTAATATTCCCTGATATATTGGAATGACTGAATCCACCAATTGTTTGCCACAGTCGCAATACTAACATATATCGTCTAATTGTATTGTTAGGAACAATTGTGTTGAGGCTGTGGCAAGAAATAACGAGCCATTTTTATGTCTATCTGTAGCATTGTCGGCTTTATGTAACATATTGGACGACTCATCGTCTTATACCAAGCATTACTTTGATATGTGATGTAAAACCTTTTATTTGATGCTTCTTTCCTTTTACGGTATATCTATTGATTTTCACTTTCAACGCTTGAAAAACATTCCCCCGTCTTACAGCAGCTACATATGCCAAAAAATCTCAATTATATGCAAGTGGCAAATACTAAAACAGGTATGTTAACTTTTGCATGTCACTTTAATTACGATTCTATGCAACACCATTGCGATACCTTCAAACTAAAGCAACCTATTATTGATCATCCTAAAGCAACTATTCCTGAAATCATGTTAACACTCTTCTTCAGCTTTTGCTGGCAGTCATTCCATATCTCAATTATGCAACGCCTCTCGGCGCTCTGCAAATGCGGAAATATTTTCCACAACTATAAAACCGTGACATTTTATTGTATCGCGGGCACATTACATAACATCAATCGGATGCTCGAGCTCTATCAGTCTAAAGTACATTGTGTATTGTGTATGTTAAGTACGAGCATGAGACGGATTGAACATATGAGGTTGGATTATCAAAAAGATCAATTGTTATGACAATTGTGTTTGTTTTAATTCTTTATGGTAGCGTTCAGGTTATCTCGTGCAATAACTAAGATGTAAATTACGTAACAAACTGGTAACTGAGCTGTAAATTACATAAAAGCCACCCGTGACACATTGAAATAACGCAAGAATCAACCCTGATGTATGAACTCTGATGAAGAGTTGCTAACATACACAACTGTCTTTTCTATGTGCCGCATTCTTTTTAATGGGTCCTATAAAATCTACACTCTTCTGAATCCTTCTTATTTGGACAGACGAGGATGATACATATTGGTGAACGAGCAGTCAGCTTATTCAAAAAGGTTATCATGCATTCTTAAATAGATCATTAGGTCGTAAGATGCAACAATACCTAGTCGAATTTGTAACTGCCATAAGACAATAGAAATAAGCTCCTTTATGAGCATGGCAATATTCTCACATTCTGAATGGTGGCGTATCCTTTTCGCTGGAGCCGTTAATGCATTCACAATGTCGTAATAAATAACAATTATTGATGTTCAGGGCATGCATTATTGTTCGAACATTATTGCTAACTACTGTTCTGCTGTGAAAACAACATCTACTGACAATGGATACTAAAACATTAGAGCTGCTGCGGCAAGTATGAAAGAATGCACAACATCAGTTGATTTCTACGGGGCCATTTTCGCTAAATAATTTGTTAATACTTTGAACGTGTCCTGGACTCTAATTTTCATCTAGTTCGAACACCGTATCCAAACATTACACAATCTGACCAGCTGGATAGGTCTTATGCACTACATCGCTGACCCCAAAACACTACTGCTGTATCGAAAGCTGGAAATAATCCCTACAAGCACGCTGAGTATCAAATTCGCACAATAACCAATATAACTTCCCAAGTGAGCAGCTTGCTTCTCTTGTACAATTAATTCATTATTTAGTTTTAAATATACAACCGGCTTTTTGCAGAACTGAACTGCACACAGTTCTCCCACAAAAAAATCATCGCATATTTTAAGCATTCTCTCAGCCGCTGTGACAGAATGTGCAATGACTGAAACATCATTGGCTTAACTAAAAGCAGCCATATAATGATGACCCATGTTACATCCAACCTTAGCTTCATAAAGGCGCCATTGTAATTCATCGATATTTACACAAAATAATAATGGCGCCTTGCTTGACACTATTCGCGCAAATAAAAGGCCCAGAACTAGAAACATTCCATCGGACTCTCAGATTCTGACGTGTGTGCATATTAATATTATATACATATGTTTGGGCAGATACCTTTCTGCCTGCGAAGCGCAAACAATTGCACATAATTCACACGATCAAATGCTTTAGATGCATCCAATAAAATTGCAACCCTAACTGAGCCGAAAGTGATCAACAATCCCTTGCAACACAAACGTGCATTTAATGGTAAAGTGTGACTGCGTGAAACCAAAATACAGGTCGCTTGTTTGAGTGCGGCACTCTGGGATGTTAATATAATATTATCAAGTAATTTTCAAAAAATACTACTGATTGCTATGAGCAATTATCACTATTATTCAACGATTTCTTTCTATTCTTTGGTATATGTATTAGCGTGGAATGCAGCATACCCGTTGGAGCAAATGCATGTGCAAGCATCGTGTTAAACCACAGTGAGATATGAACAAACAATTCTTTGCAGACATTCTTAATCGGATCGCGGTTGATATCAGAATTACCAATGGTTTTGTCTGGGTTCAAGCCGTGCGGATTTGACTTTCTTAAAGGTTTTGACATGATCAGAAGTGCATTTGCTTTTTTTTTTTGCGGTATTATGTCGCATCTTCACATATGGATCTGTAAAGAACGTTCCTTTCCAGCTCGTTATATTAAGCGGAGTTATACAGCCTATAATATGTTTCCTTAAAGGTTTGGATTATATTATCCTCATCATGATCATCATTTACAGGGGTAGGGTTGGACACATGTGCGCTAACTTCCTTCCAAAATGTGTGGCTATTTTTGGACCGTTTGCAGCCGCCACTAATTTGCAGCGGCTACTAATTTGTCTTACTCACGCATGACGTTCCGAGATTTCTTTGTGTAGCCTTTTTTAGCCTTAAGCATTATATCTTTAATTTCTCCCGTTAGTAGGGCATCTATTCATTAGTCTCAACTGGGACCAGAAAATTTGTCAGGGATTAGATGTCCTCGG
Organism: Urechis unicinctus; assembly: GCA_034190875.2. NCBI lineage: Eukaryota > Metazoa > Annelida > Polychaeta > Xenopneusta > Urechidae > Urechis > Urechis unicinctus. Next base: position 10,538,440 of record CM067353.1, read on the forward strand.
TTCAACCAGCCCGGCGTTTCTTTAGTCGGTTAGCAGGAATACTACAGAAAGACAATGCCACGCAAGCATGAATTATGTCATCGTAAAATTGATCAATTTTCTCAACATGCTCGCAACAACTCGGGTTCGCGCCTGATAAAACCTCGGTTTGAACATCAACAGAGCTCAACTATTTTACGCAGAGAGTTCTTGTACAATTCAATGTCATTACCCGTTGCGCCATTCCACATCCGTTTAGGACCGGTTGGTTATTGTGCAATATATACATGTAACATTCTAAGGCAAATTTTTTAGATAACCAGACCATGACCCGACATATTGTCTCCATCATGAAAGCATTCATAGCTCACAATTGATGACTCTAGATTATCTGAAACCATTAAGTGATCAAGTATCAATCTGGCATGCGACATGTCACTTTCATGAGTGAAATCGACATTTGCAATAACAACATTTGATTGATCTAGAAGCTCGCTATATGAGTTACTATAATGTATGCTGTTATCCTGATCACATGGCATATTAACATTAATAATCAACATTTTAACAGGTCCGTTATCAGTGTGACAAGCAACCCTCACGTGCCTGGCACTTTTGACTTTTTCCATAATCAATTGGTCCGATTCGTCCATACCAGGTATACCAACAACCGACACATTACCAATATTACATTCAAACAGTCTAACTCAGGTTCAAATAGCAAGTGCTCCTGGAGTAAATGGACATCGCATTCTCCCATTAATCGACGCATGCACATAACAGTTCTTATGTCCCCCCGATAATTATATGTACCGATAGTAAAGTTTTGACTTAACATAGAGTAAAGGAAACAAGATCATATAGTTCAAAGGTATGACCACATAAATAAAGTACATACAATCAAGATTATTAACGAACACTCTTACGGTAATACTCCCGCACGCAGATACCAGCGGACCAGAATTCATCATTCATCAATGTGTTCATTTCAAAGACTTTCACCTCCAATATACAGCTTTCACATTTCGCTTCACTATTATAAACCTGCTCATTGTTTCTCGCCTCTATCTCCGATTCTGCAGTAAACAATTTTACGTTCATCCATTCTTATAGTTATGAAGTGTAACTGGCATTAACCTGCTTGAGTGATATTAGTGCAGATTTTCAGTTGCTTTTGCATGAACTGATGGGATCATCAATCTTCACAGACCGGATTTTCAATGCCGGCCCATGAATCGTAAGCAAAGTCAAATATTACACGTCAATGGGTGGTAAATTAATTATGCATTATGTGTAATTACCGTCCACAAGAGGCCACGTTTCAAGCGATAGGTAGAAAGAAAGGGCTGCACGAGGGGTCACATATGTGCGTTTTTTCATTTGTGATAAAGAAATTACAACCAAGCAATAGTGTAGAAATGGTTAAGAAGGAATTTGATACATGCAACCCCCGTCCGAGGATGCCTTATCTGTGAATTTGGTATTATGCTAACGTTATATTTGAATCGTTTGATTACAGCAAATGAGTTTTGATAGCGGCGTACTTTGCAGTCAGACTAAGCATCAACAGTTCAACCGCAACATCTGCGCGATGTCGTAAATAACAGTAGCAGCAGTAACACGTTACACCTTCTAAAATCGTGGTCGCAGTCGCATAGCTGGGCAGTAAATGATTTATCTTTAGAACAGGCACGCAATGCACGGATATGGACTAGATTTCCTGAACACACTCAGTAAGATACGATAGGGATAGCTATATTAGCTCTAAAAGGCATCGATCAACAGCAACCCGGCAGCAAATCGATCGCTCTACTACATAAGCTTCCTTAGCTCATTCAATGAAACGGTTAATGACGCTGGATTCATCTATTTGCATCGAATAGATTGCCTTGTTGATGTCCTAGTCTGATTCCGTGGGAGCAATGCTCATAGAATCGCTGTGTAGTTATACTGTTATTCCCACTCTACAAATATGAGATGAAAACGTAAACTGGAAAGCTTAGCTTAATGAGTGTAGGCATTTCCATGAAAGATCCCTCAAAATTCGTTACCATCAATTCATTTGAGACCCGTGTTTTTGGTGTGCGGTGTATCATCAATGACTCCCAAAGAACATCAAATCAATCGATCCCTTGTAAGATGGATCATATATATTATGGGCTTCAATCTGGGATCATTGAAGTTTGACATAGCTACAAACGGATAAACAATTTTGATGGCATATTCTACGTTTAGATGATCTTTTACCAACATTTTGTCATAGTAAAGTAAGAGCAACCGGACGCCATTTTATACAATCAAATAACCCGACATGGGCCTAGCGGGCACCATGCAGTACCGGCATGAACATACCAGGCCTCTTGCAGTCCCGACATGAGCTTAGGGGGCATCAAGCCGTCCCGATATGAGCATACCAGGCCTCTTGCAGTCCCGACATGAGCTTAGCGGGCATTATGCCGTCCCGATATGAGCCTAGCGGGCATTTATTTATGTAGTCCCGACAGGAAGAAAATAATAGCAAACATATAGTGGTAGATATTGGACGATCGAAATGCTTTTAGATATCGACTGTTACTAGTTTCATTCACTTCCAAATAATCCACACTGATTCTTAAGTTAATCTACAATGATATATTTCACATTCTATAGCAAAACCTGGTTTGCCCTACAGAATAGTGTAAAGTGGGCGCTTCAAGAGCGCGGCCACACAATATCGTCTTTACCCATCACTGTCTATTAATGCATCGCTGATGGAACCGTCGTAGCAACCCTGTGTTCAATTTAATTTCGTATGGTTTTTTTTGATTACAGCTTCATTATGTCTTTTAGAAAGAGCAATTAATGCGACCACGCGGGTAGACAGATGATTCTTCATCGATGACCAATAACTCCATAGGCATTAGAAATCGCGATCGACTAACCTGTTTCATGCCTGTCGCAATGCCACTAACTATCTCACCTGAGGACGGCTACCGAAACCTACCAGGTTAGCCTTATAATGAATAATGCACTGATAGAGGGGTTACAAGGCCTAGGTATACCGTTGAATGGAATATTGATATTTATGGCCAGCTTTTGGCTCCCGCCGAAGCCATCGATTACTAAAATGGTGTTCCACAAAGTTGCATTAACATGCTTTTGCTTTCACGCAGTGGGCATAATGATCGTAAAGTTTATTGCTTTTTGTGAACATTAGCTTGAAATTAATTCCTGTGGGTTTTATTGGTTCTATTCAAATTTTGTCGTAAGTCCCAGTTGCAATCCCTTTACTTTCATTTCCTGTACGAGTCTGGTGATATCGATGATCAAAAAAAACACATGAAATGTCGTGCCCTTGTCCAAGTAGCCACCCAGGGATGCCTTGCCTTCACTCGTTGTATCTAACGTAGCAAAAGCAACCACCAGGCAATATGGTAACAACTAAAACGTGTGAGGGAAAAAGATAATCTTTCTATGTCTCGTCCTATCGTTTCTCTCAAATATTTCATCCTCTAGAAATCCTTGATTCGGTGGTAATACGTCACCATTGTCAAATCACTTTACTAATTAACGAGACTTTTATGGATCCACATGCACATGACATGCATTTAGAATAACAACACAACTACAGCAGAAAAGTCGTGGCAAATGATTGATGCTGATGATATCAAACCGAACCATTACATTACCTCAGAATGGGCAACGAGCCGTCATCACAAGAAGAAGACAAAGGGTGCAACAGATCACTTAAACATTCATGCGTATTGACTAGGCAAGATTATATTATCAGTTGTTTAACAAGCCTCACAGTGAATGTCGTATGATTTGGTTCAAACAATATAATTCTTCTGCACAACGTGTTTACAACATTAATCATAACGGATAATCAAGTGGGATCAATTGTAGTATGATCAAAAGGGCAGAGTGTGTCGCGTTATTAAGGCATAACAATGTAACGTTTAATATCATATTTTATTTCAGCAACTGAATAGTTGTATATAAGGTAATGGTACAGATTTTCTGTCACTGAACCTAGACACAGTAACGGGTAGCGAGCACAGTGTACCTACCATTATATACGAAGGTGGTCTTTATTAAGTTATCATGATAGTTTGATGATCTTTGCCTGCATAATGAACATAGACATTAAGAACAAACTATGAAATATGTATGCCGCCATTCGATTTGCTACCCTGATGATTTTGTAATTTATCGCTTGATTGCACATATATATCACCAAGTAGCTCTCCATAAAGAGCAAAACGACGTACACAACGTATTGATTTCCTTGATATTTCATGGGTCAAAGAGCACACAATTGAGCGGGTTGTCATCTTCTTTTCGCTCAATCATTTAATTGAGTGTCGACATGTTATCAAATCTGATATGGCTCCAAAACCTTCACACTAACTAGAGAGGATAAGTATTGTCAACCGCAAATGTTACCGATTCTAAAATCTTCTGTAGCGTTTAAATCTGTATCCCGCTCGAAGCAGGCTGTGTGTGACTTGATGCTTACCAAAGCACCTTGCGTAGTCAAACAATAACGATTGGTCGTTGTCAGTAGTGATTGTCAATTTAAACAGCAATGTCCGGCCTCGTCATCATGTCATAAATTTGTCCAAGGGCGCCCACAACAATTTATGTTGTTAACCCATCGTAACATTGATTGTGATATAGGGATCGTGGGTCTGAACCATTTTGTGGGTCTCGGTATATAACCATCAACATAGCATTACAATCAGCGTAGCAATGATTATTGTAACCCTCATTAATCTTTACCTCAATCTTGGCAAATTAAAAGCACCAACTAGTAACACTTAATTTCGCACCCGTTTTGGCTTATGGTTGCCTCGCGACAAAGATCATATTTTTCGACCCTCTGCTCTTACGGTTTCTATAAGGCATGTCCTCTACTGTGCCCTAGCTGTCTGACACACAAACAACCAGAACATGACTTCTGCGTCTTTTCTAAGACCGACTCAATATACAATATTTTAAAGCAGTGGTGTTAGCTAGCTGATTTCGATAACTCTACACTTTTAATTCTTGTTTATTCGACACTCTATGAAGTGACATTGCAGCAATGCTGTATCATAATGCCGTGAGGGTAATGTGGGTAACCTCGGCGTCAAAGTGACCGTAAAAATGCACATCGATGTGTGAATGCAAGGTATGATACAACCAACTTCACTATAATGAAGGTAATTGAGCAATTATCCAGCGTAAAACACGCTTCGTGCACCCACGCGTCAAAACAATATTTTCTTCATATTGCTCTCCGTGGGTGTTCTCTGACCTCATTCAATGTCAGGTTCTGCATCAACAGTTTAACATGCTTACTCCCATTTTATAAATTACTTCCGTTAAAGCTCAATGATGACCATGAACTACACAATATGAACAACAATGAAATCAGACGCAAACCACTCATTATTATAATGAACTGTATTATTATAATGAACTGGATTGCTGATCATGCATACCATCATCATAGCAGCGTGGTGGTGTGCTTCGTTCTCAACACCTAGCTAGTATAATTAACAAAATATCAGTGTTTTGGTTAGAACATATGCACATACATTATCAGCTCTAGGGTTAATGAGGACGCATCGCCGTTTGTATTATAATGAAAATGCCATATCGTATGCTGACAGTTTATTAACGGTACAAAACGAAAACTGAAAGCAATAGATTTATAAAAATCAAGTCACATGTAGTGAGAGGGCTATATGCATTTCTATCATTATCATCGCACCAAAAGCAAGAGCTGTAGCGCGCTGTACGGAATAAGCTCAAGGCGAAAACAATGTTTAATTCGGATGATTACGTTACGCACCGCTTAACATTATAATGCACTCATTAGATATTGAACTTGCGATTGGAAGGTCCGTCAGTTAGTCCTGGTTTAATAAGTTAAATGGCATCATTAATCAACACAAGATAAATCTACACGTATCTTGATGCATTCGCTCTCTGAATGCTTAATGTTTGTGCAGTTTACTGCCATTTACCCATGCGCTTAGACATTCTACAACACAAGTCACCCAGTAAAAAGGCCTGAATATATAGCCTATATATTATATATATATAATATATTATATATATATAGCATATATATTTTTATAAATATCTATATGTATATATAATATCTATTTGTCAAAATATCTGATAAAGTCTATATCTGGCTATATATGCCTATATATTCCTATATCTGCATTATTGTATATATGTACGCCTACGATATAATTGTCTATGATATAAATTTGGGTTCATAAAATGTAAGTAGCGTTCCATTATGTTTTAAATTGCGATACCTTTAGGTGCAAGGAGATTTCAAACATCAAAAAACAATGCTTTAAGTCAAATAGAACTATCAGCGAATCATAAAAAAGAACAGGTATATTTATACATAGATAACAACGCTGATTCAAGAGATTTATATCTTGTTCGGGTATATTACAAGAATATATGCAACATTCATGCATAAAATATATTATCTATAACAGCTGCTGACTGGTAATCATATAACCATCAGGTCCGTATTCAAGCCATATGATACATTCACAACTCACCATATACGAGGGGATGATTTTAACATTGGGCTCTGAATAGCAATATAGATATCGTAGGATATGCTGACTTATTGCGTTTACTACATTTTGCATAGCATATATAATATTTCATAAACTTTAGCCTCCAGAAGGTCTTAACAAGTCAATATGCAACTTTTTCGAGAAGATCGGATACATATATATATTTTGGCTTCACGTATATTTATGCGTAAGTAACTGACCTATGTTGCATATATCATGGCTCATTACTATATTGCGCTCTAAATATATATATCTTATATATTTATATCACCATATTATATATATAGGGGGTGTATATAACCAATCATATAGAGCATATAAATACAATATATTATATATATAGGGGGATCAGAGCTGTTATGGAACGCATATATTAATATGCATATATATATATGCTATAATACGTCTCTGTATATAAATGTATTTAAAAGATATATATATATCTCTGTGATATAATAAATATCTTCGTCACACAATTGTTTGCACTAATTCTACGAAACAGCATTTTGCCATTAGTACCGTTTTGTAAAAAGAACGAGATTGAAATACAGAGCAAATAAGGGCGATATGATGTAGCAATACTTTGAACCATTGAGGCGCGCAATAAAACGATGCGGCTTTAAAAAGAACAGCAATTATTAAACGATGCAAATCTCGTTGGTACTCATGAAAGATTGATCTCAGGTTATTGATGAGTTTGTCCAATAACCTGATACAAGATGCGAGGCAAATCACAGTTAATGAAGACAAATTATCTAATATATTCGGGTCGCATTGGGCACAATTGGCAACATCAAATTAATGTATTTGCTGAACAATGCCCGCACAAGAGTACAAGACATTGCGTTGGTTTAAATGTCTTCAATGGAATCGGTAGACAATGCTGCTTCCCTTGTTTTGATTTTATATTTATCATGACAAGAAATAAAGATTTGAACTGAACTGGGAGATCAGTCTTTTGTGTGAACGAAGGCATTTGTTGTCATTAATGAATAAATGCTTTGCCTTGTCTGTGTCGTTGGGTAGGATACACCTCGATGCAAAATAACTTCACCTTGATTTATAAGTCCCTGTGAAAGACTGTTATCCCAGATTAATCAACAACTGTATATCTTATGTAAGACGCCTCTCTAATCTACGTTCACAACTCGTCGGTACATCTCCATTGTAGAAATAAGATTATAACTGTTAGTTACTATGCAGATAAATGAGAAGGCTTCCGACACAGGCTATCAACACACACACACACACACACACACACACACACACACACACGCACGCACACACACATACACATCAGCACCACCCCTTATCCACACTGGATGCTAAATCAACCTCTTCTTGTCCGTGGCAGGACTTTCAATAGATTATATGGACAGGGTTTTTGCACCAGCCGGTGGCGCTTAATGGACGTTATCCATCATCTTCGCAATAGCACATTTCCGTTAATAGTGACGTTAAATCTTAACGTGCCTTTGATTTTGTAACCGGAAGAGGTCGTTGAAAGACTAGTTACAGACAGAGGGTACGAGAGAGGGGGAAAGATACATAGAATCAAGTAGATCTGAGACATGTTTAGATGATGAGCTAGAGATAAAAAAAAGTAGTTAGTACGAGTGAGGGAAACAAAGGTGTGTGATGAGGAGGGAGACAATGGGCGAGAAATAGAGGAGGAGTGATTAATGACAAAGGCGTCGTCCCTGCTAGAGTTTATGAGGTCCTCTCTGAAGTCGAGCAGCCTACCCCTTTGTCTTTGCAAAAACAATAAGAAAAGGGCCATATTCAATTCCGGACGATTATTTGTGTCAGAGAAGCGCAATTGAAAAGACATCATACTCACTGTTCTTACCCACTAAATAAACCTGACGTGTCCATTTAGACTTACGACTTTGTAATGGATACTCTGCGCCACATAATTTACGTACTCTGGCGGGCATTAGGCAATGTAGCCATGTATGACGCAAATAGAATCACAGATACGAACAACAATACCCCTAAGATTGCACGTAGGGCGGCCGTGAGACTCGGAGTAGCTCCCAATATCCGCACAACACATGATTACATGGTGGGAATATGGTGTGGTTTGTTCTTGTTATGTGGGGTGCAATAGGGGTGAGAGCTGGTGTGAGATAGCGGAGTTAGTATTTATAATTGAATCAGTCGCTGCATTACTCAGGATAGTGATAGCATCAGAGGGAGGAATGAAATTTGTTTGCCTTTAGTTCATTGGAGTTTGCCTGCCCAATTGTGATTACAATTTAGGGGAGACCCAATGTCAGAGGTATTAAAGCAAGACACGCGATGCCCAGAGTAAGTAAAGGACGAGCGGTAAATGTTTTACTGGTTGATGGAGACGTTACCGTTGTCAATGAGCACTGTAGGCTTATAAAGTATTATATAATGTATTGTGCTACAAAAGTAGTCATATGTTATATGGTGATGCTCTACAAGGACCCATAGAGGATTTGATCAACTCATACCGCGATTTTTGTACTTGTCGCACGGCAGTTGGCTTGCTTATATACCTGATCAATAACTGTTGTCACAGGTAAGAACTTAACTCTCCCAACTCTTATAAAGTCACGGTTACGCACTTCTAGAAAGCTTAGCAACAGTTCTGTGCTGCTTTGACAGCGCTTTTCACATTTTTGGAACAGGCTCAATGTGCATTTCAAGGATTAAGTCTAGCGTGATAAATAGCAAGGGTCTTCCATATATCCTCTTTTATCTACACAATAGTTGCAGGTAGACTTTTAGGTCATTACGAATATTTTCAATAAGTAGAAACTCCAAAGTTGTCAAATGATCTGTGCTAACTATGCCTGTATTATCGATTCCCTAAATGCCTGAATGACGTATTATCACTGTTTAAGCCCATTTGACATAGTTATAAATCATACTCATACTGAACATATATTATTACCATCGAAATCTTGATCCATGTCGTATGTTATCGCTTTCACAACATTCCACAACCCCTCCATTATACTAATACACGTATTTCATATAACACATGTATGACCTATTTACACAATAAATTACGCTTGCCCGTTGCTATATAAACGCATATTTGGGGCAGTCAATTATATGCACCAACCTTTGCAAGATGTCTTAACTCATCCAATAATCTTGAATGTCGGCTACTGGAGTCCATGTGGAGTGAACCTACCCATTGTGATCTGACCATGAAGCCGCTGGTTGAATACACCTTGCAGAAAGCGTGGTCTGTTTAAAGATTATCTTTTGTCAAAACACTTCTTCGTCGAAACATTTAATCTGTTGTTTGAACCGATGCTTTAAGATGGATTTTCATGCCGTTGTCAGGTGTGTTTTTGCAGTAGGGTTTCCGAACACTCATCGTTGATATCAGAAGAAAAATGCTACATCTGTCACTCTTGCATGTGCCCTGGCGGAGATTAGTGCATCGGACGAGTATATCATATGATGCTGTAATATCCTTGCCGGTTTTAAAAACTTATCTAAAAAATCTCACGATCACTCACACATTGCAAATTTGAGGTTCTTGATGTGCAACATATCGTGAATACTTTTAATATGAGCTTGTTTAATGTCACAGAGATATGCGAGAAACCGCACGAGAGCTTTTAAGAGTGCAATCTTTGTCATCCAATTTAAATTATTCAGTTCTAACCGAATGTATTGTTACTTTGAACTTGAACAACCCCAACTGGTGTTTCATTCTTACACAATCACTCTGGTGTAAAACTGACATAGTAGAGAAGAGAGAAGTATTAAACACAATAACGCGGAAGAACTTTCTTTATATCAATACGTAAATTTTCATTCAAATTTGGGTTGCAATCTTTTCCTTAATAATGCATCCAGGACATTATAGACCAGTGTTTGCTTTTCTACTCATAAACTGATTATGTTTATCACCCATATGAAATCTGAATACTATAACTAGCTCTTGGTTGGAAGTTCTGTACAGCACTCACTGAGAGCCAGTATATGAGCAGGATCCCTGATTGTTCAGGAATTTACATATGTTTTCCAGCAGACAATGGTTAGGTGAATGACTTTCAGCGATAACTAAAATCATAATACACGGTATCAAGAGAAATACATCAGTTATGTACCTATTCAGTAACATTTGCATGGAGACTGATTGGAATTGGCTAAATAAATCAAAGCTACTACACCAGCAAATTATATTCGATAACTGAAATATCTTTTCAGCGCCTAAAAACGGATAAAGATGCTATCAACATCACTGTTAATGAAAACACTACATATGCGATTTCATAATAACATATGACATGTGGCTTACATTTACCTTGTTCAGCTTGAATATAAAATGCAACGGCACAGACGACTGTAAATTGAAAAGGAAATGCATTTCCTTAGTTCAGAGCCGCCCCCCCCAGACATACCCCCCCATACACAATTGCATTTCAACTCTCATCTCTAGATCACTAAGATATGCTACACGAACATCATAGGAACCGTTCTCATACACAGAACTACATTTTCATATCAAGTCCGGAACAATCATGAGTCTTGAACAATTCAATCTTATTGTAGACCAGTATTGCATGTCTACTCATATCCGGTGATATGTTTCAGACACATGGATACAACAGAAACAGACAGACAAAGGAAAAGAGGATATTCTAGAATAAGTTTAGACAAGTGTTCTATCGCTTGCTCCTTGTATCGGCAGCAGGATCATTGATTGATCCGGAATCTACAAATAGCAACAGTGCATACTACATTGACAACCGCAGTAAGCGAAACATAATGGTACATAGAAATACATACATACATATTACATACATACATACATACACAGACATACATACATACATACATACATACATACATACATACATACATAGATACATACATACATACATACATACATACATACATACATACATACATACATACATACATACATACATACATACAAGAATAAATACAGTTAAGCCCAATAATCAATGCGCTAAAATTGTGTCTATGTATGTGCATAGTTTCAGCTAAAATACGTATCCGTCTGGTGTATATCACAACAAATTTACACCAACTAACGCTCATCACAATCAATCATAATAAACGTTGCAAAAAAAAGTACGAACTCTTCAACATCAAAAAATTGCATAAAAATGTATCATTTCTTATTCAAGTAATGTATCATTAAATAAAGCAACTTACATCCCTATTCGTGATGATCCAATTTGTTCTAAAGAGCATGAATGTAGCTATAATGTCAGACGTGCAGACGACAATAGTGCCTGCTGGGAATATTGCAGTGACAGCATTACCGGACCACAGAGAAATAAATCATAGAAAACTCCATCGCAACTGTGAACACATTTCTTGTGTTACATAAGCTAAAGCAGTAGTAATTGGGAGAAAAGCTTGTACTGTAGGCATAGCCAACGTAATATCAATTATCGTGTGCTTATTGTGTTACTGGATTCACTGATGAGCTGATATGATATTGGGCATTTACTTTAATGACCTGTGCGGCAACGTGTTCACGATGTATGGCCTTGTTTTCACATTTCCCCAGGTGACCATAATATCTGACGGGTTGGTTTGGATTGCAGCATACCCTGTTGATATACTGCCAGCTGCGTCGATCTCAAGAGATTCATTGTTACCAGTTGATAGAGAACGACGAGGCTTGATGGTTCTACAATGTAGCTGCCAACATGTACAGTCGCATTAATCCTTGAGCCTCCATTTAGTTTGATTTATGTTCTTCCTGTGTGATTGGTTTCTGGCCAATCTCGGTTATTGACATGCAAGCAACACCACCAATTTTAACACACGAGGAATAATCAAGATGGAAGCGTACATATTAAACGAGGATTGTCTTTACTGTTAGAAGCGTTTGACTTGGATGTTGATGGTAGCAAAAAAGTTAACCAACTTTTCGGTTATCGAATTTGGGATGGCACATTAGCTTGTAAACACGATTGGATACAGGATTGATTTTATATAATAACACATAATAATAAGTAAATTAATTACTGCCGAAAGAATCTTAACATATATACATACATAAATCATTATAAGTCAATATAGGAGGTGCAAGTTAAATACATGGATACATATACATTGTGTATACATACAACATACGCATACATACTACAAAGCACGCAGTATGCGCCGCTTCATACATACACAGTATCATACATTGCTTAATTGTCGTATAATGCAATAAGCAGAGATAGAAGAATATTCACTGAGATCGGACCCTGTTACGGGCAGGGTGGCGAAGATAGATTCGACGGCAGGTTTTGTCATGGTCATCAAGTATTGATTTGGGACATTCATACATTTTACATGTATTGGTATACGTAATACATACATACATACATACATACATAATTACATACATACATACAGTACATACATACAGATACATACATACATGAGACACACATACATCTTTTCAGTTCATGTTTAGCTTTAAACATGTAGACGTTATGCACTGTATACATACATCATTTATTTGCCCCGTGCTGTGATACATGGTCATACTACAAAGAAATACTGCAGTTATTCATTTTAAGACATACATACAACGTATTTTCCAGTGGCATAAGTTATAAACCCACATACAGCTGAAATACACACAAGCAACTGTGTTAAGACTACATGCACTCAACATACACGCGTGCTTTCCGCGTTGTCATCACCATAGTTTTGTCTAGTGTTTTTACCGTTCACAATGACATACTGCACGGGTTCTGTTGTATATACATACCATATGTGCATTACATAATGTACATACTACATACATACATGATCACTATCCTAATCAATATCATACATGGTTACATACATAATCGGCATAAAACATGCATTGCATACATCATACATACATAAACGAAGCAACATCACACATACATACATAGATTGGAGAACAATTGATATGATTGAAATAAAACTAATCCATTTATTTATTCAGTGTGGTGAGACGTACATACATTTTCGGCATTGATTGAGTCACCATTTAGCTTAATATACTCGCTGTTTCTGGCTCAATTCCTAACAGTTCATATCGTAAAGAATGCATTACATATAACGAACATTACAAATAAATAAATATTAATCTGTAAATTGCATTTGATAAGCAGGCTCAAATACTGCCACTGTCACTGTGATATACACTAAGCGTTCAACGATTGTTGAATATAACCACATGCGTAACTAGCAACTTTAGACACCAATAAGCGACATTTCATTAATCACCTAAACAGCCGCGAGCATTTCTGTCGGCAGATATCGTGGGTTTCCATCACTAATAGACTGGATTATGTATCGGCATCTACTCAAGTTGTTATCGATCATACCAAATTACTTGTTCATGATATCCAATTTGTTCTAAGGAGCTTGATCTGCCGAGCTATATGTCAGACGTCAATCAGACGACAATAGTGCCTACCGCTGGGAATATGTACTATGACAGCATTACCGGACCACAGAGAATCTTTCCAAATCATAGAACTCCATCGCAACTGTGAACATTTTCTCAAGCTACACCTAAGCTAAAGCAGTAGTTATTTGGGAGAAAAGCTTGTACTGTAGGCATAGCCAACGTAATAACAATTGATCTGCTGGATTCAGATGAGCTGATATTGGGCTCAACGTGTTCACGATGTATTGCTGCTGCCTTGTCATTGCATATATATGGTGAGCCTTTTGTCAAGCTATATTACCTCTAAATATGCTTTTATTGCATAATCGCGGGTTGTCAAAGATATCCTACTGCAGCCATATTGTCTTTCACAAGATTTCTAGAACTTTGATAACAAGCTGTACGATGCTTGATGGTTCCAATGCAAATGTAGCTGCCAACATGTATAGTCGCATTAATCCTTCAGCCTCCCCATTGGTTTGATTTATGTCCTTACTCTGTGAATGGTTTTAACTACATACGGTTATTGACATGCAAAATAACACCACCAATTGAACACACGAATCGGAATCGTTTGGAAGCGTCCATATTAAATGAGGATTGTCTTTATTGTTAGAAGGTTTTACTTGGATGATGATGGTAGTTTTAAAGCAAAATTAACCAACTTTTTGGTTATCGACTTTTGGATGGCACATTAGCGGGTCAACACGATTGGGTACAGAGCTTTACATTATCATAATACGACATATAGTAATAAGCAAATGATCGTCGCCGAAAGTATCTTAACAAATATAACATGATTAGTTCGCATGTAACATAGCATTGATGGATGTAATTGATAAACAAGCTAAGTATGAAACTTTCTCTCAGACCACAGAATAAGCCATCTTTGATTCATGCAATTTGACTATTTGTTGCATCCAGGTATGTTATCAACACATACACAAGGTAATGCAATCGTCGATCAGTTTATGACGAAAAACCTCTACAGCCGATACTTCCCAATAAAACAGCCCCTTTGGAGCAGTTGATTGTAAAAGCAGTTGCAATTAAAGCAGCAGGTTGGTGTTGTTAACCTGCTTGTTTACGATTTGAAAAATGGGCAGCGGCAAGACTCGTCGCCGTTGCTTTTTCTTACAGGTTTTCTTACTTGTATAACCGCATAATGTACAGAAGCAATGCTCTCATCATGGAACAAATAGGGCTTGGCTTGGCTCTGAATATCTGACGATCAGAGGCAATGGCGGCAAAGATTCAGGAGCCTCTCGATGTGTCCGGCAAGAATCTCGCGTATTGTAACTACCAGTTATGTTCTAGACCAGCATGATAATTCTGCATCTATACACAAATAACCTGCGAGTCAGTCGCCGGTCCCCGCGATAGGTTTTATTAATGATCGAAACCGATTGCGGCAAGAGGTTAAGCGTATATACGTGTGTAGGGGTGTTTCGATGAAGAAATGCCTTTCACTTTCCATTACGCGCGCTGCAAATAAGACGATAATTGGTAGGTACAAAACTGAGAGAGAAGGAGACGAATCACATAAACTGATGCTAATAATCCACTGCACTTAATGTAACTCAAACTGACGCCAGGCAGACTAATTGTGTTTTTGCCAGCATCTTTTACAGCTCATGTTACACTTTAACAGCTCGTAAAACCTGGATAGCAGTTACCTCGTCAAATTATTGCGTCGCTTTAGGCGTGATTTCGTTGCGCCAATGCAATATTGATATTACCTATATTTCAATGCCCTACAGAAGAGGAAAACCCACCAACCATTCCACGTATTATCTAACGCATACATAGAAAGTGTATCTTTACCTACATTGACCAATATCGCGGTGCCTTGTGCCGAAACAACTCGCTTTCATCCTCACAAAGGTAACCCCCGAGCTTGACTCAGTGTACCATAACATTTAATGGCAATGATTGAAATGCATGTTAATGTATAACACCGCCTTAGTATGTTGCATTAGCTGCCATTACTTGAAGTCTATAAAGAAACCAAATGCAAGGGAAACTGTACGATATAGTTATGCGTGCCGCATACATGCTATAAATAGCATGTCTATGACACTTTAAACAAACGTCGCAAGAGTATGAGTCAACCACTTAAGTGCGATCATTCACTCGGTCCAGACCACTTCAGAAGGGAGCAGTTAACATGAGTGATGTCACTTGGATAATCTTGGACAAGTGACAGAGAATCTTTTTATTAATACCTATTCATGAGATGGATTAAGCCAGATACCATACACCAATCAAACTCACGAACAAAGATCTGCTGAGAAAATAGTAGGCAATTTCGATGATATCTACAGATCAAAGAACTAGTGGCACGTTTACATGGTGTAATCCTGCAAAATCCAGTGTTATTATTTAACACTCTTAACCCGGCGACATGTCACAGCGATACTGTGTATGACTTATTTCACATGTGACCCTTTGTGCGTCGACATACCCACATGTACGCGTGGGCTCACATGACACAACAAAACTATGCAGGCCCACATGACCCAGTTACACTGGCTTCCGTGGTTTGGAGCCGATAGACGTTATTGTTGCTGTCGTGAGAAAATTGTTATTTGGGCATGGTACTGATATGTTAATTATGGTTGAAGTTAGGAACATCTAATAATTGCTCCTCTGTGGGCGCAGTTAAAACCCGCATAGACGGAAAAAATGACACTTTCTATGAATAAGTAAATTCGGCGGATGATAGTTGAATTATTTTTGGTGAATGAAAATGATTCAATCAATCTGCTGTGCACAAAATGTCAACAGTTATTATACGATGTGGTAGTAATTTGTACCCAGCCGAGGTAGTTCCAGATTATTAATTTGATTATGTAACAACCTTTTACATGTTGCGAGGCACATCCCATCGGATACAGAAAACAAATGTTTAATGCATTGTATCGTAGAACAGTATCAGCAAGCACGACGGCACAGGGTACCGCATAGTTTCATGTTTTGGAAGGTAATCGAGGTCATTGATAATAAGTAGTTAGGATATTGAGGAGCTGACTAGTTTAAATTATGCTCTGATAATTGGGAGCCAAAAATATTGACATCATTTGTAGGAGAGATTATATAATGTGCCTCGCTTCATGTGGTTTGTTTGCACGGTAATTTATATCATTTAACGCATGATCTACATGATTGATATTTATGCAAATTCACCGTCTATTCACCCGCTGAGTGATTTAAGGTGGCTAAAGCTTTGAAAACTCAATTTATGGAATTTTAAGTACTAGTAATTGCGAATCATACCGTTTGCATTGATATCATAAAACCTTCTTTCTATACCCGTCAAATCTCCATTTAGTGAATGATTGTCTATGGTGTCTCTAATGCGTACTGCAGTGCTTCTCTCTTGTTGTAATATGATACAAAATACGCATTCATCGTCGCGTAAATTTTCGATAAACGACCGCATGCGGCTTTCAATCGGGCCCAAGTTATATAGGCACTTTAATAAATTGTTATGATATTCAACGATGATGGAAATGTTCTGAAGACTATTAATGTGCTACTGATCGCTTCATTTAAATAATGTAGCCGTCTATTATGCCGGAGGTATCCGTAGTAATTTACTAGCACGGAATGTTCGATGGCTCAGAAGTAAAATGCATTGAATCAGATCGACAACGGGATCTTTGTGATGTACTTAAGGAGTTGGTTCGCGGACCAGCTACAAGCAGATCGACACCGTTACCACAGGGGTAACTTCGGCATATAACTTTCTACTCAGTCTATATAACGTAACAGCGGATAACACGTACCGTACCATGGGTTAAAAAAACTTATAACTTACAATATAACGTGCTAATCGTCAAAACATTTTAACCTCACAACAAGCAAAGAACTGCATACTGGCTATACACCAAAGAAGATGCGTCAGAGAAAAGGAAATGCAGTTACTTGAAAGTATAATAGCTACTGAAAGGTCTTTGCCATTATTGCGTTGTAAATTGAAAAAAGCGTTTCTTGTATATGGACTTACTCCCCATAAAGTTCTTTACCTTGCCGAAACGTGTTATGTTCATGCAAAATGCATCCGTTCACAGGTGGCGTTTAAATTGCAAATGTACCGAACATTTTTAGCATTAGAAGAACTTAAACCGGTAGAGCCAAACCCTATTCAAGAGCTATCCTCCGAACACTAATACCTTGGTGAAATCCTTGGATGCTACGAAAACTTCCGCAGCACGAATTGACAGTATGCAATCAAGAGAGACAAATTATTATGAACCGGAAGTACGGCATTTTATATCGAAGAATATCTAGTTTGAGCTAGAAGGCTAGTACGTTACTCATATAGAAACGCGGGAACTATGAATAAGTCACAGTCATTCACAAGTGAATATGGCTGTCACACAAATGATATATCACAGCTTAACACATTAATTATCTTATAGATGGAAGCTTTGTATACCATGAAGCCAATATATGATCGATATACAACTGGCAAGGGTACAAAACTTAGGTTGATATAATATCCACCGGAACATTGGGTACCGCTGTTTTAGCAATGGCATCATACACCATGCACCTATTATAACCTTTTACGTGGAATGCCATCTGATGAATGGCAATAATGGCTCCTGGTTATTGTCAGGTGTAAAGGTAAGGCATTTCACTGGCTTTTGATGCATGTAATTGCATCATACTTTGTTTCCCCCTCCTTATATTTAATCACAATTTACCATACAAGGCCAAGCGTATTATTAAGGTAAGGAAGTGAGGCTCAATTTTCGGAAATGTTGAAATTTATTCAGATAATGTCTACCTTTAACTTCTAACCCGTCTGTTGGTCGTGTATTATTACAACCAGAATGACTATCGGCTAGCACAAACTATGCTAAAATGCGTGCAGTGTTCTAGATGTTTTTTAATCACGGTCGGCCATCTTCCTTACTCTTTGTCTTGTGTACAGCTGGTGGGAGTGAATATAGCCGACACAAAACCACTTTGCTCCCCTATTTCCTTTTTTATAACTTAATTTGCGCATTAGTCTTTTATTATTGAGGGTAGACGAGTGATTTGCAGTATCCGCACATCCATTAGACAACATATATGCGTAAAACATGCGAATGAAGAACATCCACTAAAACTGGCAGCATTAGCAATGATGACAGCCGGGTCTGATAGTATCAGTTGATACATCGACGGAACCGCTGTTTATGCGAACGCCCATCGCAGCTTTAAACAAATTCTATCTACCCAAGCTCAAGATTCAGATACCGACAGTCAATTCATAACTGGTGGTCTCAAGCTAGAATCCGCGGAGGTCGTCATAATTATTCGATACATCTCCTCCTCACAGCGAGGAAAAGTATGGATTAGTTACTTATCTGATAATTGAGCCCAACATCAAACACATTCTGCCTCATAATCACGCAATCACTATCTACATTTCCGTCTGCCGCATCTAATGTTGAGACAGCCTCCACACTCATAATGTAAGACTTCTCTTCCATCAGTTTATAGTTTTGTACGCAGTGCTAGCACCTTTCTGGTTGTAGCAACGCACCACACGACTGTTACTTTGATTTTGGTAACGGGCGAGGTAGCCAAGAGAACGATGACATAAACACAGCGAGTGGGCTATCGATTCGGGATGATCTGAGTAATGTAAAGGCTTTGAGTGAATCCGTTTGGGTACGATTAAAAAATTCAGTAGGTACACGGTGTTATAAGAATTAAGTTTCCGGGCTAGCTAATGGTCGGAAGCGAGAGTGAGAATATATAAATGAACAAGATAAGAAGAGGAGGTAAACGGATTATAAAGACAATAAATAGGTCGCTTGTCGTTGAGAAACCAGCGGGAACCAAACTTTCTATTTCTTAGATCCCATTGTGCAATCCACTGTTGTGTCACAGACAAGTGATTGATAGCTGTCACATACATTGCTCTCAACATGAAAGGAAAAATCAACCTCACGATTTCATTTAGATTTGTGGCTTTGCAATGGAGATTTTATGCCGCATTAGGCGCGTAATCTTGAGGGTGATTCGCAATAAAACTATGACTGATGTCGTTCTGATGGAAATGAACGAGGATATCTCGGCGATGCCCGTAAATGCTGCTATAAGAGCCAGGAACGTGACCAATATCAGACCCTGAGGCGTAGTAGGAACTGGGTTAGGTGTGTAATAGTTATGTGGGGCGTACTATAGGTTCGAGCTGGTGTGGGACAGTAAGAAGCTAAAGCGGAATCAGTCGCTTCGTTGCACAGGATAGTTATAGCATCAGTATCGGATATTGAGAATTAAATCCGTTCAATTTTCTTGTATTTGGGTATGCCATTTGTAATTGCTCGATTGTAATTTAGATTTAGTGCAGATCGAATGTCAGAGGGACTAAAGCGAACCACACGATGCCAACAATAAAAATAGAACAAGCGGTAAATTTGGAACTTTGTGAAAAAAAAATCAGTCCTGGAATAATATAATGCAATAACCTTATTATCAATTACTCATCATGCTAGGTTGCACTTAAAATGGTGTAGATAGTGCTTATTCTTCATTCAACGCATGGTCGACATGATTAATATCAGTACAAACTGACATACGTTACCAAACGTTACCTGCCCGTTACCACATGAATTGCTGCTGCTCTAAATGCTTCTTTCAGGAACTGAAAACACTAAATAAATAGCGAACAATTCTGTATTCATTTATATCTTAAAACATGCTCTCTTTACAAGTCAACATTGGCTTACTAGTGAGTATCATAAGCGTGGTTACTTGTTATAATTTGCAAAGTATTAAAGTGCCTCCCTCTCACAGTAATACGATCATAGTGATTGCTGAACGCTTAACGACGTGTTCCGTGTTGCTTCTAAACGACTTTTAAACATCTCATTTCAGTGCAAATAACGTATCTGAATCTTGATTCTGACGGCTGATGCTATGAATAGTAACTTAAAATAAGACAAGCCTAAAAAGAAAATGTTTATATAGTCAATGATGTTGTATGACGAGATGTAATTGTATGGGTTAAATAAGATTTTTTCATTACAAATAATTATCAATTAATAATCGATGCGCTAAAATTGTGTCTATGTATGTGTATAGTTTCAGCTAAAATCGTATCCGTCTGGTGTATATCACAAACAATTTACACCAACTAACGCTCATCGGTAATCAATCATAATAACGTTGCAGTTAAAAAAAGTACGGACGCTTCCATCAAAAAATAGCAGAACAAATGTATCATTTCTTATTCAAGTAATGTATCAATTAAATAAAGCAAGTCATGAATCCAATTTGTTCTAAAGAGCGTGAATGTAGCTATAATGTCAGACGTGCAGACGACAATAGTGCCTGCTGGGAATATTGCAGTGACAGCATTACCGGACCACAGAGAAATAAATCATAGAAAACTCCATCGCAACTGTGAAACACTTGTGTTACACCTAAGCTAAAGCAGTAGTAATTGGGGGAGAAAAGCTTGTACTGTAGGCATAGCCAACGTAATAACAATTAATTCTGCTGGATTCAGATGAGCTGATATTGGGCATTTACTTTAATGACCTGTGCGGCAACGTGTTCACGATGTATGGCCTTGTTCATTTCTCCAGGTGACCATAATATCTGACGGGTTGGTTTGGATTGCAGCATACCCTGTTAATATACTGCCAGCTGCGTCGATCTCAAGAGATTCATTGTTGCCAGTTGATAGAGAACGACGAGGCTTGATGGTTCTTGCGAATGTAGCTGCCAACATGTAGAGTCGCATTAATCATTGAGCCTCCATTAGTTTGATTTATGTTCTTCCTCTGTGATTGGTTTCTGGCCAATCTCGGTTATTGACATGCAAGCAACACCACCAATTTTAACACACGAGGAATAATCAAGATGGAAGCGTACATATTAAACGAGGATTGTCTTTACTGTTAGAAGCGTTTGACTTGGATGTTGATGGTAGCAAAAAAGTTAACCAACTTTTCGGTTATCGAATTTGGGATGGCACATTAGCTTGTAAACACGATTGGATACAGGATTGATTTTATATAATAACACATAATAATAAGTAAATTAAATACTGCCGAAAGTATCTTAACAAATATAACATGATAAATCATTATAAGTCAATATAGGAGGTGCAAGTTAAATGATGGAGTAATATTGTGTATGTTGTTTTACCGCATACTAACAAAGCACGCAGTATGCGCCGCTTCACCGAGCACAGTATCATTTTGCTTAATTATCGTATAATGCAATAAGCAGAGATAGAAGAATATTCACTGAGATCGGACCCTGTTACGGGCAGGGTGGCGAAGATAGATTCGACGGCAGGTTTTGTCAATGGTCTCAAGTATTGATTTGGGAGATTGTATTTTTCATGTATTGGTAAACGTAAAGAGTAATATCCCCATGAGGGAATTTCATGTTGGTATTTCAGTACCGGAAGCAGCTGCCTATTAATGAGAGACACATAAGGTCTTTTCAGTTCATGTTTAGCTTTGAACATGTAGACGTTATGCACTGTATACATCTTTTATTCACCCCGTGCTGTGATACTTGGTCCCTAAAAGAAATACTGCAGTTATTCATTTTAAGATTCGAACGTATTTTCCAGTGGCATAAGTTATAAACCCACATGTAGCTGAAATAACACAAGCAACTGTGTTAAGACTACTTGCACTCAAGTGTCACGCGTGCTTTCCGCGTTGTCATCACCTAGTTTTGTCTAGTGTTTTGGCCATTCGCAATGACGCTGCACGGGTTCTGTTGTATATAGTTACCATATGTGCATTACCGAATGTAAGCTCGTATGATCACTATCCTAATTAACATCACCTTGGTTATGGTTATAATCGGCAGAATTGCATTGCCCTCATCATGTAAACGAAGCAACTCACACCGGCCAATAGATTGGAGAACAATTGATATTGATTGAAAAAAAACTAATCCATTTATTTATTCAGTGTGGTGAGACGTTTTTATTTTCGACATTGATTGAGTCACCATTTAGCTTAATACTCGCTGTTTCTGGCTCAATTCCTAACAGTTCATATCGTAAAGAATGCATTACATGATAACGATTACAAATAAATAAATATTAATCTGTAAATTGCATTTGATAAGCAGGCTCAAATACTGGCACTGGTGATATACACTAAGCGTTCAACGATTGTTGAATATAACCACATGCGTAACTAGCAACTTTAGACATGTGCATAAGGCGACATTTCATTCATATCACCTAAACAGCCGCGAGCAATTTCTGTCGGCAGATATCGTGGGTTTTCCCTCACTAGTGACTGGATTATGGACGGCATATACTGAGTTGTTTAGGCATACCAAATTACTTGTGCATAGATACTTGCCAATTAGAGAGCTTGATCTGCCGAACCATATCGCATTCAATCAGACCAACTCGCTGCTTACCGATTACGTAGATGTACTATTAGATTATTTAGATTACAAAGCGTACCTCACCATCTTTCAAATTTAACACCTGTCGTTCAGTGTGGCATTTTCTCAAGCTACCATCCTCTGAATAGCGTATTGAGTCCGCTTGTAGTCTCCCTCTGCTGCTGCCTTGTCATTAAGCATATATATGGTGAGCCTTTTGTCAAGCTATTACCTCTAAATATGCTTTTATTGCACCTCGCTCGTCAAAGATATCCTACTTCAGCCATATTGTCTTTCACAAGAGGGCAACTTTGATAACAAGCTGTACTATGCACAAGCATAACAATGATATTACCCCAACCTATTAATTGCCAATTCACCATCCTACCCAGTGCCGATACACCAACCTACTCACTGCCAATAATCTTAACTACATACTATCAAAGTAGCTAAAATAACCTCATTGGGGACACAGAATCGGATGCCTTACATCAGACGCACACCCAGTGCACCGTTTAAGAAAAGGGCTATCAGCAAGATGATGTTAGTTTTAAAGCATCAATTCCTCACAGTATTGGTAAGTCGTGTCAGATAACACAAGGTCACCGGGTCAACAAGACAAACAGAGAGTCACATGGTCATGACGACGAACATGTAGTCTAGATCCACACATCGTCGCGGGGTCATGTAGATAAATTGTCAATTGTTGGCCCATATAAATGCAGCGCTGGAACAAAAATCATAATATTAACCACCTTAACCACTTTTCTATTAGACCACAGAATAAGCCTTCTCTGATTCATGCAATTTGACTATTTGTTGCATCCAGGTATGTTATCAACACATGCACAAGGTAACGCAATCGTCGATCAGTTTATGAAAAAAACCCTCTACAGCCGGTACTTCCCAAATTTAACAGCCCCTTTGGAGCAGTTGATTGTAACAGCAGGAGAAGTTGAAACAGCTGGCTTGTTTTCCCAAGGCGGCTTGTGCACGATTTAACACAATGAGCAGTGGCATGATTTGTCAGTGTTGCTTTTTCTTACAGGTTTTCTGACTTGTATTACTAAATAATGTACAGAAACAATGCTCTCATCATGGACCAAATAGGGCTTGGCTTGGCTCTGAAAATCTGACGGTCAGAGGCAATGGCAGCAAAGATTCAGGAGCCTCTCGATGTGTCCGGCGAGAATCACGCGTATTGTAACTACCAGTTATGTTTTAGACCAGCATGATAATTTGCAGGTCCCCGCGATAGGTTTTATTAATGATCGAAATCGATTGCGGCAAGAGGTTAAGCGTATATACGTGTGAAGGGGTTTTTCGATGACGAAATGCCTTTCACCTTCCATTACGGCGCGCTGACAATAAGACGATTATTGGTTGGTACAAAACTGAGAGAGAAGGAGACGAATCACATAATCTGATGCTAATACTCCACTGCACTTAATGTAACTCCAACTGCTGCAAGCCGGACTAATTGTGTTTTTGCCAGCACCTTTTACAGCTCATGTTTCACAATAACGGCATTTAAAACCTGGATAGCAGTTACCTCGTCATATTATTGCGTCGCTTTATGTGTGATTTCGTTGCGCCAATGCAATATTTATATTACCTATATTCCAATGCCCTACAGAAGAGGAAAACCCACCAACCATTCAACGTATTATCTAACGCATACATAGAAAGTGTATCTTTACTTACATGGACCAATATCGCGGTGCCTTGTGCCGAAACAACTCGCTTTCATCCTCACAAAGAAAACCCCGAGCTTGACTCAATGTACCATAACGTTTAATGACAATGATTGAAATGCATGTTAATGTATAAAACCGCCTTAGTATGCTGCATTAGCTGCCATTACTTGAAGTCTATATAGAAACCAAATGAGAGGTGAACTGTGCAATATAGTTATGCGTGCAGCATGCATTATGCTATAAATATCATGTCTATGGCACTTTTAACAAACGTCACAAGAGTATGAGCTTAAGTGCGATCATTCACTCGGTCCAGACCACTTCAGACGGGAGCAGTTAACATGAGTGATGTCACTTGGATAATCTTGGACAGTGAATCTCATTATTATGACCTATTCAAGAGATGGATTAAGTCAGATATCATACACCAATCAAACTCACGAACAAAGATCTGCTGAGAAAACAGTAGGCAGTTTCAATGATATCTACAGATCAAAGAACTAGTGGCACGTTTACATGGTGTAATCCTGCAAAATCCAGTGTTATTATTTAACACCCATAACCCGGCGACATGTCACAGCGATACTGTGTATGACTTATTTCACATGTGACCCTTTGTGCGTCGACATACCACATGTACGCGTGGGCTCACATGACACAACAGAACTATGCAGGCCCACATGACCCAGTTACACTGTCTGTATCCCATCCATATATTATTCAGTGACAACATGTGAGCTTCCGTGGTTTGGAGCCAATAGAAGTAATTATTGATGTCGTGAGGGAATGGTTATTCGGGCATGGTACTGATATGTTAATTATGGTTAAAGTTAGGAACATCTAATAATTGCTCCTCTGTGGGCGCAGTTAAAACCCGCATAGACGGAGAAAATGACACTTTCTATGAATAAGTAAATTCGGCGGATGATAGTTGAATTATTTTTGGTGAATGAAAATGATCAATCAATCCGCTGTGCACAAAATATCAACACTTATTATACGATGTGGCAGTAATTTGTACCCAGCCGAGGTAGCTCCAGTTAATTAATTTGATAATGTAACAACCTTTTACATGTTGCGAGGCACATCCCATCGATTGCAGAAAACAAATGTTTAATGCATTGTATCGTAGAACAATATCAGCAAGCACGACGGCACAGGGTACCGCATAGTTTCATGTTTTGGAAGGTAATCGAGATCATTGGTAATAAATAGTTAGGATAATTGAGGAGCTGACTAGTTTAATTATGCTCTGACCGATTGTTAAAGCCAAAAACGCCATCCCTAACGTAAATATACGACAAGCGGAAATTTGGCTCAAGTTATATAATGTGCCTCGCTTCATTTTCTATTATTCCAGGATGCAATCAACCTTACGCAGATAAGTGGTAATTTATATCATTTAACGCATGATCTACATGATTGATATTTATGCAAATTCACCGTCTATTCACCCGCTGAGTGATTTAAGGCGGCTAAAGCTTTGAAAACTCAATTTATGGAATTTTAAGTACTAGTGAATTGCGAATCATGCTGTTTGCATTGATATCATAAAACCTTCTTTTCTATACCCGTCAAATCAAGCTTGCCATTTAGTGTGGTTTATGACTGTTGTCTATGGTGTCTCTAATGCGTACTGCAGTGCTTCTCTCTTTGTGTAATATGATACCAGTAATTGCATACGTGAGCATACATCGTCGCAATTAGTTTTCGACAAGAAACATTCTCGCCGCATGAGGCTTTCACTGCATATTTGGCAAAATGAGGACGTTGTCCCAAAAATTTTTCTTCCTCAAACCCTAACAAGGCACCTAGCTCAGAAGTAAAAAGCATTGAATCAGATCGACAACGGGATATTTGTGATGTACTTAAGGAGTTGGTTCGCGGACCAGCTCTTGTCTACATCTACATAGCAGATGACACAACACCGTACCACAGGGTAATGACCCAAAACTCGACATATAACTTTCGACTCAGTCTATATAACGTAACAGCGGATAACACCGTAACGTACCATGGGTTAAAAAACTCGACTTATAACTTAAAATATAACGTGCCAATTGGCAAAAGATTTCAACCTCACAACAAGCAAAGAACTGCATACTGGCTATACAAAAAAAGTGTGTAATGCCGAATGGGCGATAACACCAAAGGAGATGCGTCAGAGAAAAGGAAATGCAGTAACTTGAAAGTATTATGGCTTTGTAAATTGTAAAGCGTTTCATGGGTATGGACTGACTCCCCATAAAGTTCTTCACCTTGCCGAAACGTGTTATGTTCATGCAAAATGCATCCGTTTACATGTGGCGTATAAATTGCAAGTGTACCGAACATTTGGCTTTATAGCAATAGAAGAACATCAACAGGTAGCGCCAAAATCCTATTCAAGAGCTATTCTCCGAAAACTAATAACTTGGTGAAATCCTTGGATGCAAAGAAAACTTCCCCAGCACGTATTGATAGTATGCAATCAACAGAGACAAATTATTGTGAACTGGAACTAAGGAATTTTATATCGAAGATAATCTAGTTTGAGATAGAAGGCTAGAACGTTACTCACATAGAAACGCGGGAACTATGAATAAGTCACAATCATTCACAAGTAAATATGGCTGTCACACAAATGAAATATCACAGTTTAACGCATTAATTATCTTATAGATGGAAGCTTTGAACACCACTGAAGCCGATATATGAGCGATTTAAAACTGGCAAGGGTACAAAATTAGGTTAATATAATATCCACCGGAAACATTGGGTACCGCTGTTTTAGCGATGGCATCATACACCATCCACCTCGTAAAACCTTCTACGTGGAATGCCATCTGATGAATGGCAATTATAGCGCCTGGTTATTGTCGATGCTGATTTCAATGACGGGTTGTCAGGTGTAAATGTAAGGCATTTCACTAGCTTTTAATGCATGTAATTGCATCATACCTTGTTTCCCTTTCCTTATATTTTATAACAATTTTACAATACACGGCCAAGCGAATTGTTTAGGTAAGGTAGTGGGACTCAATGCTCGGAAAATGTTGAAACTTATTCAGATACTGTTCACGTTTAACTTCTAACCAGTCTGTTGGTCGTGTATTATTACAACCAGAATGACAATCGGCTAGCACAAACTCTTCTAAAATGCGTGCAGTGTGCAGTGTGCCATCTTCCTTACTCTTTGTCTTGTGTAAAGCTGGTGTGGGTGAATATAGCCGACACAAAACCACTTTGATCCCCTATTACCTTTTTTATAACTTAATTTGCGCATTAGTGTTTTATCATTGAGGGTAGACGAGTGACTTGCAGCATCCGCACATCCATTAGACAACATATATGCGTAAAACATGCGAATGCAGAACATCCACCTAAAACTGGCAGCATTAGAAATAGTGACAGACGGGCATGATAGTACTAGTTGATACATCGACGGAACCGCAGTTTATGCGAACGCCCATCCCAGGCTGAAACAAATTCTAGCTACCCAAGCTCAAGCAGCCGTTAGTTTCTCTTTGGAATCGACTAAGGTACAATACATATTTAGGGGGACATATTGGCAATACAGCTTGATTCAGAGAGCGACAGTCAGTCCATAACTGGTGGTCTCAAGCTAAAATCCTCGGAGATCGTCAAAATTATTCGATACATCTCCTCCTCACAGCGAATATAGTGTATGGATTAGTTACTTATCTGATAATTGAGCCCAACATCAAACACCTTCTGTCTCATAATCAGCAAATCACTGTCTACATTTCCGTCTGCCACATCTAATGCTGAGACAGCCTCTACTCTCATAATGTAGGCCTTCTCTTCCATCAGTGTATAGCTTTGTACGCAGTGCTAGCACCTTTCTGGTTGAAGAATCGCACCACACTACTGTTACTTTGATTTTGGTAACGAGCGAGGTCGTCAAGAGAACGGTGACATACACACACAGAGAAGGGGCTATCGATTCGGGTAGATTTGAGATACGTTAAGGCTTTGAGTTTTGATATAAACACAGCGAGGGGGCTATCGATTCGGGATGATGTGAGATATGTAAAGGCTTTAAATGAATCCTTTGGGGTAAGATTAAAAATGAAATGCAGTAGGTACACGGTGTTATAAGAATGAAGTTTCCGGGCTAGCAAAACGGCAGATGTGAGAATATATGAATGAACACGAGTAGAAGAGGTGGTAAACGGATTATAAAGGCAACCTGCTCACGTTTATCAAATCACAATAAATAGCTCGCTTGTCGTTGAGAAACCAGCGGGAACAAAACTCTTTATCTATTGCCTAGATCCCATTGTGCAGAAAGCAATCCATTGTTGTGTCGCAGACAAGTGATTGATAGCTGTCATATACATTGCTCTTAACAAGAAAGCAAAAACTAACCTCGCGATTTAATTTGGATTTGTGGCTTTATAATAGAGATTTTATGCTGCATTAGGCGCGTAATCTCGAGGGTGATTCACAATGAAACTATGACAACGATGATATCCCGGCGATGCCCGTAAATGCTGCTATAAGAGCCAGGAACGTGACCAATATCAGACCCTGAGGCGTAGTTGGATCTGGGTTAGGTGTGTAATAGTTATGTGGGGCGTAGTATAAGTGCGAGCTGGTGTGAGACAGTAAGAAGCTAAAGCGGAATCAGTCGCTCCGTTGCTCAGGATAGTTAGAGCATCAATATCGGATATTGGGAATGAAATCCTTTCAATTTTCTTGTATTTGGGTATGCCATTTGTAATTGCTCGATTGTAATTTAGATTTAGTGCAGATCGAATCTCAGAGGGACTAAAGCGAACTACGCGATGCAAACAATAAATATAGAACAAGCGGTAAATTTGGAACTTTGTGGAAAAAAAATCTTTCCTGGAATAATATAATGCAATAACCTTATTACCAATTAGAACGCGACGCTTCAATTACTGATCATGCTAGATTGCCCTCAAAATGGTGTAGATAGTGCTTATTCTTCATTCAACGCATGGTCGACATGATTCATATCAGTACAAACTGACATACGTTACCAAACGTTACCTGCCCGTTACTACATGAATTACGATTGCTGCTGCTTAAAATGCCTCGTTTCAGGAACTGAAACTACTAAATAAATAGCGAACAATTCTGCATTCATTTATATCTTAAAACATGCTCTCTTTACAAGTCAACATTGGCTTACTAGTGAGTATCATAAGCGTGGTTACTTGTTATCATTTGCAAAGTATTAAAGTGCCTCCCTCTCACAGTAATACGATCATAGTGATTGCTGAACGCTTAACGACGTTTTCCGTGTTGCTTCTAAACGACTTTTGGGGCGTGAAACATCCCATTTCCGAGTGCAAATAAGATGGCGTACATCGGTCAGGTGAGGATGCTTCGATGTTTTAATTGTTATTAAATCGTCAATTATGTACACTAACCGAAGATGGACCCAGGTGTAAGCACCATGAAACTTGTCAAAGGGCTTTGTAAATATTTGATGCTTTAATGTTATAGTCACTTGGCTCTCTAAGGTAAAATATTTCGATCAGAACTTGTTTATATTACCGTCGGTCGGCTAGGGAAGGGGGGCTTTGATATTTATGTCATGCCTATATTATCGATTGATATGGGACATGGAAATGTACAGATTTTTTATCATTACAAATAATAATCAATTTACACTTGATTCACATGTAGAGCGAAGCGCACCAACCGAAATTACGGAGCTTCTGAAGTCTGGCGATTCTCCAAGCAAAAGGGCAGTATTTGTGACAAAATGCAAGATTATATATCCAAATAACACGAGGACTGTTTATATTACTACAGTTTTGTCTGTTTGAGCACTAAAATACGTAGCCGCGCACGATGCGCTCAGAGTCGTCCACGGCTATCGCATCATGCAAGTCAAAAAAAAACATTGCCTCCCATAAAACATAACTGCAAATTCTCTTATTTTTCGACAACCATCATTTTAAAATTGTGTTTGATTTCGTTGCTTCTTTTGATTAGAAATCTGTTTTAATCAGAAGATACATAAAACATAATGCATCCCTTGTTGCGTTGCGAATGTGCAGTTTGGCTTATAACGCTGCTGTATACGGAGATATGGTGGCATGCATCAAAGCACCAGGGGCGAGTTGCCTTGCCTAATCAGCAACCACCTCCTCTTTGTTCGTTGGTAGTTTGGGGGTAAAGGCGATTTTGTACAGGCTGTTAAATGATAGCATTATCGATAGCTATAGACAGTCAGTGAGGAGACGTCTGACAGAAAGGAATTTGATGTTTGTTTTGGCACTTTGACAATGTCATAGCATATATGTGAGACAAAGAAGGCATTTGAAAATCCGTCAAATTCTTAATGCACTTTGCCTAGCTAATGCAGCCCCGATTGTTGTTCTCTCCAGTCCCTTGTAAATCCACATGCTTCCGCAGCTTAGAACTAAATCGCGAAGTGCCGATATAATGAAAGGAAAAACTTTTCACTGCCTGATCTTAAGAATACATTCAAGTGCATCCTTTGTTGTGTTACAAACAGTTGATACACCTACTTCCGTAGAGGCCCTTATAGAGGAAAATCCTATCGGTAAGATCATGATATTTTATGGAAAGTTGACTGCATGCTATTTATGTTCAAAAAAATTAAACATGAATGGTTAGTTATTGATTGCTAAATTTATATGGAGTCATACCTGACATTGGAAAGGAGACGATTTAGTCCTTTTTTATCTGACCTCGATAGTGAGCTGACAATTGTCAAACAAAAGCAAGCCAAAATCTTAATAAAGGCAATTAGTTGACTCATTGCTAGCAAACATGGCACCATCTGCTCAATAGCCTGAATGTTGCCTGTGTGCAAATCCATCAAAACTACGGTAATGTTACGCAAGAAATATTGTAATATCTACCTATGAATGACCTTTTGTGCACTAATGTGTAACTTTGATATTCAGGTGTCTCCAGTGCAAGGTGTTTATGTGTGAGGACCATGACAAGCCCAACACCTTTGTGAAGGATGCCATGACAGGGAATGGTTTCATCTTGATTTCTACTACCCACTCCCTACTAAGATGCCAGAAGATAATCCTAAGGCAAGATATAATCATTCAAATCGATTCCACTATACTGAATAGATTGATATTTTTGCAACAGGGTACCTGAGAAACTTTTGCCAAAATACTGCAGTCAGTGTGCTTATTGGTAAGCACACTGACAGTGTGGTTTGATATATATGTCTAGTGAAAGAATAATAACTAATATTATATTTTGGAGCACAAAATAACAAATGTTAAAAGGTTATCTATATAAGATGCTATAACAAAACTAACTTTCATTGGATTATTGTAACTATAGTTTTCACAAATGAAATTTGGCAAGTGAAGATCATATCTCCCTGCAAATGCACATTGGAAAAAATCACAATATGTTATTGTAGCATGTTATATGGAAGATTTGAACATAAGCGTAATGCATTGTGCACTTCAATGCAAGAAAAGTTCACATTACACCTAAGAAGGTATGAGATTTATGATATATATTTGGTTGATGAACTTATTTATAAGTATGTCCCTTTAAACAGCATCGTTAAAATGAAATGTATTTATTATACATACTATGTTCCCAGTCTAAAACAGCACAAAAAGTGAGCTTTTAGATGGGCAAGTCCTTAGGCAAGATGTGGAGCTGACGATGAGGTAACACAAGAGCTCATTGAAAGGAAGGCTGATTATTCATATTTCAGTCTAAATGGGCAGGATCAAATGGGTACTAGGCAGCAAAAGCGCACAGGTCATATATACAAAACTCTTACTTCGCCATCAGGTCACAGCTCATAACAAGTTACAATTGCCTTGCCACAATCTTGCATGTCCCTCTTCTCAGGGGTGTTCCTGAGAGTCAAGATTTGCTATGGCTGAGGGTGAGCAGTTCTTGTATCTGATATGCTCATGCGAAAACGACTTTTGAATTATATTCTCATTCGATTCTTAATGAATTGTGACAGAACTGATACCGCCCGAGCTCTGGTTGAGCAGTGGCTTCGCCTAACGCTCCTGTCCAAAGCAGCTGGCAAATGAAGTCAGTGACCAACTTGCTTTCACAGCAGCAATCTAGTGACTGAACCAATTACAGTCAAGTATGAATTATTTCTAACATAATTTAATATCCTTATATAAAACTAACTGTTTACCTACCTGGTGCATGGAGACAGAATTCATGGCAACACAGGCAAGCGAGTGCAATCCTACAGAGGCACCACCATGACATAAACATGCATGAAAAGAATGCTCTTCCTGGCTATTGCTCAAGCAGTTGGCAATTCTGGGATAAGTACAGATATATATGTCAATGGTATGACAGAACCTCCCGTGTCATCAGATTCTGAATATGGGTCTGATGCATAGAAGATCCTAAGAAGTTACATTACTTGTAATTTCAAACCAATAATACTTTGTCCAATTTAAGATTCATGTGAAAGTAACTGTACATATATGTATTGTTTTAATCTTTTTGATATACTACATGTAATGAGCAGGGATTTATGAAAACTTGTACTCATTAACAGGCAATGTATTACAATATCTTTTTGAAATAATTACATGCACTTAAATGATTTGATTGCTGGCACGATGATTGTTTCCCTTCAGAAATTTACCATCCAATCCAGTACAATAATGGTCAATGGTAGAGCCATGAACCCAGTGGGCCTTCAAAGGACACTTCTGATTTATCACAAAGATACACAATTGTGCAAGAATTGTTTTTTACAAACAAAAAATATTATCTATTGTTCACAATGTAAATGGTATAAACATATTGATGCTTATCCCTAACATTTAAATTCTCCACTGATGGGGTTTTGAATGGTGACTCATGGCTGTATTATGTTTTATGCATGCATTGTTACTAAGTCATGATGCTGTTCGTCATGCATTAACTAGGTGTGTTTATCCTGGGGGAAATTGTTTGTCATCGGTTCTTTCTGCTTGGAATAAATGAACATTATGCACTATGATCTAAGTCTGAACTTTTTAATAAAAGTATTGATTGAAAGTGAAATGAAGCATGTTGTTGATGCCATTTTTAAAAAGATCTTAGGATGGTTCATACCTCACAACAACTTACTCAGCTGGAAGTCATGAAATAAAGGGGGAAAAAAGTCTTTTTGATGCCAAGCAAGATTCCTTGAAAAATCCTGTACAGTTTGCATGGGAAGTGAAATTCCTCATAATGGGAGGTGTCCTATACCTAGTCTTGCTGTCAGTTATCGTAAGTGTAAAGAAAAGACTACAAGCTAATAGCAATCAAAATATACTCATTGAAATTAACTATCGAGCCTTATTAATAAAGCAAAGTTTGGGTCTTGTTGCCTCGGGACTATCGAATAGACCAGCAAATTTCCGACTACATAAACTATCATAGTGATCGCTTAACGACGTGTTCCGTGTTGCTTCTAAACGACTTTTAAACATCTCATTTCAGTGCAAATAACGTATCTGAATCTTGATTCTAACGGCTGATACTAAATAGTAACTTAAAATATGACAATCCTTGGTCAATGTAAAAAGGAACTGTTTATATGGTCAATGATATTGTATGAAGATGTAATTGTATGGGTTAAATCAGATTTTTTCATTACAAATAATAATCAATTTACACTTGATTGGTAAGCCTAACGACCGGTATCTTTCTTCTGGCGATTCTGTTGTGTGATTTAGGGCTAGTATTGTGTGGTTTATTGAGACAGTTCATGTTTAAAATCTTGGCTAAACGAAGCGCTCAGGAGCTATCGCATCGCAAGTCAACATTGCCTCTAAAATCAAATATCTTATTTACAACTCATAAAAACTTGCTTCTTAACAATCTGTTTTGATCAGATACATCACTAAGCATGCTTGTTAATGTGTAATCTCTTTTGCTGTATCAAGATATGGTTCATGCCAACCCAATGATATGCCTCTTTGTGACTGCAATGCGAGTAAATACGATTTCATTTAGATGTCAAAATAAAGCCCAATGAATAGATTGCAATATTCTGACTAGGTTTGACAATGTCATAGTATGTGTCACAAAATTTGAAAATCCGCCAATTCTTAATGCCCTATTCCATAATGCAGCCGATTGATGTTCTCTCGTCCCTTGTAAATAGTCTGCTTCCGCTTTAGAATGAATCGCGATGTGCCGATATAATGAAAGGCTTGACTGCCTAGTTGGCATAATAGATGTTGAACGAACATCATGGTCTTAGACGGGTGAAAATATATTCATGGTAGATTTTATGTGGTTCAAAGGCTGTGTTACATTGATAGCTAAATAATTAGTCATACCACATTGGAAAAGCATGTCATTTTTTGCCGCGCATCAGTCCAACTAAGCCCAACTTAATATTGATTGTGTATGTAGCATAGCAGTTGTAGTATCCCATATGACATGTAGAGACTTCCCGCAGATCTCAAAGTACATACGTGAGGAATTTCGATGACGATTACTTTTTATGTAGATTAAATTCCATGCGACTTGGATGTGGCATCGTTCATCATGCTTAGAGTAAAAATGTCACAAGTGGATACTACAGCGTCGTGATCAGTGGTAAGCTCAAAAAAGTGGTCTGAGTTGCACTGATTGCGTAACAACTTTACTAACGATGCGAGGCTCCAAGTGGATCAGACTTTATAACAGATTTTTTTTCATTGGGCGTATGCAATACCGTACAATGCGTGTTGTTGTAATAAAATACCAGCGCTAGCGTGTACGGACCTGCATGTATTTTCGTTTCGGTTTGTCATCCAAATATGATATATAACTGTATATGTTCTAGCTAAACAACAAATGTTTGATGCAAGCTTTAAGGTGTAGGTAACCATGGAGATAGTTGAATCTGGTTCCAGTCTATGGCAAAATGGGTGGCAGGTCAATATATACTCTTACTTCCATCAGGCGCTAATGGCTCATTTTACTCGGAATTCTTTACGCTTGAGCAAACAGACTATTGGTTGAACGATTATAAAGACGGATTAACGCGTAGCGGACGCTGGTACTCCTGTCCAAGCCTCAGAGTCTTTGCTTTCCCTAATTCTAGTGACAGCCTCCTGTTGTTGAAAGATACATAAACCTACCTGGTGCATAATTAGATACAATGGAATCGAGTAGCAATGAGACATCTTAAGCTTAACAGCGAATTGCTAGGGGCGAGACTAGGAATGAAAAGCACTCGTGTCATGATAGGGCTTACATAGACGATATAGAATGTTACCAAAGACTACATTTACATTTTCGACAATGGGATGTCTCCGCAACATGAGATACTTATCAGGGAGAGTGATTTATAATGTAGCAATAAATTGTGCATTGTCATTCAGATGAGAATGAGCGATGATGCCCCTGAGATGCTCTTGAAAGCTGCGGTGAGACCCAGGATTCAGCGATTATCCAACACAGCACAGCACATGAAGGCATAGTGGAGACTGGATGCGGTGCGTGGTGTTTAATAGGGGTTAAGTCGCGGGTAGCATAGAAGACTTGTCAGTTATAATGGAATCAGTCGTTCTGTTCTGGAGGGTAATGGTAGCATCAGCATGATAGATTGGAAATGAACTCCGCTTGCCATCCTCGTCTTAGGATGTGCCGGGTGTAACTGCAAAGCTGTGATTTCATTTTGACTGAGATCCAACGCCAGATATACTAAAGCAAGCCTCGCGATGCCAGCAGTATATAAAGAGCAAGCGCAAAACGCATAACTGGTTTAAAATTATGAATATATCAATGCGTAAGAAATTTACTGAGTCATCAATAAAAAAGTGCGCCTAATGGGTTTGACTGTCTCGGCTCGAATGCTAGTGATGGCATAAACTCTGCATAACTATGCATACTTACCTCCCTATAAGATTGCTTAACATAATTTGTAATAAGGCAAGGGTCACTTAACACGGTTCTGACATATATCATCGCAGTTGCTGCAGTGCTTTACAAACATTGACGTCAGTACACACTGGCACACGTCTTCATAATCGTCCCACGGTGATGTAAGCTCGCTCCTTAAAATTGTAAATCTTTTTTTATTTAAAAAGGCTATGGTCCATCTTGTTTTTCGTTGAAACACTAGGTAAATTGAGTTTATTGTTAGACATTCGTGTATTGTCGCAATCGCTTCTTTGAAGACTTTAAGCGATGTAAAGTACCTTGCAAGTTATGCATGGTAAATGTCAACGTTCTGCATTGTTCATTTTACTGTGCATGCAGATTTTCAATATGTATTGTCTTTTGTATCCAGTATCGATTGAAGGTCGGACACATTAAAGTAATTAATCAGATCAGAAGAGCATACACAAGTTATAATTTCAAGTTTGTAATAGAGAACCCGCAACAGCAGCTTATTGTCAGGCGCAAAACTGTGAGAGTATCAGCCATCGCCTGACAGGCTAGAGCACATGCCCATTTCCATAATGAGGGTAACTTAATATCTTTTATGATGGATGGCCAGTGCAAAAAGACCGTTAAGTCCAAAGGTTCCCTGGTAATTTTATCAAGTATCGTAAACATTACATAAACCATTTGTGCTAAAATGCATTTCGAGTTGGTCCTTTAAAAAGTTCAGCGAGCCGACTGACACTATCTCGGCTGGTTAACAGTTCAATTGGGCCGCAAATCGATTGGAAAAGATTTTTCTTCTCAATTCTGTCCTAGCAATGGGTTTTGTCAAGGAGTATGAGTATCCCTGAAGTGTTGAGTTTTTTGACACTGCCAAGGTTATTAAACGCATATTTGCAGTGTTTTGTTTTGATACACACACACACACCATCACACACACACACACACACACACACACACACACACACAACACAGAGAGTATATATATATATATATATATATATATAGAGAGAGAGAGATATAGAGAGAGAGAGAGAGAGAGAGATAGAGAGAGAGAGATAGAGAGATATATAGAGAGATAGAGAGAGATATATAGAGATATATATATATATATATATATATATATATATATATATATATATATATATATATATATATATATGCCATATATATCCTATATATAAGTTTAATCACATTTCCCATAAAGTAAGTAGTAAACATTTATCTGATCATCACTTGCACTCTAATCGCCCGTACTGCTGCTGCCCATTATAACTCCTCAATCTTTTTACATATCATCAAATCTATATTATCCATTCGGTATTCAGACGTTTAATGCAGTTGCAATCGCTGATATAATAAAAGTGAAAGTACACATAAGATGCATAAGGCCGCAATCCATTTAGTATCGTTGGGCCGCTGTCATCATATCTGCAATGTTTAGTATATTTATCGCTGATCATTTACCCATTTAGTCAACTTTAATTGCCAAATTCTTTATAAGGTCTACCTATAACAATCTCTTGCGTGCATCTTCCAATTTGACCACCAGCTGCATAAGTTACTTATACTTATGTGATTATACAAAGGATACATTTGTTGCATTCAGGAAAACATTACATGGTTTCAAACTAAATTATTTTCCTTCCACAAGCCAAAATTTACCCTTTCGCACCTCTTCTCGGTAGGTATAAATTGTAACCGAATGTGTCTTCTTTTGCGGGACAGTAAATATATTCACCTTCCATCGCCATCGCGATCATCGCGCATGAAACAAAATGCGTATCGTAACAATCTTCTTAGTTTTAGAGTTGCCGTCTATCGCTCTAGCTGTGAATATTTAGAGAACATCATTGTTCCCGTTCTTGAGATTATGTAGCTGGGATCATGGACCAAAAAATATAAGCTACATATTTTATTAAATTTTCAGCTGGCGAGCACATATTCGTTGCATACTTGATGCCAATTTAAGTTGCTATTTACGTATCTATTTTATCATATGAACATGTGCTTTCAAAGGTAAACCGGTAACTGGTCCTATCGTCCTTTGTCAGTTTCTAGAGCTACTGTCCACTTGATATCTACTGTCTCCTCCTTTAATCCACCCCACGGTTCTTTTTTTTGGTTTCATTTATGTCATGTCTTGTAATGATTTGGTTTTAACATTTAGACTCTCTAAAACAACGTTCTGCTCAATATCCCACTAATGAATTGATGAATTTGCGATTTAACCTGTGCAGAAAAACTTATTTAGCTTAGTTATTTATAACTGCATGAACATTGCAGTTGCATGTGTTCAAGTTTAAGTAACAAATCTTCGCGCAATCAGGATTTGGAGCGAAACATGGGATGCAGTTCATAACAAATAGACCAATAAATGTTAAACTAACTACAGATAAATACATCAAGTTAACATGACTACGCATGATTTATTCCATCGTCTGTAGGCTAGCTGTGACTCATTGAACGATAACATATATGAGATCCGGTTTTGGTACATTATTAATCATAGCGCATGATGCTGGTGCCTGTGATATCGCATGAGTAAACCTGGGAAACTTTACCTGTCCGCGCAAGAAATGATGCATTCAGCGTTCCGTTTGTATTCATTTCCGTCGCGTCCACGATAACATATGACATATTGTCGTTTTAGCATACACATATAACATGTTATATGAGAAAACCCGACTTAACTTAATCAGTACTTATGCTCATTAAACACGTCTGCAGGTTGAAAAAAATGCCAACGTGGTGAAATTGGAAAAAAATGCAGGGTTTAAACAAGCAATTAAAGCGAGCTGGTGGTTAGAGATGCACCCCAGTCTGTCCTATTTGACTCATAACGAATGATATTTTTCTCACATTTGCATTTGACATCGCAGCTGAAAAATTGCTATCTATGCCTTGTCACCTGTTACGTCCCTATTGTGCAGGAAGATGGTCCTTAGTTCCTCTTGATTTAATTAAGAGCACAACAGTGATGTTGTGTTTGACAAAACACCCAGGGAACACGCTAGGGCACTGCTATAGCTGTCACACAATAATCTAAATATTAAATGAATATCTAAGCGTTCTTATGGACGATGATTTCGTTTTAACAATGCTACAGATGTACAGCTAAATATGCAAAAGGCTGGCACGTATATATTACATGATTTGCGATCTCTTAGTGATTATAAGCGCAAGTTTTGATTTTTAG
The DNA here is from genome assembly GCA_034190875.2 of Urechis unicinctus. Lineage (NCBI taxonomy): Eukaryota > Metazoa > Annelida > Polychaeta > Xenopneusta > Urechidae > Urechis > Urechis unicinctus. Next base: position 10,578,481 of record CM067353.1, read on the forward strand.
TCTAGAAGGAATCATGATAATTCGCCGTCATATTAAATGGCTGGCATATTGAGATTTTATATCTACCGTCTAAGATACGGGTTACACAGAGGGTGTTGAGGTGTAGTGAGGAATCGTCCGTTTTAGAAGAAGCATTCGTATGTCGTTGCCGTAAGTGGCATAATTTTTCCCACAGTAGGATATGATCGATGACTCTCTTGTAATGGACTGACTTTCCTAATTAACCCTGACCCGTTCACCAAGGCTAAGACGCTTCTCAGTTCAATGTAAACTTTACTATTCAATACATCTTCGAAGCAAATGATATTTAAGTATTGGGTACTATGAAGTTCATTGAGGCTGACTTGTACTGAATGCCTTGGTGATCAACACGAAGTATCTTGACCTTGCCCTAAGCTACTCCCCATCCCCCAAGCGGCTGATTGCTCATTCAACTCGGGTTTGTGAGTGGTGGACGCTGGTACTTTCTATTGTCTAAGCGTCACAATCGTCGATATCCATCTTTGCTGTTGAAATTTACACATAACCCAGATGTTTCACTGATTTTGCAATCGGGCGCGGTCTTGGAGCAAAAAGTGAGCGAAACTATAAAAGAGAGAGGGTAAGATGTAATGAAATGTGTTGATTTGACCTTTGTAAAATTAATGCGTGAATTTGTAACGGGGACACAAGAAATGAAAAACAGCTTCTACCAGTACAATGATAGATATAATTTGTATACCATTTTGTGCGCAATGGACGTTGAAACTCACCGTCGTGATAGAAATTTGCTTTTGTAATTCATTTATTTGATGGGTTAGTAAAATAAAGAGTAACAAGAACGGGTAAATCTTCGGAAACAGAGACTGGATAACTGTTGTTGCTATGGCTTGTAAGAAAGGTGGGGACAAATATGTCTTAAAAAGCACGCAAATCAGAATGGGATCAAATGGCAAGAACCGAAGTCGGACATTGAATGAAACAACTGTCATCTAAGTCACATTCATGTCGTTTGTTTTGGAGAAAGGTTTTCAATGCCTAGCTCTAAACTGGTGGAAATAAATAATCAATATATGTTTGTGATTAAAATTAGGGTCAAAAGGAGGTAAGCTACAAAAACGAGGCGGCCCTCAGCAATACTGCATAAATCACCCTCACGATTTGTAGTTCGGCGGTGGATATTCCGGGCCACATACGACGCGTTAATCTGTATATAGCAATGCATGGTACAGTTAGAATGAGATAGCAATACGTGAGGATGCCTCTAGAATGTTCGTGTAGGCTGCTGTGAGACAGTATAACATATTAAAGCAGAGAGGGGTATTTAATAAATGCGTCCCGTGCAATGGGGTGAGATCGGGTTTTAGGTAGAAGGTTCGGTAGTTGCAATGAAATCAGCCGCTCTGGTATTGGGGTAGTGATAGCATCTTCAGGCAGTATAATAAAGGCAAATTGTTTGCCATTCTAACCTTGGAGTATGCCGTGTATAGCTGCAAAGTCTTTATATAAATTTTAACAGGCCACGCAAGGCCTACAGTGAATACGTTTTGTCAATGATTTATATCTATTAGCAATGGGTTAAGGAGTAATAAATGCTTTTAGCATGCAGCGTAAATATGTAATGCAGGCTCAGAGTGGGCTACTGGATCATATAGACATGCAATTAGGTCATCAATGCTCCCTTTCTTTACTGGATCATACAAGACAGCTAACTATCTCTTGCGGGTGTATTTAGTGAGGACTACCTGACTTATTCAACATAAAAGGATGGAAGACATCGCAATTGCTTGACCACAGGGCCAAACCTCTTCAGGTTAATTTTCTCGGCGAAAGTAAGATTTGAAGTAATGGCCTTTGTACAGAGAAATGTAGCTACACCTAGTCGATGGCATGATTGTTGGGTGTGAAACCTCTGATATCAGCACAGCCATACAACCTCTATCGATATGCGAGCTAGCTAAATTCAACCTCTACTTGCAACAGTCCTAATTAGCATATTTTACTCAGCTACTAATGTTGATAGTGGCGTTTGAATGCTTTTGTTTGATCCCCATAAAAGCTTTGTGTGTTTCTACCTCAGATCCGTCCACTTTCGTAGGAAACACTGCCCCTTCACCACAAATGGAGGATGTCACGAGGCATGTCAATAATGCCATGGAGTCTCTGGGAAAATGTGTGCCAAGCGTACACTGAAAGATAATGCACGACACTTTCACTTTAGTCAAGCCCGCATTCACCATTTAGAGCCCCATACGAAAGTCATTTATTGATGACAATCGCTACACACACGAACCTTGACCAAATCAACGAATGTCTCCATAGCTCTATCTCCAGCTATCTCTCTTTTTCTCTCTCTCTCTCTCTCTCTCTCTCTCTCTCTCTCTCTCTCTCTCTCTCTCTCTCTCTCTCTCTCTCTCTCTCTCTCTCTCTCTCTCTCTCTCTCTCTCTCTCTCTCTCTCTCTCTCTCTCTCTCTCTCTCTCTCTCTCTCTCTCTCTCTCTCTCTCTCTCTCTCTCTCTCTCTCTCTCTCTCTCTCTCTCTCTCTCTCTAGCCCTTCTATTAAAATCTTTTTGGCAGTGGCAATCACCCGACTGACCCTACGGGACTTGTTTACGTCAATGACCTTAGTCACTGCCGCCATTGATCCACACAGACTACGGTAGCACCCACGGATTTTGTGTTGGATGCAGAGATGATAGGAAGCAAGTCTCGCACAATGGGGGGATTTATGGTTGATGCAACATCGAAAGTCATGCCTCGAAACGCAAGAAAAGTTCTGCATGATTTTGTATCATTATTTGCTAAAGTTATCTGGATTATTAAACAAAACAGCTGCTTCTCCCTTGTGGTGCTGTTTTATGTAAGCGTAAGACGTTTTCCTATGATACCATAGGTGCACTAAACCGCTGCATCCATTCGTGTTGCATGCCTCTAACTTAAGCACAATAGCTGCCGATAAAAATGGCTGTCACAAGATTAAACATGTTCCAGACTCAAACGAGCAGAATGCATAGGCTCGCCAAATTGTATAGACATAAAAACCATGCATAGCGCTTGTAGATCTGTACAACTACAGTGACAATCTATTAAATGGTGTAGCCGAATAAGTGATTAACGATTGGTTTCACCAAATCTGTCGCATAGATGAACAAAGACTGAATTTCACCCCTTGAAAACATACATGTTTCAACTACTTGTGTTGACTATTTGAATACAGTTACAGACTGGTCAAATGCCACTGGTTATAATGCAGAGGTATGCCAGTAATAGCGTACCTTTGCATTATGATGCATGCAAGTAGTACACGTACGGCAGCGGGCTTGTTAGATTACAAAGCCTAGCATTTTGTATTCATTGTCCCGCTAAAATATAGTGGAGGGTTTCATGACTGGCCGTGTTCATGTTGTAGTCACCGTATAATAATATCAAATGCGAATGTTCACACGACTAACGTGTTTTTCGCATGAGTTGAAAAATTACGTCCGCAATGTAGTTTACTAGCATCGCACCTGTTCTCTAGATGCCAGCGAGGAAGTGTTCGAAATTTTTTTGTCATTCAACGTGCGTTGACAAAAGGTAACTGATAACCATGCATACCACCATCGGGTGGGACAATGATAACCCGCCCTTGTAAGTCATCCTTACGGCACCTATGACAAAACTTTTCTCCTCGGTAAGCCATTCCATATCTCTTGTCGTTGCTCTTCAATATGCTCAAGAATTTAACAACGATGTTATACTCCCTTGGTAATTGTTGTCGGATACTGTATATTGCTGGTTGTAAACAGAGAACTCTGTTTAGCTTACGGTGCTTAGAGAAAGTGTCTCGTGTGGATTAGAAACGTTTTGAACACCTCATTGACTTTTTCAGCATTTGCGATTATGTGCTGGTATTATGCTGTGATACAGCATGATTGACGGCAGCTCAACTTAGCAGCATTTTAGACTACTCCGTGATCTGGTGCTGTTATCTAGATACTGCAGTTAATTTAATCATACATTCCTTAATTATGAATCACGATCTGTGACGAACGTTATCGCTACTAAGTTTAAGCTACCAAGTGAACAATATTGATGGTCGCTGCATAAGTATCACAACGTTCCTTGTTAAGGTGTATTGCAAA
>CM067353.1:10590150-10611398 GCA_034190875.2 Urechis unicinctus
TTTGGTGTGCGGTGTATCATCAATGACTCCCAAAGAACATCAAATCAACGATCCCTTGTAAGATTGATAATATATTATGGGCTTCAATCTGGGATCATTGAAGTGTTGACATAGCTACAAACGGATAAACAATTTTGATGGCATATTCTACGTTTAGATGATCTTGCTTACCAACATTTTGTCATAGTAAAGTAAGAGCAACCGGACGCCATTTTATACAATCAAATAACCCGACATGGGCCTAGCGGGCACCATGCAGTACCGGCATGAGCATACCAGGCCTCTTGCAGTCCCGACATGAGCTTAGGGGGCATCAAGCCGTCCCGATATGAGCATACCAGGCCTCTTGCAGTCCCGACATGAGCTTAGCGGGCATTATGCCGTCCCGATATGAGCCTAGCGGGCATTTATTTATGTAGTCCCGACAGGAAGAAAATAATAGCAAACATATAGTGGTAGATATGGACGATCGAAATGCTTTTAGATATCGACTGTTACTAGTTTACATTCACTTCCAAGATAATCCACACTTGATTCTTAAGTTAATCTACAATGATATATTTCACAATTCTATAACAAAACCTGGTTTGCCCTACAGAATAGTGTAAAGTGGGCGCTTCAAGAGCGCGGTCCACACAATACAGTCGTCTTTACCCATCACTGTCTATCTAATGCATCGCTGATGGAACCGACGTAGCAACCCTGTGTTCAATTTAATTTCGTATTGGTTGGTTTTGATTACAGCTTCATTATGTCTTTTAGAAAGAGCAATTAATGCGACCACGCGGGTAGACAGATGATTCTTCATCGATGACCAATAACTCCCTTGGCATTTGAAATCGACGATCGACTAACCTGTTTCAATGCCTGTCGCAATGCCACTAACTATCTCACCTGAGGACGGCTACCGAAACCTACCAGGTTAGCCTTATAATGAATAATGCACTGATAGAGGGGTTACAAGGCCTAGGTATACCGTTGAATGGAATATTGATATTTATGGCCAGCTTTTGGCTCCCGCCGAAGCCATCGATTACTAAAATGGTGTTCCACAAAGTTGCATTAACATGCTTTTGCTTTCACGCAGTGGGCATAATGATCGTAAAGTTTATTGCTTTTTGGAACATTAGCTTGAAATTAATTCCTGTGGGTTTTATTGGTTCTATTCAAAGCACATTTTGTCTCAGTCCTAGCTGCAATCCCTTTACTTTCATTTCCTTGTACGACGTCTGGTGAGTATCGAGTGATCAAGTAAAAACACAGCTGAAATGTCGTGCCCTTGTCCAAGTAGCCACCCAGGGATGCCTTGCCTTCACTCGTTGTATCTAACGTAGCAAAAGCAACCACCAGGCAATATGGTGATAACAACTAAAACGTGTGAGGGAAAAAGATAATCTTTCTATGTCTCGTCCTATCGTTTCTCTCAAATATTTCATCCTCTAGCAGAAATCCTTGATCTGGTGGTAATACGTCACCGTTGTCAAATCACTTTACTAATTAACGAGACTTTCATGGATCTACATGTACATGATTTGCATTTAGAATAACAACACAACTACAGCAGAAAAGTCGTGGCAAATGATTGATGCTGATGATATCAAACCGAACCATTACATTACCTCAGAATGGGCAGCGAGCCGTCATCATAAGAAGAAGACAAAGGGAGCAACAGATCATCCGAACAATCATGCGTATTGACTAGGCAAGATTATATTATCAGTTGTTTAACAAGCCTCACAGTGAATGTCGTATGATTAGGTTCAAACAATATAATTCTTCTGCACAACGTGTTTACAACATTAATCATAACGGATAATCAAGTGGGATCAATTGTAGTATGATCAAAAGGACAGAGTGTGTGGCGTTATTTAGGCATAACAATGTAACGTTTAATATCATATTTTATTTCAGCAACTGAATAGTTATATATAAGATAATGGTACAGATTTTCTGTCACTGAACCTAGACACAGTAACGGGTAGCGAGCACAGTGTACCTACCATTATATACGAAGGTGGTCTTTATTAAGTTATCATGATAGTTTGATCATGTTTGCCTGCATAATGAACATAGACATTAAGGACAATCTATGAAATATGTATGCCGCCATTCGATTTGCTATGCTGATGATTTTGTAATTTGTCGCTTGATTGTACACATATATCACCGAGTAGCTCTCCATATAGAGCAAAACGTTTTGAATTCCTTGGTATTTCAGTTGGTCAAAGAGCACACAATTGAGCGGGTTGTCATCTTTAATTCGCTCATCCATTCAATTGAGTGTCGACATGTAATCAAATCTGATATGGCTCCAAACGTTCACCACTAACTAGAGAGGACGAGTATTGTCAACCGCAAATGTTACCTATTCTAAAATCTGCTGTAGCGTATAAATCTGTATCCCGCTCGTAGCAGGTTTTATGTGACCTGATGCTTTCCAAAGCACCTTGCGTAGTCAAACAATAACGATTGGTCGTTGTCAGTAGTGATTGTCAATTTAAACAGCAATGTCCGGCTTCGTCATCATGTCATAAATTTGTCCAAGGGCACCCAGAACGATTTATGATGTTAACCCATCGTAACATTGATTGTGATTGGATATAGGGATCGTGGGTCTGAACCATTTTGTGGGTCTCGGTATATAACCATCAACACAGCATTACAATAAGCGTAGCAATGATTATTGTAAGCCTCATTAATCTTTACCTCCAAATTAAAAGCACCAACTAGTAACACTAAACGTCGCACCCGTTTTGGCAAATTTAGCATCGCGACAAAGATCATATTTTTCGACTTAATGTTATTACTGTTTCTATAAGGCATGTCCTCTACTGTGCCCTATCTGTTTAACACACAGCAATCACATGAGTTCTGCGTCTTTTCTACGACCGACTCAATATACAATAATATAAAGTAGTGGTCTTAGCAAGTTGATTTCGATACCTCTTCATGTTTAATTCTTGTTTATTCGACACTCTATGAAGTGACATTGCAGCAATGCTGTATAATAATGCCATGAAGTTAATGTGAAACTGACCGAAAAAATGCACATCGATGTGTGAAGGCAAGGTATTATACAACCGACTTCACTATAAGGAAGGTAAATGAGAAATTAACCTGCGTAAAACCCGCTTCGTGCACCCACCCATTAAAACACTATGCTCTTCATATTGCTCTCCGTTGGTGTTCTGACCTCATTCAATGTCAGGTTCTGCATCAACAGTTTAACATGCTTACTCCCATTTTGTAAATTACTTCCGTTAGAGCTCAATGATGACCATGTACTGCACAATATGAACAACAATGCAATAAGACGCAAACCACTCATTATTATAATGAACTGTATTATTATAATGAACTGTTTATTATATTGAACTGGATCGTTGATCATGCTCTACATATACATACCATCATCATAGCAGCGTAGTGGTGTGCTTCTTTCTCAGGACCTAGCTAGTGTAATAAATCAAATATCAGTGTTTTGGTTAGAACATATGCACATACATTATCAGCTCTAGGGATTAATGAGAACGAATCTCCGTTTGAATTATAATTAAAAAGGCCAAATTTTATGCTGACAGCTTATTAACGGTACAAAACGAAAACTGAAAGCCCTAGATTTATAACAATCAAGTCACATGTAGTGAGAGGGCTATATGCATATCTATCATTATAATCGCACCCAAAAGCAAGAGCTCTAGCGCGTTGTACGGAATAAACTCAAGGCGAAAACAATGTTTAAATCAGATGATTACGGTACGCATCGCTTAACATTATAATGCACTCATTAGATATTGAACTTGCGATTGGAAGGTCCGTCAGTTAGTCCTGGTTTAATAAGTTAAATGGCATCAGTAGTCAACACAAGATAAACCTACACGTATCTTGATGCATTCTCTCTCTGAATGCTTAATATTTGTGCAGTTTACTTCCATTTACCCATGCGCTTAGACATTCCACAACACAAGTCACCTAGTAAAAAGGCCTGAATTTTGTCTGCACTTTTGATCTGAACGAGTAATTCTACACTTTGTTTTAGTTTTTGGTTTTCCTTGGTTAGATAAAATTGACAACTCAGAGTTAAGTGAATTTTTCATCGCATACAGTTTTATACAGCCTCACGAGCCAATAATAGAACAACGCAGCAGCAGGGCGAATATAAACATAGCAAAAACATGAGTCAAACAAGTGAACAGATGCTGCTGTGTGTTGATGACATCGAGCAGCATCTACCTTGTCGTTTCTGATTAGCGTCTATGGTTCTGGCAATGCAGGGACTTATTCCTAATGTCATTGCATTCGTGAAAGCAACCAGAAACTTTATTGTACGCCTACGATCGGTTTCCGCTTGGTCTGATAAAATTTGGGTAAGGTTCTAAAGTTTCAGTAAGACCTTGCTAATGCATTTTAATTGCACTTTAGCCGATTTCTAGCTTGACACTTTAACATAACATGCAGCAGTCAAATCGAACAAATTGGATCAGAAAAAATGCCAGGTGTCTTTATAGCTACGACGCTGATGCGAGAGATTTAATCTTCGTCGGGTCGATTTATATGTTTCAAAACATTTTACTGCTGCGACTCCGAATCATATAGCCATCAGGTACATATTCAACTCGCTGTACATTTCACCAGCCATACAGTATATGCTGGTCCGAATAGAATACAGATATCGTAGGAGAGAGACTTATCTGCGTGTAACATTTTTAGTCGACTTTCACTCTCATAATATGATAAACTTTCCTCCAGAAGGTATGACATTTTTTTGATAAACAAAGCATGTCTACCTTTTTTGTTTTGGCTTCATAATGTTCATCTAACGTACTGACTCTGGCAAATCATGGCTCCTAGGTAAACATCTTAACTCCACATTGGGTATAGTTTAAATGTCTTTTTCCTTAGGCTGTTGCATTATTAATTGCATGCCAAATAAAACTCGTCTCCAATCTAGTGGCTCCTCGTTATTTGTGCTGCCGTTCTATCTGAGGGGCAACATCAGCGTGAGGTCGTAGGGGCGAAATGAGATATAGTCTTTTTTAACGCACAACAAAAACATTTCAATTGCTCCATTCATCAACATCCGTCAGCGATATCACCTAGTAACTTGGAAAAAGACACCGATTGCACCAATGATCCATTTGACTGCGTTTATCACACAGATAACAACCAAATATTAGTCGGCAACTGTTTGATCTTTTAAGAAAAAAACACGATGTTATATAGTACGCCATATCGCCAACCCTATTCCGGTACTACGTCACAGAATCTGAATAGTGCAACCATACAATGCCACGAAGTGAGATCAATAGTTTATCCTATAACAGTTCGTGCTGATGGATGATGGTAATTCCTTAACTCAATGATCCGTTTTTGAGCCATATGAATTTTTGTTACGATGTCGCTTTGTTTGCAGCGGGGTTCCGAGGGTACACTTTTACTGTATTCGATGAAGTTAGCAACCAATGATGTTCCTATATGCGATCACGTTGCGTTTACTTTTTTGCAAGGAGCACACTCATAACTATTTCAGTTTACTCGTTAGCACATCAAAAACAATGAATCTTAAGCAGTAATACGCACTTTATTGTCCAAGATCGACTGAATTGAGATTAAGGACTATCGTGATCTCATCAATGTTGAACACCGCTTTTTACTCGAGATATTTGTGTCATTCAGTTAAATATTTAGCTTGATGACCTTTCCACGTGCTGTGTGCTTGTTTGCATGTATGTCATATTGTTGCATTTATTATTCATGTATCTTACCAAGACTATATTTCATTCATGCGTATGATTATTGCGCTCTATAAGATCATTGTGCCATTCTGTCAAAAGCTATTGGCTTTTGGTTTCGTCATCACCATGGGTAATATTGCCATGGCAGTTTCACAACTTGCGTTAGGGTGGGTGGGAGGGGGTGAGTATAACATCATGGGCTCTGGGAAAGCAATATGTGTAAAAGTTGATGATGTGGTGTATTCAAGTTAAATACAAATGGGCTGACAAATCATTTACTACTGAATCAAGGTGTTGATGGGAGGGGGAATAAGCAACGTGGTAAGTCGGTGACCCGCAGAAGCTTATTTGGAACGCAAGTCAATATGTGAACTAATGTAAATAGTGTGCTATTGCTGATGGCCCATAGTCATCTGGTTCACGTATATTTGTTCTTATGCGCTAGAATAAGAAACTCATGTGACCGTTTCCCGATATCCCGACATCTTTGTGGGGCTATTTATTTTTCTTATTGGCAAATTGATTATGGAAAATTGCGCTCGATATTTGTAATCTAAATAAGTAGACTAAAACAACTCTACAAACACGTACTCTGGCAACCAGTATTCTATCCATCGCTGCTGAATATTCTCCGAAGCATAGACACAAGCGTTAGTATAGGATGAGTCGACGTCATACAGCTGTAGAGTATTGTTCCTAATAACCCAGTGATACTGTGTTGGGGAGCTGGATCAGACAAAGTGATAACGATAACTTAAACTGAGCTGTCAATGGTGCAACTGCAAAAAGGTCCCCTTTGTGCGTTATCATTCTCGCATATGTCAAACATGACTGAACGCATGGAAAAATAAATGTGCGATTCTGGCAAGACAAATGTTTAAAATATGTCGCCATTCTGTAGTGCTCATTGTACAGTGCGGAGAAAATAAAAAGCGATTACAGCTTTTGTCAGGTGTATCTTGTTTTAATGGTAGATGACATTATCGTGGAATGGATACGATCACCGCAGTTTCATACTTAGGCTATCATTTCAATTGGGTTATAAAACAAATGAAGCAGCTGCCTCCTCCTCCTGATAATCACACAAATTACAGAACATATACCGTTTCTACCTTCTATCATGCTTACTCTCGCCCTTTATCTTGCAATAGTATAAATATATATTTATAAATATATATTTATATATATATATATACATATATTATATATATATATATATATATATGTTATATATATGATGATATATGTATATATATATAATATATATATATGTATATATATATATTATATATATAATATATATATATATATATATATATAATATATATATATATAATATATATATATAGATCATATATATATATCGCATTATGTATATATATATATAATATATAAATATATATATATATATATAAATGTATATGCTATATATATACAAGAGTATATAAGACATTATATATATATAAATGTCTATCATATATATATATATATAGATATATATATATATGTATATTTATATAAATATATATATATATATGATATATATATATATATATATATATATAACTATATATATATATATATTATATATATATATATATATATATATATATATATATATATATATATATATATATATATGTATACTCTTACCTAGGTGATGCCACTTTACGCCACCGAATATCAGCGAGAACTGTAAGATACCATCGCTGTAACCGTCCACACAAATAATTCAAGAGGATTTGTTTATGGCATATTAAATTTCATGCTCAACTCAGTCACCATGGACCCTGCTGATTGGCTGTTGCATTACAGCTGTTGAAGATGTTTGCACCGGATTATGCCGAGTGGATATAAACAGAATAGCTGAATGAAAAGTTTCTGCATTGTGTTTGAGCATATATATATATAGATATATACCTATGGGGTAATGAAATGCCATTCTGAACTACTCGGTAGCATTAACTAGTATGCGATCCGACGACCGTGAGGGTCCCAATAACTCCACGATTGATTGTGTTGCAATTGTTTGCACTAATTCTACGAAACAGCATTTTGCCATTAGTACCGTTTTGTAAAAAGAACGAGATTAAAATGACAGAGCAAATATGATGTAGCAATACTTTGAACCATTGAGGCGCGCAATAAAACGATGCGGCTTTAAAAAGAACAGCAATTATTAGACGATGCAAATCTCGTTGGTACTCATGCAAGATTAATCTCAGGTTATTGATGAGTTTGTCCAATAACCTGATACAAGATGCGAGGCACATCACATTTATTGTAGACAAATTATCTAATATATTCGGGTCGCATTGAGCACACATGGCAACATCAAATTAATGTATTTGCTGAACAATGCCCGCACAAGAGTACAAGACATTGCGTTGGTTTAAATGTCTTCAATGGAATCGGTTAGACAATGCTGCTCTTTTTTTGATTTTATATTTATCATGACAAGAAATAAAGATTTGAGCTGAACTGGGAGATCAATCTTTTGTGTGACAGAAGGCATTTGTTGTCATTATGAATAAACGCTTTGCCTTTTTGTGTGTCGTTAGGTAGGATACACCTATGCAAAATAACTTAATAAATAAGTCCCTGTGAAAGACTGCCAACAACTTATATGTATGTAAGACGTCTCTCTAATCTACTTTCACAAACTCGTCGGTACATCTCCAGTAGAAATACCCTCTATGCAGATAAATAGAATTCACAGACACGAACAACAATATCAACACCTAAGTCCCGTGAGACTCGGAGTAGCTCCCAATATCCGCACAACACATGATTACATGGTGGGAATATGGTGTGGTTTGTTCTTGTTATGTGGGGTGCAATAGGGGTGAGAGCTGGTGTGAGATAGCGGAGTTAGTATTTATAATTGAATCAGTCGCTGCATTACTCATGGCAGTGATAGCATCAGAGGGAAGAATGAAATTTGTTTGCCTTTAGTTCATTGGAGTTTGACTGCCCAATAGTGATTACAATTTAGGGGAGACCCAATGTCAGAGGTATTAAAGCAAGACACGCGATGCCCAGAGTAAGTAAAGGACGAGCGGTAAATATTTTACTGGTTGATGGAGACGTTACCGTTGTCAATGAGCACTGTAGGCTTATAAAGTATTATATAATGTATTGTGCTACACAAGTAGTCTATGGTTATATGGTGATGCTCTACAAGGACCCATAGAGGATTTGATCAACTCATACCGCGATTTTTGTACTTGTCGCACGGCAGTTGGCTTGCTTATATACCTGATCAATAACTGTTGTCACAGGTAAGAACTTAACTCTCCCAACTCTTATAAAGTCACGGTTACGCACTTCTAGAAAGCTTAGCAACAGTTTCTGTGCTGCTTTGACAGCGCTTTTCAACATTTTTGGAACAGGCTCAATGTGCATTTCAAGGATTAAGTCTAGCGTGATAAATAGCAAGGGTCTTCTATATATCCTCTTTTATCTACACAATAGTTGCAGGTAGACTTTTAGGTCATTACGAATATTTTCAATAAGTAAAAACTCCATAGTTGTCAAATGTTCTGTGCTAATTATACCTGTATTATCGATTCCCTAAATGCCTGAATGACGTATTATCACTGTTTAAGCCCATTTGACATAGTTATAAATCATACTCATACTGAACATATATTATTACCTATCGAAATCTTGATCCATGTTGTATGTTATCACTTTCACAACATTCCACAACCCCTTCATAATACTAATACACGTATTTCATATAACACATGTATGACCTATTTACACAATAAATTACGCTTGCCCGTTGCTATATAAACGCATATTTGGGGCAGTCAATTATATGCACCGACCTTTGCAAGATGTCTTAACTCATCCAATAATCTTGAATGTCGGCTACTGGAGTCCATGTGGAGTGAACCTACCCATTGTGATCTGACCATGAAGCCGCTGGTTGAATACACCTTGCAGAAAGCGTGGTCTGTTTAAAGATTATCTTTTGTTAAAACACTTCTTCGTCGAAACATTTGATCTGTTGTTTGAACCGATGCTTTAAGATGGATATTCACGCCGTTGTCAGGTGTGTTTTTGCAGTAGGTTTTCCGAACACTCATTATTAATATCAGAAGAAAAATGCTACAGCTGTCACTCTTGCATGTGCCCTGGCGGAGATTAGTGCATCGGACGAGTATATGATATGATGCTGTAATATCCTTGCCGGTTTTAAAAACTTATCTAAAAAAACTCACGATCACTCACACATTGCAAATATTGAGGTTCTTGTTGCAACATATCGTGATATTTTAACATGAGCTTGTTTAATGTCAAAGAGATATGCGAGAAACCGCACGAGAGCAAATCGGTGCAATCTTTGTCATCCAGCAACAATTCCTAACCGGATGTATTAAACTTGAACAACCCCAACTGGTGTTGATTCTTACAATGACTCTGGTGTCAACTGACATAGTAGAGAAGAGAGAAGTATTAAACATAATAAACGCGGAAAACTTCCTTTATATCAATACGTAAATATTCAATTTAAATTTTGGTTGCAATCTTTTCCTTAATAATGCATCCAGGACATTATTTAAGTGTTTGCTTTTCATAAACTGATTATGTTTATCACCCATATGACATCTGAATACTATAACTAGCTCTTGGTTGGCAGTTCTGTACAGCACTGAGAGCCAGTATATGAGCAAACCCTGAGTGTTCAGGGTATATGTTTTAAGGCAGACAATGGTTAGGTGAATGACTTTCGGCGATAACATCACGCTCAATACACATTCTGATGCCCTATGTCGCTATGTTGGCTAATTTGTGTCTGTGTCACTGATATGGAATTGGCTTTTAAGAGATTATGTTTTATTGATGGAAACTATTCACTGTTTCTACCGAATGCGATGTCACGTAATAACATATGACATGTGGCTTACATTTACCTTGTTCAGCTTGAATATACATTGCAACGGCAGACGACTGTAAATTGAAAAGGAAATGCATTTCCTTAGTTCAGAGCCGCCCCCCCCCCCCCCCCCCCCAATTGCATTTCAACTCTCATCTCTAGATCACTAAGATATGCTACACAGGAACATCATAGGAAGCCGTTCTCATACACAGAAACTACATTTTCATATCAAGTCCGGAACAATCATGAGTCTTGAACAATTCAATCTTATTGTAGACCAGTATTGCTTGTCTACTCATATCCGGTGATATGTTTCTTCGATGGCTGAAAAAGAGGATATTCTAGAATAAGTTTTAGAAAAGTCTTCTATCGCTTGCTCCTTGTATCGGCAGCAGGATCATTGATTGATCCGGAATCTACAAATAGCCTTGCCAGTGCATACTACATTGACAACCGCAGTAAGCGAAAATATAACGGTATCAAGAGAAATACATAACTTATTACCTTCAGTAATATTAACGCATAGAGATTGTTGCAAGGCTAGATAAATCAAAGCTACTACACCAGACACAATATTCGATAACTGAAATATCTGTCAGCGCCTAAAAACGGATAAAGATGCTATCAACATCGTCACTTGTAATAATGAAAACACTTACATATCCAGTTGACTCAGAGCAACATGTGTTATTGCACGCGAGATGATTGAATAGACAACCAAAATAGACTAGTGATTGATGATGTTAAGCTTAGCTGATTTTAGAGGTTTAAGCAAGTGCATGTAGCGATTAATGCAGCGACAAAACCTTTGGACCGACACGGTAAATGCTCAATTTATCCTGACCATTGCCCGTGGAAAAGTGAATTATATTTGTTACATAGCACTTCTAATGATCTCGTCAAGTGTACTTGGGAAAAGCGCGTCAATCATCCACAAACAATCGCACAATTCAATGTGGGTGCTGAGTTCTGGCAACGTGAGTTCTCGTAGGGATCATCTGCTAACGCATTATATCATGGGCGTTATATAGTGCTATAGCCGTTTATGTCAACCCGTTTAAAAAAAAAAATTACCTAACGTCGATGCTTGTATCTTGCTTGGTTAATGCGGCTGTGAGTATATAGCAAATTGCCTCTGTTTGGGAGCTCCCTTAATCATTTGTATGATCATTTACATCCTTTAAGTCGTCTACTACCAAAGGTCGTAGTACAATTCATGAAGTCTATAACGGATGCTTCTTGAATAATTCCAGCGGACATCATTCAAAGTCAATCTATAAGATTATGGCTTGAGTTTTAGCAATGTTTGAATTATATATTTTATAGTTTGCTGAGTTGTGGCAGTAGGAACTTCCTGTTGCGATTAGAGTTATGACACCCTTTGTCACAGAAACAGTTTGATTCATAAGGTACCACATCTGAAGCCCTTTTTGGTATTTGTGTGCTGACTTGAAAATGGGGTTCAACCCAATAAGTTCTATAACCAAACGGGTTTAGATTGGTCCAGTTGAACCGACAGCAAGTCGGGAATGTGTTAGGCAAGATGTGGCTAAAGCATGGTATGCCGACACTACCATTGTAGTCGCCAAGGAGCCGCGCAAACACTCATGCATGCATATAAACATATATTCATAAATGTATACGTACAGTCATAAGTACATGCATACATACATTCATTCATGGATACATACATACATACATACATACATTCATGGATACATATGTACATACATAAAATACATACATAAATATTAGGGGTGTAACGATAGTAGATACCATCGACCTATCACGATTGTTGCAGGCACGATAGTCAATAGTCGATTGCTACTTCACACTATCGATACTACCTGTGGTGTCGGTTTTATTTACAAGTTAAATGCCGAGTAACAATAAAGGACTCGTTTAACTAAATTGAAATTGATAAAGAATCTGTTTAGAAATTGAAATTTCTTTAATCACACAATGGACGAGAACGATGGCTTGTTGACGGATCATAAAATATAGATCTAGAAATAATAATTCAAGAGTTCATTTTGCATCATTTCTAAACGGACCTAGTTCGTATATTTAGACCAGTGATTCTAACAGGCAATCTATCCCTAGAAATACGAAATGCCGCTGTACTCGCATCCAGCCGAGATTCGTGATAACGGCCAAGCTTCATGTAAATCCGGGCATACCGAATACCGGGAAATGGCGTTTAGACTGGACGCGAGTATTCGGCATTGTTCTGACTAGAATACCATTACGAGAACAATGTCGTCTGTCAACGCAAGCTCGTTTGAAATTGTTGACAACCCTAAGGGCAATGCCGTCGCTTGGAAATGCTATGGCTTCCTCAAAAGCGAAGGAAAGGTTGACAAATCAAAAATTGCATGCAAACTGTACCGCATGATTCTTAAAAATTCTGGTAACACATCAAACCTAACATATCACGGTCGTCGGAGGCATCCAACAATTAAATTAAACATTGCCGTTTCTTCCCCTCAACCATCGATTCCATCACAGACTATGGTTGCACATTCAGGCACAAGGAAGCCACAGATAGCTAGTTTCTTTGGAAATAAACTTCCCAGTTCGTCACAGAGGGCCAATGACATTACAAAGTCTATGCTATCGTTCATTGTTGCCGACTTGAGACCATTAAGCGTGGTGGAAAATTCAGGCTTCAAAAACCTGATGAAGTTATTGGAACCACGTTACACCATTACCTCACGACAGCACTTTTCTGACCGTGCCATGCCTGAATTACATGAAGCCATCAAGACAAATGTAAAGAACGAGCTTGCAAAAGCTTCCTTTGTAGCTATAACAACTCACGGTTGGACAAGCCACTTCATCACACATTGACAGTGAACGGAAACTCAAGAGCTATGTCTTACAGGTAGATTAACAAATAGGCCATAGTAGAGTATATTTTTTTAACTTCTTTAAGTGTTAACCTACAATAAAAAAGCTAAATATGCAATAAATGTTACGAGTATATCTAGTGGTTTATATGAAAATAAATCAATGATTTTAAAATTCATGAAAATGAAAATGAATGAATCCATATCTCAGAAGAAGAGAGAATATATATATGAATAAAACCAAATAAATAACAAATAATAAATATAGATTCCTCTGCATCAACAAAAATAAAATGAATCAAGATGTCATGTTTTCAGACATTTCAGTGGTCTTGAGAGCTGAAATTGTAGATTGCATTGTACTGTAAGAATCAAATACAAATTGTTTTATAAATGACATAATACACATGTACTGTGTTACATTTTAAAACTGAGCCACTCTTTATTTTGACTCTTCATACATGAGCTATGGCAGAATCCCACACAGGGGTGAATATTGCCAACGTGCTACAGGAAGCCATAACTGAGTGGGGACTTCCTACCAATCTACCAGTGGTTACTGACAATGCAGCCAACATGTCTCAATGACAGTAGCAGCAAGAGAAGCGGGTTTAACACTTTATATTGGTTGCTTTGCACACACTTGGAATCTTGTCTGTGGTAAATCACTCAAGATTAGAAGTGTTTCAAAACTACTGGCACGTGTTAGAAGGATAGTGGCATAGTTTCATCAGAGTTGCTTTTGCATTACTGAAAGAGAAACAAAAGCTACTAGCTGTCGTATGTTTTGAGGTTAAATAGAATGCTTCATGGAGAGGATACAAAATTTATACAAATGTCACCCACAAAGAATACCTTTAGCGAACATATATTTAAGTTAAAGACAGGTATTCCCGTAAAGGTAAGCACCGCAAAGAATCATATTGCGCTGAACCTTTTTATGTACATGAATATCTGAATCT
Organism: Urechis unicinctus; assembly: GCA_034190875.2. Taxonomy (NCBI): domain Eukaryota; kingdom Metazoa; phylum Annelida; class Polychaeta; order Xenopneusta; family Urechidae; genus Urechis; species Urechis unicinctus. Next base: position 10,604,585 of record CM067353.1, read on the forward strand.
CTGAAGTGAAATTTACAAAAACTATGTAAAAATTTTCTCGAGCTGAAATTTTTGGCGGCTACAAGACGGACGAACAAAGAGGTATGTCAGTAACATTTTACTTTTAGTTTGTTATTTTTGCCCATCATCATAATTTTGCTGAACACCTCGACCATATCTTAAGCACTCTCTCATGGCGAAAATGGAAGCCGAACACTGAGATTTCGTGAATCGCTGTATGGCAAGCTGAAGTTGTTAAAATACTATGAGCCGTTCACAGAAGAGAATGGTGGCAGGGATGAACGCCCTTCAGTTGCAGGCACCGGGGAGATTGTTCCTCACTGTTAGTGACATGATCGGGGTTGACCACTGAATTATGACTACTGAACCGCTCGGTGATATGTTCAGCTATCGTAGCTTATGTGTGAGTGGATCAGCAAGTATGATTTGGCTTTGGTGCAGAGCTCTTAGTCGCGAGTATTATCTTTAACTAAATCGGTTTTGACGATAATGCCATTGATCAACCTAAATGCCACAGACGTGTAGTGCAGGCCATGGCTCTGAGGATACGATAACCATCCATATTCTGCCCTTGTGGCAAGCCTGAAGTTCTCTTAGAAACTGTATGGAGCTTACTCCATTCAGTGACAGTAATTGTTATGTGACACCTTTCGATAACAGTAGATACCGCGTTCATCGTCTTGAAGCTTTGGGACAGTGTAAGCTTAAATGGCGAATTCTTATCTGCTGTGTCCCAATGACGCGGCATGTATGAACCGAAATAACAAAGTGACACTGTATGAGACTCACTAACCATAGACAATGTGGGAGACTATACTGTCTAGTGACAGAGTCTGTGTTATCGTGACTAAGTAATATCGGCTGCGGCTACATGACCCAATGATACTGTATGAGTCTGCATCCTCCAGTTGGGGTCAACCTGACCCACCATCATAGTACGTTTACAAGACCCACGGATACCGCATATGACTACAAAACCCAGTATGACTATATTAGAACATCATCGCATTTGCGTCATTCGCGAAATGTGGAGTGTATATCAAGTCGTGTGTAATGAGAGGTTATAACATATAAGCATGCTGCATTGCTCATCCTAATGCGCGTTAATCTGTCGGTGGCGAAGATAGATTCGACGACAGGTTTTGTCAATGGTCTCAAGTATTGATTTGGGAGATTGTATTTTTCATATATGGGTGAATGTAACGAGCATTATCCACATAAGGGAATTTCATGTAGGTATTATAGTACCGGAAGCAGCTGCCTATTAATGAGAGACACATGCGGTCTTTGCAGTTCATGTTTAGCTCTGAACATCTAGACGTCATGCACTGTATGCATCTTTTACTCACCCCTCCCCGCGTTGTCATCGCTTAGTTTTGTCTAGTGTTTTAGCCGTACGCAGTGACGCATAACAGGTATATTATAGAATCTTAGCTCGTATGGTAACTATCCTCATCACCATCACTTTTTTATCGTTATAATCGGCAGCATTGCATTACCCTCATCATATAAACATGACTGACACCGGTCAATAGATTAGAGAACAATAATAGAATAAACTAATACATATATAATCATGTTTTCAGTGTGATGAGACGGTTTTATTTCCCGAATTGATTGAGTCACCATCTAGCTCTATACTCGCTGTTTCTGACCCAATTCATAACGATTCATATCATGAGGTATGCATAACAAGACAACGATTAAAAATAAATAAATATTAATTGGTAAATTGCATTCGATTAGCAGGCTAAAATACTGCCACTTGATCAATATATTTTTCCCTGAAGAGATACACTAAGCAACAGTTGTTGAATATAACAATATGCGTAACTAGCAACCTTAGACATGTGCATAAGACGACATTTCATTCATATCACCCAAACAGCCGCGAGCAATTGCTGTCGGCATATATCATGAGTTTTCCCTCACTAGTGACTGGATTATGGACGGCATATACAGATTTTAAGGCATATCAATTTACTTGTGCATAGATGCTTGCCAATTAGAGAGCTTGATCTGCCGAACCATATCGCCTTCAATCAGTCCCACTCGCATACTCATGAGTGATGTCACTTAAACAATCTTTCTGAGTCAAGAGACAGTGAATCGCATTATTATTAGCTATTCATGAGATGGATTAAACCAGATACCATACACCAATCAAACTCACGAACAAAGATCTGCTGAGAAAACCAGAAGGCCATTTTAATGATATCTACACCTCAGTGACCTTGTGGCACACGTACATGGTGTAATCCTGCCAAAATCCAGTGATAGTAATTTACACCAATAACCCGGCGATAATGTTGAAATCAAGCATGTCACAGTAACACTGTGTATGACGTATTTCACATGTGTCTCTCTGTGCGTCGACATACTTACACGTATGCTTTGGCGCACATGACACAGCACAACGATGCAAACCCGCATGACCCAGTTACACTGGCTGTACCCATCCCATATTATTCAGTGACAGCATGTGAGCTTCCGTGGTTTGGAGCGAACAGAGGTAATTTGTTGCTGACGTGTTGAAATTGGTATTTGGACATAGTACTGATATGTCGATTGTGGTGAAAGTTAGGAACATCAAATAATTGCTCCTCTGTGCGTGCAGTCGAAACCCGCATTAATGGAGAAAATGACACTTTCTATGAATAGGTAAATTTAACTATGATCGGACCGAATGTAAGAGGAACAAAGAGCTTGTGATAAAATTGCCCATCAGCGGTTGGTCATCAGACATATTGCCGAAAGTATCCGTTGTAATTTACTAGCAGAGATTGATGGATGGCTCAGAAGTAAAAGGCACTGAATACGTTCGACAACGGGTTATTTGTGATGTACTTCATGGGTTGCTTCGCGGACCAGTTCCTGTCTACATCTACATAATTGATGTGGATAAAAACTGCAGATGACACAGCGCGGAACCACAGGGTAAGGACCCATATCTAGCAATATAACTTACGATACAGCCTATATAACGTGACACCAGATAACACCATACCGTACCATGGTATAAAAAAAACCCACAACTCGACTTATAACTTACAATATAACGTGCTAATTGGCTGATGATTTTTACCTCACAACAAGGAAAGCACTGCATACTAACTATTCAAGAAACGTTCTCAACGCCGAATGAACGATTACACCAAAGAGGATGCGTCAGCGAAAAGGAAATGCAGTTACTGGAAAGTATAATATCTATTCAAAGGTCTTTGCATGTCATCGTAAATTGCATGGGTGTGGACTGACTCGCCATAAAGTTCTATACCTTGCCAAAACGTGTTATGTTTATGCAAAATGCATTAGTTCCCTTGTGGCGTTTAAATTGCAAGTTTACCGAACATTTGGCTTCTTAGCAATAGAAGAAATTCAACAGCTAGCGCCCAGATCCAATTCAAGAGCTATCCTCCGAAAACTAATACCTTGGTGACATCCTTGTATGTAAAGAAACCTTCAGCAGCAATTATCGACAGTATGGTATCAACGGAGCCAAATTGTTGTGAACCGGAACTAAGGCATTTGACATCGAAGGTTAGCTTGTTTGAGTTACAAGGCTGGAACGTTACTCACATAGTAACTCATGAGCGACGAATAAGTCAAAATCATTCACAATTGAATATGGCTGTCACACAGATTATATTTCGCAGCTCAACACATCAATTCTCTTATAGATGGAAGCTTTGTACACCGTTGAAGACAATAATTGAGCGATCAACAGCAGGTAAGGGTACAATATTTGGATGATATAATATCCACCGGAACATTGCGTACCGTTGTTTCAGCGATGACATCATACACCAATTAAAAATTTTATCGGAACAATAAAAAGATCATCTAATACGCGCCACTTATCGCTGTGTCAAGTAGTACTAGAAAGATTCCTTCACAATTTCTGTCTCATGTGGTGATGTGGAATGCCATCTGATATAGCGGTGTGCTATATAAGATTGAATCACCGCCGGCCAGCTTCCATACACTTTGCCGTGGGTCGAGCTGGTGTGGGCGAATATAGGCGACACACGAAACCACCTTTCTCCTTTATAACTTTATTTTATAAATTAGTTTGCACATTAGTCTGTTGTGATTGAGGGTAGGCGAGTGACTTTCAGCCTCCGCACATCCGACAGACAACATATATGCGTAAAACATGCGGATGAAGAATTTCCACCTACAATTGACAGCATTAGCAATAATGACCGACGAACCTGATAGGGCTAATTAATGCATCGACGGTTCAGCAGCATTATGCAAACGCACATGCCAGCGTGAAACTTATGCTAGGCACTCAAGCCCAAACAACCGTTAGTTTCTCATTGGAATCGACGAAGATGCAATACATGTTTATGGGGAATCTAATAGCAATGCTACTTGATTCAGATGACGACAAATACGTCATAACTGGTGGTCTCAGGCTAGAATCCTCTTAGATCGTCATAACTATTCGATAGATCTCCTCCTCACAGCGAACAGAGTGCATGGATTAGTTACTTGGCTGATAATCGAGCCCAACATCAAACACATTCTGCCTCATAAACACGCAATGCTTGTCTACATTTCCGTCTGCCGCGCCTAATGCTAATTCAGTCTCTATTCTCTTAATGTAGGCCTTTCACATTCATCAAATTATAGTTTTGTACGCAGTGCTAGCACCTTTCTGGTTAAAGAAACGCACCACACTACTGTTACTTTGATATTGGTAACGGGCGAAGTAGCCGAGAGAACGGTGACATACACACACAGAGAGGGGGCTATCGATTCGGGTAGATTTGAGATACGTTAAGGCTTTGAGTGAATCCTTTGGAGTGAGATTTGAAATGGTGGTGTACACGGTGTTATAAGAATAAAGTTACGGTACTAGCAAATGGTCGGGAGTTAGAGTGAGAATATATATAAAAACAATAGTAGAAGAGGAGGTAACCGGATTATAAAGGCAATATGATTATGTTTATCAAATCAGAATCAAATAGTTCTTTTGTTTGTCGAGAAACCAGCAGGAACAAATCTCTGTCTCAATTTCCAAGGTCTTATTTGGCAGAAAGCAATACACTTTTGTGTCACAAACAGGTGATTGATAGCTGTCATAAATATTGCTCTTAACATGAAAGTAAAAAATCAACCCCACGATTTCATTTAGAATTGTGGCTTTGAAATGGAGATTTTATGCCGCATTAGGCGCTTACTCTCGAGGGTGATTCACCATAAAACTATGACTGATGCCGTTGGATTCTGATGGAAATGAACGATGATACCCCGGCGATGCCCGTAAATGTGGAAAAAGGGAGACAGGAACGTGACCAATATCAGACACTGAAGCGTAGTTGCAACTGGGTTAGGTATGTAATAGTTATGTGGGGCATACTATAGGTGCGAGCTGGTGTGGGACAGTAAGTAGCTAGAGCGGAATCAGTCGCTCCGTTGCTTTGGATAGTATTAGCATCAGTAAGGGATATTGGAAATGAAATCTGTTTAATTTTCTTTTATTTGGATATGCCCTTTGTAATTGCTCGATTGTCATTTATATTTAATGTAGATGGAATGTCAGAGGGACTAAAGCGAACCACGCGATGCCAATGTAATATAATGCAATAACCTTATTATCAATTACTCATCATGCTAGATTACACTCAAAATGGTGTAGATAGTGCTTATTCTTCATTCAACGCATGGTCGACATGATTAATATCAGTACAAACTGACATACGTTACCAAACGTTACCTGCCCGTTACAAAATTAAGATTGCTGCTGCTTAAATGCTCGTTTTCTAGAACTGTAAATACTAAATAAATTGCGAATAATTCTGCATGCATTTAATTCCTAAAACATCCACTATATACCAGTCAACATTGACTTACCATTGAGCATCATTCATATGCGTTGTCACTGGTTATCACTCGCAAAGTATTGCAGTGCCTCACTCTCTCAGAATACGATCATAGTAATTGATGTACGCTTAACGATGTATTCTTTGTTACTTTCAAGTGGCCTTTTACCATTTCATTTCAGTGCAAGGAACGTAACTAAACAGTGATTCTAACGGCTGGTGCTATGTTTAGTAGCCTAAAAATCGGACGAGGCTTGGTCAATGTACGGAGGAATTGTTTATATAGTCAATGATGTTGTATGACGATGTAATTGTATGGGTTAAATAAGATATTTTCAATGCAAATTATTATAACTTTAAACTTGGTTAGTACCCCTAACTCCCCGAATCATCTTTCTGGCGATTATGTTGCGTAATTAAGAGCTAGTATTTAGTTGTTTATTGGGACAGTTCACGTTTAAAATCTTTGCTTAACAAAGCGCCCAGAAGCTATCGCATTGCAGGTCTACATCGTCTTTTAAATGCTGTGTTAAATTGATGGCTACATTATTCGTCATACCACATTGGAAAATTTGTTGCGTCGCATCAATCCCACTTAAGCCCAACTTGATATTGATTGTATATGTATTATAGTAATTGTAGTATCCCACATGACGTGTAGAGACTGCCCGTAGATTTTAGAGTACATACGTGATGAATTGCGATGCTGATTAAATTTTGATGTTGATTAAATTCCATGCGGCTTCGATGTTGCGTCATTCATCATGCTCAGAGTAAAAAATCTCACAAGTGGATACTACAGAGCGGTGACCAGAAGTAAGCTAGAAAGAGCTTTTTGATTTGATCGTACTGATTGCGTCATAACTTTACTGACGATGCGAGGAACCGACTTTGTTTCATTGGGCGTGTGCAATACCGTCAATGCGTGTCGTTGTAATACAATACCAGCGCTAGAGTGTACGAGACAGCATGTATTTTCGTTT
>CM067353.1:10611498-10638998 GCA_034190875.2 Urechis unicinctus
ATTCAGACTTAACAAAACTTATTTGTCATGCGCTGCATAATAAACTCTTAGCTTTATTACTTGCAGTTATTGCAGATTTTGTCTCCCTTAACAAACACATGGCGATGTCAAAATGACGCATTTTCTCATGGAGTGCGTTTATTGGTGATAAGTTTCATAATAAGACATTGTTTTGTATCTTGGAAAACAATGGTGGTTACGTGGCTTGGATGTAGATTTTCCACACCTTGCATAACCTTACATTGGTCCATCAATACTTGGCCGACTAATGTGGGGAAAATAATATTTTATTAAATTGGCCACCACCTTGTGACAAAAATATCATTACAACTCGTAACATATTATTAGATTTCTAACAACCTGCAGGAGAGTGTATGGCTCGATATAAGTACGAATCACTGACTATAGTAAACATCAACAGCGTCTGACGTAATTTCAGTTTTTGTTTCCGTGGACAATAATATTATGCAGCACGTATTTCACTTGTTGGCATTTTTGTTAGGCAATGGACGAAGTCATATACAAAGTCACAAAATAACTCTTTTTTTCTATCAACATCTTGCGGAATCTGATAATATACACGATATCTGCATGGGATTGTTATGTGATAAGTTTGCTAACTACAGGTTGAATAACAATACTTCAAAGAGGGATTGGATTTTCAGTATGGTGAACTCCACAAATGGAGACAGATATTCGGACCAGCTTGAACAAATGCATTATGTAAACCTCCAATCATGTTATATATGCATATATATTATATATATAGATATATATATATATATATATATATATATATATATATATATATATATTATATATATATATATATATTATATTATATATATATATATATATATATAGTCATTCATACTATATCATCTTCCTATATTCATATCTATATACATCCTTTATATCTATCAATATAAATATATATCTATATATCTCTCTCTCTCTCTCTCGGTCTCTCCTCTCTCCTCTCTCTCTCTCTCGTCTCTCTCTCTCTCTCCTCTCTCTCTCTCTCTCTCTCTCTCTTCTCTCTCTATCTATCTATCTCTCTCTATTCTCATGCTCTCTCCTCTCTCCTGCCCTCCGACGCGCCCGGGTTGTACACTCTCTAATCTCTGCCGCCCTCGCTCGTGCTCCTAACTGTCCCCTCCTGCATTTTTTGTGCTGCTTATTTATCAACGCGGAATCCAACTAATTGTCATATTGTCGGCATACCACGTCTACTTAGCATTAATTACACATATGTCAACACCAATGCGTTAAGTACGTTTTATTAAACAAGTGTTTATAATAGGGGGATTAAATTTGGTAAAATCAGCGGTTTTAACAAATCATTGTGATCATTTACTGGGCAAAGATGAAAATTGATGATTTAAATGCAGCATCTTTAGGAACCACACCTTTGTCCCCAGTAGTGAGCAAATTATCATAAGCCATGACTTTATCGGCAATTTTACAGACATAATGGGGGATTCGTGTTACCTTCTCATACCATTGTGGTCGAACGAATCATTTATTGGCTACACAGCTCTGAAACAGCAAAATAACCCGACGAGGATCGAGACTGCATCACCTGATCCTATTATTATTCAATGTGCTTTTTGCATGTTCAAACGTCTACTGAAGAAGCGCAATCATCTACAGGAGAACTGTCAACGCAAAACCAATTCTTTGTCAATCCTTTGTTTTGAGATCTGCGTTGGCCATTTTCCGTTAAGTAATTGCCAGACGACACTTCAGTCTATATCGGTACGGGCATTTGTCCAACTGGGCTCAATCATAAATCATATACGTTTCCCGTTACACTAGAAGGCTGATTGTCTTATGATATAAATGATTCAAGCGTTTTTGATCTCGTGAATGATGATTTATTATGGTGAACTTGAATGTCGTTTTGTCTCAAATGGCAATACGGATAAATTGCTAGGCGTAATAAATCTCAAGCCATAAAATATGGCATATCCGATTCTGTCCTCCAAGAAATGTATTTCGTACAACCCCTACGCATGATATGTGTTGTATTATGGACGTCGATTTAATAAGAGCATGCAAAGAGCAATTTACCGGTTCATTGTTTGTTTATAGAAATGGCATTTTCACTGAGTATTATAAATCATGACATAATATCAGAATGACCCTCTGATTTGCAGACAAGTGAGTAAAACAAATTGTTTATTTTTGTGTGTAAGTGTAGAATATAATGACAGGGGTCATTTCTTTATTGACCGCCCCCCCCCCCCCTTGTTACAGGACTGTACCGTACCTATGATAGTATCAAAGAAGAAATAGCATGCCAAACGGCGGGATCTTATTTAAATGAGCGAGCGGGTAAGTGAGGGTGCGAAAGATTGGGCGCGTGAGTAAATGAGTCAATGAGTAAATGGGCGAGTAATAGATTGAGTTAGTTAATGAATGAGTGAATGAATGAGTGCGTTAATGACTGGTTAAGTGAGCACCTGAGTGAGTGACTGTGTAAGCGAGTGTATGTAGACCGAGTGAATGAGTGCGTGATTAAATTAATGAACAGCTAAAGTACGGTTTATATGTATTTAAGATTCTGATGTCGTCTCATTCATACAACGCTATTTGGAAAAGTGTTCTGGATGCTTGGGGTGGTACAATCCAATACATATTCATTTTAACTTTGTAATCAGAATTCTGGAATCGCTGGTATTTCGTACCCCGGAGTTGCAGATTAGTGAACGTCCCTCGACCCTGGGGGTTTGCTTCTCTTCACCGCCTCAGAGTATGTGTGCAATACATGTGGCCAGGAACTCTAACCGGAAATCCGTTTTCCAAATTGGACAATACTAAGTATTTTACGTGGCCGGCCAATCAACGCTCTTGAGCCGCGTTCGCGCTTGACGCCCCATAACTTCAGCGTAACAAAGATGACGTAACAGCAATGTGCGTTTAGAAACCTGGCCACAATTACGCAGTTTTCTAGGTTATCTGTCACACGACCCTTAAGCGAGAGATTTGTTGCAGTCAGGGTGTAGAGGCGCGAGGGAATGGGAACCTAGACTTGTTGCAGATAGATACTGAAAGTTATTTCAACTATGACAACCACTGAATTACCACTGCATATTTAATAATAAATCTCACCTTCTTCGCTAACAGCCAGCGATGAAAGCCGATATTACTCTTAATAAGAAGCCCATACGGTACCAGGGACCCTAACGTTTAGGTACAACATGTATCGTACTATATTGCGAACGTAACTAGAACTCTGCAGTTGGCGTGCGGTATACGCAGTTGCATTGAACCTTTGATGTATCCATAAATGAAAAAAATTGAACTCACAAACTTAAATTCATGTAAGTAGAATATTAGCTGCCGAGTTTTGTGGGGAATGAGATAAGATCAGCTGATACAAGTATGTGAGACAAACTCGTGAATTAAGTGGAAAATTCAACGGAAAAGACAGGGAATGCGGTCTGCTTTACACTTTAATGATATCGTCAGAAAGGTACAGGTATATTTATATACTTAGATTCCATGAAAGCAGCACGTTGCCGCTTTCCTTGTTTTTGTATGAGAACAAAATTCACAAAAAAAGAAGTTGTTAGCAAAGTTTATAATTAATTACTGGAACAAATACTCTTCTTGATAAATTGTTAAAGTATCTGCTGGCACGCATCCTATTGGCCTAGCATCTCTGCAACAACACCGCAGGAACGAATTAAAAAAGGTTCAAATATATCGCCAGTTACACGAACTATATCAACCTAGAATGATCATAATGTATACTTTGACGTGGCCTCACCTTGCATAGATTCCTACAAGCGGTTTTTCCATCGAAACGGTTAGCCGAACCTCCGCAGCCAGAGTAGGTGAACTTTTTGCACTTGTTGCTACCAGAGTGGTAATAAAACTTTTGTTGCGATTCGTCGCAGTAACCGGGGGAAACAGGTTCCATACACTCGGCTGTGTCACAAATCAATCATATATTTAAACCCACGTTGCATATCCTTACCAAACATCTTGCTGTTGTTTTTTATGTCGACAAATTGATTATATGGATGGGCTTTTTTTTCTTGCAAAGAATATCCGTGATAGCGGTTCGAATATGTTTATCTTAACGTGCTTTGATCGTCAAGTAGTGAGCCTCACGACACAACTAGAGAGCTAACGAGATACAAAACTGAAAGGGATCTCGCGTAGATTCAGCTCATAGTACGTTCGTTTCATATGAGAGTCCATTGACTTACCCGGGGGTTCAAAACCTGTGCAGGATGCATAGCACTCGTCTTTGCTGGCGAAATTGTTTAAGTTTCCCACCCTCTCCTTTGTATGTGAAAGCTAGGCATTTACATTTGTCCTTGTTGAAGAAAAATCTTCCCTCAGATCCACTGCCAACCCCTACATCCTTAGGTAAGCCGCAAGCAAATGAAGCATCTGCGGACAAAATAATCGAAATGAGCTCATGGAATGGTATTTTGTGCAGCTTCACGAAAATGCACCTGTATTATATGCAAGCAATTACCGCGGCATTGACCATCCACCATGATTGCGGGGGCATCGCAATAACAACCTCGGACTCCATCTTGCAATTTACACTGCTCAAGTCCTGTGCATGGCGTATTAGTGCAAGAGAGTGCTGCCCCAGGAGAATTACATGTGCACGTTTGGCTGCAGTCGTCTTTCACGAAAGATGTACCGACCTAGATTTCAAAGGACGCTCATTGTCATTGATATATATTCAGTGTAATTTGAGAGCAGCGTGGTTCATTTCACAATATTATCATCGTTCCACGTTGTACCTACCGCAACAATAACGCCTTGATCTGGATCCTGACATCCGCAAGAGCTTTGTGAAATACATTTTTGTCCATCAAACACCTTGCCACTCTCACAGAAGCAACCAGCTTCACACACACCATCAGGTATGGCCACAATTCGTCCCCTCTAGATCCGAACAGGTGGGCATGCATGGGTTTTCCACACGTCTTATATGTCATTCCACTTGGACAGTCCAATGCTGGGAAGACAGTCATTCAATCAAGATAATCATTTTGATCGGCTTCATAAAGAGTATTATTTCAAATCAGAACGAATTATGGACTTACGACAAAAACTATTTGTTCTCCAGGAGACTTCCATATCATTTTGGTTCATGCATTCGTCAGCGAGAGCTTCACCAAATGTACATACAATATTGTCAAATATCTCCAAGGAACATGAGTCGAAGACACAGTTGTCAAAATGGACTTCTCGTTGCGCTGGTGTCATGGCAGCCAAACAATCCTGCGTGAGAAGGTAAACAATGTTGCGATGATTTTGTGGACAACGTTACCAGTTTCAAAAATTTCTTAATCTAATCAAGCTTATATTGGCCTATATTCACGTTCTTGCGTTGTTTGCACGGTAAATCAACGTTAATTATCAGGACTTTATGCAATGCGTCTCACTTTGAATGGGCCATTGGTGTCTCGTAAGATGTTACAATGTTCTTCTGCCTTAGTATGGCTTACTGTCGTACAACCAGGAGGGGTGGGTGGTGTTGGGCACTCCTTGGCACAGGTTGAGTCGCTATCCAATGAGTGAGTCCACGATGTTCCCATGACGTTGAGGTCACGTGTCTGCAAGTGAATTATATCAAACACCAGTGACTATTGGTTGTGTTAATGTAAAGCATTTGCATTTGGGATAACCCCAAGCATGAGCTGAATTTGGGTTGGTAAAAAAAATGGCCAAAAAAAGTAATAAACATACCACTTGACCAGTGACAGCTGATGGATACTTGTCCATGCAAAGATCTGAAGGTCCAATGGTCCAGTCGTTATTGGGGTCACCGTTGGCGTCGCCACAGATTCCACACACCTTGCCAGCCTGGCTGGCTGTGATAGAGACATAGACGGCGTGTACTCCGTCATACTTAACGCGGATACCACCCTCTTGTGTGACGTACTAAACTCATATGAAAACAGACAATCACGTCTTAATATCAGAAAGCAATCAGTCACTCTTATTTGAATACTAACTCTATAATGATTGTACTTACCACATTACCAAATGTGCTTGAGATTTGAACATTATCATTGACTTTGTAAGGACTGCCATGAATCTGACCGCCATTTACTGTTACTACTCGCCCTTTGTTGATCACGATCACCTAAAGAAAAGACATTGCGTATTTTTATTTCATAGCTAAGGAGAATCATATTTATTACATATGACATTAATTCATTATTCATTAAACTCACATCGTTGTCGATCATAACTGTGACCTCTCGTACGTAAGACACAGATGCAAAGGGATGATCTTTACGATAATTAGCGATGACCTCAGTTGTTGCTTCGCCAGAAGGAACACCATTTGCGCAGTTGTCCCTCATCAAGGTGTACGAACACGAACCCATAAAGTGCAGCATGGGTCCTTGGTCAAAGCCTTGACAATGAGGGTCACCGGTACAGCCACAGCTAGCAATGCGACCTGTGAAATGATTCAAAGACTACTTGTCGCAATGAAATGGATCAATGCTTGTCAATCTAAATACTGATTCACGATTCTTGTCAATCAATCTGAATTCATAATGTGGTGATTGTGAGGCGGTGAAAAATGGATGTTCTACGGCTGATGTGTACCCCAGGAAAATTCGTATTTTCTGGACGAAGTAAGGCCAGGATAAATGGACAGACTGTGGCTCATACGTTGTTACTAAATTTTCAAAGAATTGTTTGTGCCTCTAACCAGCCTTGATTTTGTCTAAATGCACCTACAATTTATAACTCAAGGTCATAATGTGATGGGAAATAAATGCCAAACTCACCGTCACAAGCCAGTTCTTGGTACACGTACCACATATCTCCATCAAGACGAACATATTCTGAATCGCGACCATTCAATGAACAGTCTTGACTTCTTTGTCTGAAGTCGATTGCGCGACAGTAAGGCTCGGCCATGCAGGCAGCTCTACATGCTTCAAGGTTGCTCGTCTTCACTACTCTCACGTTGAAACCAGTTAATGCTACACGGTTGGCAACGTTCTTCCATACGCATGTTGATGGTCTCACTGGTTAATCACGAAACACAATGGAGAAGAGCAAACATCATTGATCTGCACTTTCACTCTATTTGTGCCTTTTGTCGAATAACAGAATAGTAGTGACATTTTCTTTTTATCATACTCTTACAAACCTTCACACGCCAATTCATAATAGACATAATTGCGGTCATAGTCGAGTTGCGCCACTTCCTCTACGTTCTTGTTGTTGAGTGAGCAGGAGCCATCCGATCTCAGGTCAATCGATTTACACCCGGCCGTTCTCTCACAGGCGGCCTTACAGCTTGCTAGACTCTGTCGGTTCAAAACTTGAATGTTGTGACCAGATAAGGCCTTTTGGTTGGTTGGACCAATCCAGATGCATCCAGCATAAGCATTTGGCACTAGAAAATGAGTTCACACACATGATTGTCCTAGCATGTGAAGGCAGAAATCCAAACATCACACAGATACTATAAAATAATAAAAACGTATAGGAAACGATTCGTCACTGATATTGGTGCGATTGTCAATTACAATTAAACACTACGGTATAACCAATTAGCGAATTCGTGATTTACACCCTAGTTTTATATTGCGCAATGACCGTCGGACATTTGCTGCAACTCGAATATCCAAAAATTAGTTTTGAGCTTGGTTTCGAGTGGTTTTATATTGGTACTTACCTAAGTAGAGAACAGCAGTGAGAAACAATGCAGCCTTCATGGTGTCAGCTAGGTGTCTCTGACCAGTTTTGGCAAGAATTGAAATTCTGCCTATTTATAGAGGTACTAATAATCTGTTGCGGCGATGCTATGTGACAAGAGCGCCTAATATGACGCATTATATTATGTAATTGTACATGAACAAGTCATGTTGGCAAATAATTTTGTTGAACATTGCGTTAGAAGCGTCGTCGGGGTGTTATGGTGGGTAGGGTGGACCCGGAAGCAGCTGTTGCAATGAGAAATTCTGACAATTCGGCCCATTAAGTATTCAACGAGCATCCAATATACAGATGTTACAGTCATTAATGATAGTATAGTCAATCTAATGGTCGTAACATAGTGATAGGGTTGTCATACGGTAGGGGAGGGAGGCACATGGTAGCAGCTGCAGCATTGGACGCATCTGAGAATTCTGCCCATATTATATTAACTTTTATTTATTCAACCAGCATGCAATATTACTTTATAGCATTTTATTATATACCTCTGCAGATGTGACAGGACAAAATGATAATCTAGTCAAACGTCCGTAATATGACGTTATAAACGTCTGCTGAATTTAGTCCAAGCACATTATCAAGTATTTTCCTTAATTCAGTTGAGTTGAAATGCTATCCGGTCATAAATGATAGATTGAACATTGTTAGTGCTAAATGATATGTCAAGTGTAATGGCGCAGCCAGCAGCACAGCCCTAATAAAATGATAATATGAGAATGCAAGATTTGTAGATAAACAGCGAGTCATAATTTGTCATGTTTCAGTTGTCGTCATCATGCTCACTAATCTACGAACAGGATCTTGTTGTTACTTAGCAATATGGTGGTTGCTTTTCAGTTGCTAGTTACTGATACAATAAGTAACAAAAAATCGTGGAACAAAACAAACGTGAGATTTTCGGGAATTATCCCTTCTCGTGGCGTACGAAATGTGTGACTGGTTGTAGAATGTACTCATCTAAATGTGCTGGTAAAGTTGGTTTGATTGATTTTCCCCAAACCAATGTCTTAATGGTATGCTTTATAACGATTGGGGTATATACATGTATATAAATATATGTGAAATATATATATATATATATATATATATATATATATATATATATATATATATATATATATATATATATATATATATATATATTCATATAAGTACATATATATATATAAAAAATATATATATATATAGACCATATATATATATATGTTTATATATACATATTTTATGTATGTATGTACATATATATCTATTTATACAAATATTCATATCTCATGTGTATATATATACCTGCATTTGTAAAAATATATTCATATATATATATATATATATATATATATATATATATATATATATATATATATATATATATATATATATATATATATATATATATATATATATATATATATATATATATATATATATATAGATATATCTATATGCATATTGAAATATGCATGACTGTGTGAATCACTAACCTATTTAGCGCTGCAAGCAACACATGTTCCAGTCCAATTACCCAATCAATTATGTCACGGAACGAATGTATTCCGTATACCTTTCCTAACTGCGTGTAACATACTGCACATCGAGGCCTCATCAATTCAATATGTTAATTATACTAATTAACTCTAGCTGAATAATCTCTTTGGCTTACGTCAGTGGTTATGAGCTCAATATTGTTAAGCTCAGAACGTCAATGTCAAACTTTATATCAAGTTCCGACGTTGCCCCTTTCTTTTAATTGTCGTCCGAATATCATCGTCGGAATGTGACCCATATGTAGCGCATGTCGATGATTTGTTTCATGGAATCCGCCAAGGCTTTTGTTTATAATCGAATTGACCTAACCGCATCGCTGCTATAAATATGACCGCTTTGTCGGCAGTTCACTGAATTCAGGCATACCCCAATATGTCTCAGGACACCACCCCTTCAGAGGATGCCCTTTCAACTGGTCTTTTCAATCGACATGTGGTACCAGGTATTAGGGTTGCTTGAACAGATGACGGCGGCAATCAATGTTGCAGAGCATGATCCGATTTAGTGATGTTACTTTGAGGGCGATAATTTTAAGTGTTTCGCATTTTTACGTTTTATTCGATGCCCGAACTCCAAAGTTAAAGAGACTGCTCAACCCCATATTTGTAACGAGGTTGCCTAGCAAACTGCTTGGCAACCGCACCTTGGAAACTAAATGTTTGAAGTTTTCAGGCTTTCAGTCGGTACGCAGCGAAAAAGCCCAATTTATCTGTCACTGTTTGCCATTAGGACATCGACAATAAATATTCATACAAGATATCGGCACAAGGTACAGATATTTTTTGATAGAAAATTTGCAGAAGTATCATGGATGTCACCTAGTGCATTGACACAGCTCATGGTGTCCGGGACGACACAAGGTGCGTAAACACAGCTCATGGTGTCAGGGACGTCACCAAGTGTGTTAACACAGCTCATGGTGTCAGAGACGTCACCAAGTGCATTAACACATCTCGGGGTGTCAGGAAATTCAGCAAATGCAATAAAACAACTCTTGGCAGAAAAAATTCTTGGCTTTATGCTGAAAGTAAATGAAATTAAAAAACGATGCCATGATTTGCGTTAATGCACTTGGTGTCGTCCCTGATAACTTGAGCTGTGTTGATGAATTTACCATGAGCTGTGGGGATGCTTGTGATGTCAAATCGCATTGACGCAGGAGCGCCATGTTGTCACACTTCATGAAGGCTTTTCTTTGCTGAAGAGATATCGAAACCAATTTAAGATCTGTATTGTACACTATGTCTTATAAAATACACAATACGCTCAATGGACTGAAGCCCTAAAGCAGCGTAAGTGGTAGTGACGACGAAGCCTCCTAGATGGGACATATTTCGAAACGGTCGGGCGATGGCTAGACACATCTGTTTAATGTTTTGCGGACAGCATCACATTATTCGAGATAATCAGTGCAAGGCTATATACGCTCCACCTCGAATCAGGGTCTTAGCCAGGATATGAAAACCGCCCGAATTATGCTCCAATCGACCGTGCACAATGTACGCCAGTCTTCTAGTTGTCATTATTCCTTCAATCCTCGCACAAAAGTTAATCATTTTAGAGAAGGTATACGATCGACATGGACTGGGACCGTGTTTTGCGAGGCGGCGAAGCAGGCCGTAACTCCATTTACCATCGTTTAAGTATTATGGCGCTGATTAAATCACATGCGTCTTAGGAAGCGTTATCAAACAGGACAGTATTTATTTTAATCGTTGATGAGCGACCAGCGTGCTGCGTCGCTGTTTGTCTTTAAGTGAGCTGTTTAAACTGGCTTGGCTGATTCCTTGTATCTGGCCTGGGAGGCGCGTGGACGGGCTGACGAGTAGATGGGTGGACGGGCTACAGGGGGAAATTCCAGCCCGTCACAATTTACGACTTACCCTTCCAATGGACGGGTGGACGGGTCTCTGGCTAAGACCCTGCCTCGACTGCGTATTACCACCCGGACTCGTTAACAGGAGCAGCCTCGCATAAGCTGTTCTCAGGAACTAAGCCCAATAGTAGAACTCGAAGAAAAATGAAACATTCAGGGCAATCTTAATGAACCTTTGACGAGTGAGTGTGCATCTTTGATTAAGTATGACAGTGCCAATATATAAATATATATATATATATATATATGTATATATATATATATATATATGTAGATATACATATATATAAGATATATATATATTATATATATATATAGGGATATATATATAGATAGGGGATATATATAGACATCTCATATATCTATTCTCTCTATATAGAGATATATAGATCTATCTATAGAAAACCTCTCTAGATATATCTAGAGATAAGTAGATATATATATTTATAAGATCTTTCATATATATATCTACATATCTATATGTCATCGGTATATTAAATCTACAATAATAGATATCTTTAGATATACTATATATATAGTTTCTTTAAATAGATTCTCTATCTCTCGTTTTTATCTATATACTCTATATATATATCTCCGTATTCAATATCTATATATATATCTATCTATTATCCGTCTATAAATCTCCTCTCTCTCTTCTCTCTGTATATATCTCCCTCTCTCTATCTATCCCGTCTCTATCCTATCTCTCTATATATCTATATCTCTCTATCTCTATATCTCTCTATATATATGTATATATATATATACGAATGCGACCATTTTGGACATTTAGCAAAAAAAACCGACCATTATGGGACAATGGAGGCAACAAAACATATAGTCAATGTGATGATTATTTCTTGTTTCTGTTGGTCTGTCGGTAGCATGTTTCGGTTTCGCAAACTTATATTGGATTTTTTTATTGTTTTATTAAACTTATATATATTTTGTGTACAAAATGGGTGTTTCAAAATAGTTCGGGTATAAGGGACATGTAAAAAACCAACTATTTTGGAACATAGCAAAAAACCAACTATTTTGGGACATAACAAAAAACCGACCATTTTGGAACATCACAAAAAAACAACTATTTTGGTACATAACAAAAAAACAAATCATTTTGAGATATCACCAAAAACCTATTATTTTGGCACATAACAGAAACCCAAACGCTCTGGGACACAACAAAAACCAACCATTATGCGACAGTGTGGCGGGATTTAAAAGTCTTTCTTCCCTGTCTGTATGGCGGGTAATCTTAATTTGAAATGATAATAAGCGATAAAATCAACGTGCAGTTAAGGGGCAATGCATGTTTAATTAACGACGATTCATTTATTTCACATTGAAAGAAGTACTATCCAACGTAATTCAAACATGGAGCAGCAAAGGCTCTATATGTCTGGCGCTTTCGAGTGCGTGGTCAGGTACATGAATAAATATATCTACACCGAGATACGCACACTGTGAAACTGAAAGTCCTACAGGAACTCGTGGGATGGAACACGCAATATGTGTCGAGAGTCTGAATATGAACTTGACAGGGGTCGGCTTTGTTATCATTGAGAAAACACGAACATAGTTCAATATCATTCCACATTCTGTCCGAGACATGTACGCTCCGCCGCTAAGTGATCTTCGATGTTTCAAGCGAGGTTAATCCCAATCTTGCACACACACCGCATAAAGATCATCCTCTGCTACTAATATAACAACACTGATGTAGTTATAGTAATAGACGATTTATATAAATCCCTCTGGCTCCCACTCTTATGCTCGATATGGTTGTTTGTTTGTCCATGGAGGCGTCTCCGTGGTTCATCATAACGCTTAATCATCCAATGTAGCTCACAGAGAGGCATGCTGCTCTAGTACATAGAAATATACACTAATTACTTAATGATAACCGTACTATGTTATCTGTATTATTTCTGATTATATCATTTGCTCTCGTAATACATTCATAGTTCTCCCTAGAGAACAGGTTTCATATGGCCATAATTTGTTTGAAAGGGGTTGGATTTTAAATGCAGGTAACACAACATTAATACCACAGCTATGGAACAAGTAAGGCTACTGGTACACATAATTTTAACATTGAGGCCATGGGTAAACAGTTTAAAAATCGTTTTTAACTGTCAAAAGCTATGATCAAATATTGTTGCACCATTAACTGGGCAAGTGTAATACTGTCTATAAACTATATAGTGATTAAAAAGATCAGTTGTTTGACAATTATGCATGTTTATTGACATTTCAAGCATCATTAAGAGTTTGTGGCACATTCATTTGGAACCAGCACTGCTCATTACAATTATGCATAGTTAATGGCATTTCAAGCATAATTAAGAGGTGGTACAAGGCCCATTGAAACTTGAGCTGCTCATTCATATTTTTTTCCCAGTAGTGACCTTCCCACTGGCAGCGGTGACTTAAGAACTTCTTTCTTCCCTGAAACAATCAACATGTACACATATTAAGCAAATTACTTGGCACCACTAATCCAGAGATAACAGTTCTATTATTCAACCAAATGATGTGTGGTTCAGATTGATGGGTCATCCCACAGAATGTTAGGTAGTGTTCCTTGCTGGTACAGCTATAACCTACCGTTTGTCTGATTGAATGGTGTAGAACAACTCCAGGTGTCAAAGTGAGGTTGTGTGTGAGGGTAGTGTCCAATGAATAGTGTCACATGCATTCTGCATATGATGGTGACCATAAATGTTTTACAGACTAAAATGCTGTTGAACACAAGATTGCAGCACCTCAGCAGGTTTTAGATTGACCAGGACATCTTCAGATAGATGCACCCAACAATAAGAGAGATTATTTTAGAGCTACACAGATTGTATATTTATTACAACTTTTGTTATAATCTGTCTGCAGTGTAATGCTGAGAATAGAAGATATAACTTACTGATAAAGCATCAGATAAAGTTACTTAATTATTAGATAAGATAAGATAAGATAATTTATTAGCCCGATTCAGGAATTTGCTTTACAGTCTACAAACAAACACTGACATATGGTTACATACGAGACATTATACATAGACACAGTGCAGGCTAATTAGACATTATTAAAAACATGAATCGAGTATGGCACAAAACTATGTTGATATCGTTTTGTGCGGCATGAGATGGCTCTCAGCCTCTTGTTTGATCTCATGGTTGTATATGAGCTATTCAGAGGGTGATCATCGTTGGACATTATGCTTTCCACTTTTCTAACTACATAGTTTACATACAACATATCAATACTACAAATATCTTGACTCATCAACTTAGCAGCTTTTCTGCTAATTCTGTTTAAAATATATTGTTGCCTTTACTTGTACCAGACCACCAGGTGATAAAATTGCAAGTTACAACACTTTGAAAAATGGCTTTGTAGAAAAGTTGAAGAATAATATTATTAACACCGAACGATTATCTATATTCAGAGACCATGACAGTTGGTCGTCAATGATGGTGCCTAGATATTTATAGGAGTGAACAATCTCAGCTTCTGACCTTTCGATGTTTAGTTGCTTATGGCATCTTTGATTATTTCTGAAATCGAAAACTAATTCTTTGGTTTTTTGACATTTAGAAGTAGATTATGTACATTACACCATTCAATAATGTCTTTCACTTCATTGGTATAATCCTGCTCATTATCCTGTGATATTAAGCCTATGACAGCAGTATCATCAGCATATTTTAAGATGTAACAATTGTCATGTTTAGAAATGAGATCATTTGTATAAAGTATAAATAGAACGGCTGAAAGCACACAACCCTGTGGTGAACCAATATTTAACACAACTACAGATGATATTTTTCCGTTCACATATACATACTGCTTCATTTCCTCTAGAATAAATTTACATATATTAGTGGAAACATTGAGATCAATCAATTATGAAACATTACATGGCAGTGCATGACTAATCTAGAAGCTTAAATAACAATTCAGCCTACACCACAATTGTGCAACAATTGTATATCATATATGACATCTACCATAAAAGAGATACTGGGAATGATCTTTCTGTCAAATTTATCCTCATTAAAACAATATATTCTAAAGTGTATATACAATACCTGGGAGTAGTTTCCTTAGACTTGGGATCTGAATGTAACTTCTGAAGGCAAGTTGTAGAGCTTGGGTCTGCCTTGTATCCCATTAGAAGTGGTCTGCATGTGCATTGATGTATTGTTTTCATATTTCGCTATTAGTTTCTAGTTATAGCAGACTTGTAATGACTTTCATAATATAGCACAGGCCTTTATAGACCATGCAGTGGGTAGTGTCTTGAAATATGAAGGTAACTTAACTAGAATTCATTTATAATGCAAAGAAGCCTTTCGTTGGTTGATACCTTGTCACTAGTTTACAGACCACAAAGGAATGAAAAATACTCACTTGTATCTTTCATGCATGTTCTGCTCGAGACATCCTAATCTGACTCAGAGTCACTAGAAATCAAGTTGTTTTTGTTGGCATCTTTAAGTCTCGCGTCTACAGGGCTTTTTGTTTTAGTCAGACTTGTGGCATAACTGGTACTTGCTTGGGCTGCTGGTTCAGTATCTTATGAACAAAAGCACATACATTTTACAATATGCATTGAAAAATTAATATAATTGACACATTACAGACTATGCATTAATTCAGATGTAAACAATGAGAAACAATGTTTGTATCACTGCATATTTCTGCCATTGCTTCACATTTGTTCATAATTATGTGACCTGCATAATATGTGAGTTTTCAGAACCATCTAATCGATCATTTGATGAAAATCGGACCATGTTCCAAAAATGTTGGTATGGTTGTGGTACAAAATTGAAAAATACTTCATCAGACAAGCAAACAAACCGACTGTGTCAAGGCAATCCATTTGTGCCAAGTACACGCCCACTTTAGCTATGGCCAATTCAGGCAGTGTTCTCTGATAGGTTCCCAAGTTAACATCTGACATAGGTACCTATATTAATGAAACATATATGGGTAGATTTTTGGAAATATACATATCTGGTTGGTTCAGAATAGAATTTCTTCCATATTCACAGTACATGGGCCCAATCATAAAATGTTGCCACACTAACTTATAGGATACCTTTCAACGGTCAGATCACATAATTCAATGCCAGGAAACTTATGTGAGGCCACATCAGCTGTTCAGATGAGAACATTCAATATTATCTACTGTCAAATTACGTAATAATCATAGTCATGGTGTTTATAGCACAGATGCTCATTAATTATGCAATTAATAGTTATGCAATTCTGAGGCTGTTTAATTTAATGACTGGTGTTATTTGTATTAGGTGACCCTCTGGTGATATCTGACACTTTCAAGTCTGTGTTTGCACCATCAACTTATTCCCTCTTTTGATAGACCATTTCATTGGCCATTGCTTGGATAGGCAACAGCCAAATATGTATGTGATGTTGTGAATTCAAATTGATATTTGGTCATAACATCAGACAACCTCTTTACAATTTAGATCCAACATCAGAAATATGACTACCCCCAAGTATAGTTTATGATTGCAATCTGAGGACCTGTTGACCGTTGAGGTCTATCATATTAAGATAATTGGCAATAGTTAAGTTTATGAACCACCAAGTGACAGTGTATAAGCAGCCACTGATATGTGTTGATCAATTTATAAAACCTACCATGCAAATTATGCAGGCCAGTTAAAACCATCAATGGTGCTGCAACATTAGTCCCTTCAATCACAACTTGCCAAACAGCGCAGTTCCATACACATTATGGTGATATCTGACACCATATCTATCTTCATGGCAGAA
This sequence comes from Urechis unicinctus, assembly GCA_034190875.2. NCBI lineage: Eukaryota > Metazoa > Annelida > Polychaeta > Xenopneusta > Urechidae > Urechis > Urechis unicinctus. The sequence goes on from CM067353.1 coordinate 10,628,447, forward strand.
GCCTAATGAAGGGAGTGAAGGGAAACCATTAGCTTCGACAGTCGAGATTCCCAACACAAGTTTCCAAGAACATTTGTGGGTTCGCGTTAAGTTAAGAGGCCAGGAGGAACTTCTTCTCGGTTGCATCTACCGCAGCCCCCGATCCACAGCGGACAATAACACCAGCCTCTCATGCCTACTCCATCAAGCTTCAAAACTGAAGCCCACCCATCTAGTGATAGTCGGTGACTTCAATTTGAGAGAGATCGACTGGGATACTTGAGTTGCAAATGCACCAGTAACCCACCACTCCCAACAGTTCCTCAACACTGTCCAAGACATCTTCTTGACTCAGCATGTCTTGGAGCCAACCCGCTTTCGTCAAGGTCATAGGCCAAGCATACTGGACCTGATACTTACCGAAGAAGACATCATATCCGCCTTCGAGTATAGCCCCCCCCCCCCCCCCCCCCCCCCCCCCCCCCTATGGAAAAGTGATCACATATGTCTCAAGTTCAACATCATTTGCTACCCCACGCCAGCAGTCTCCGACCAGCGCCGTTTCAACCTAAATAGGGGGGACTACCCTGGCTCACGGGCATGCTTCAAGCAGTCGACTGGGACACTGAACTCGACTGTCCAAGTGCGCAGCAAGTCTGGACCCGTCTTGCCCAACACTTCGATACCGCCACCACCGAATGCATACCCCGCTCAGCCCCCAAGCGCTCTAGGAAGCAGTTGTACACCACCCCCGAGGTCGATCGTATGCGGAAAACCAAGAAAGTCCCATAACCAATCTGACCATGTTAGCTACAAAAAGGTCAGGAATGCACTGCGATCGCTCTCCCGTCGACTCCGTACCGACTTCGAACGCCTTTTTGTTGATGACGCGAAACACAACTCAACGTCCATCTGGACCGCCCACCAATACGACCTTCCGTCCGACCCCTGCTCCCTCCCCCCGGGCATGCCTCCAGCAGTGGTTTATAGTCTAAACGCCCAGATTGGACCTACAGGCTCTAGCCTTATTCCCAACATATTACTATTACTATTAATCGTTAAAATTATTAGGTTGATGTTTCATAGTCAAGTTTTCTTTGCATTTACATATCACCGAACAGTCTTAGCTGAAATAGCCAAACAAGTCTGTCAAACAACAATTTGCTTTTCAACCATCCAACAGTATTGAAACGAATGCTGCTAAGGCCTAAATTGTCGATCAGTTGACAGCGGTCGTTCCGTCAAAGGAATTGGGTCATGGATATAAATTCGGTCAGGGAAGGGGTAAAAGGCGGATTAGGTAATACAGAACCCGCAGTAATAGAGATGGTATATTATTTTACCGACACAGCTTCTTTTCCGTCCATGCCAGAATGTATTTGTTGGGAAATCCGTATTTAACAACAAATTTCTATGCTTTCCGCGAAGTCACGAGGAAGCAGTCTAATGTAGAGTTATTGTTTACGAGTTTCGTAATTTATGAAATGTCATTATTAGCCGAAATACTGTAACAATCGTATCATTCTTATCCAGGGCTGTGATAAAATAAGTTAAATTTAATTCTAATAATCATTATTTATCAGATTGGCAATTTTATGTAACTTGACTTTGGTAATCGCCTGCTAGTTGTTCGCTCTATATTTCGCCGATCTGTCGTTCATCTTGGGTCAAAGTTCGAAGCCAGATTATCATGGCTAGGGTCAAAGAGTGAATTTGGTAGCTTCGATCGTAGGAATGGGTTTTTATATCAAGTGTTTTGTTATTATATGGTATTCAATGATCCAACAGTGTGTTGAATACTGTGTGAATAATGTATATTTGGCAGTTTGTCAAGAAGGTACTTGACTTTTACTTTTACGGTCGCACTTGATTATTTGTTTGGTCACATGACCATACAGAAAGTAAAACAGGGGCGGGGTCATTGAGAATAAGACCGCATATGTAGACTACGTGAGTTCCATGGATGGATCAGGGGTTATTGAATGAAGTATTATACGGGAAATCATTATAAAAGCTTCTGAAGTACTGACCAACAATATCTTTTGTCCGGCATCACTCATGGATTCCCTATTATTAATGACATGCCCCATCACCAGGTAAACACCAATAACTACAAATCCGCCCTTGCAGCACATCCCGAGGTAAAGACATATACTACGAGAAATGGCATTCAATCGACATCTCCGACTACACCCTCAGCCTCCCGCTCGACAAGGCACAGGCCTTCAAACAACTTCTGCAGCAATTTCGCACAAAACGCCAGCCTCTCTAAAGCGGTTGCAAAGCCTCGCCGGCAAACTCCAATGGGCTACGCACGTCGTTCATGGCGGTAGGATTTACCTGCAACGCGTGCTGGCTACCATACGCAAGCTAATAAACCCCTCACACAAAGCACGAAGCTGAAATAAATAAAAATGTTGACCTAGCTCATACATTGTTATCATAATAATGTGAACCACTATGCTTACAACTGCAGAAAACGTCAAATGTTCTAGTGTAGACTTGAGGCAATAAAACCTGGGGAATGGGGAACACTGTTACTGATAAATGAAATAATAAGTTACTATTCTTTTCCCATACGACATGATGACTTATCTGTCAGACCTGCAAAATGAATATTGAAGAAATTGTATTAACACTATGTCCCACCTGCGAAGTCTGGACACATAAGCTCGTTCAATCAAATTGCACACTTGACCATTTAAACTCAAATATGCACCACAGTACTAGACTTTGTTTGAAATTTGGGGATCCGACGGAGCACATGTGACCCAATTTGTATTACCATCGGACATTAATTGACGGTTTTATAGGCGCTCAAAATATTCATGAAACTTATGTAGTCATTCAGACCGATACCACGATTTTTTGACATGAGGTAAGGGCAAACGCGGCGCCGATCTCGTTTGGACAGGGCTGTTTTTGGGCCGTTTGGTAGTCTCATGTAAATGACCACTGACAACAAACGATGCAATGATACATTTTGTTCTTTTAATATAACGAGACCATAAAAGTTGTCGATTGTGCCGCTTAAACACCGGATAACTCTCCGAAACTCGAATAACTTTAAGATTATCACCAGTTCCCGATAAGCAGTGAAGGTGAATCCGCCGCTCTCTGGGCACCTGACCAAGCAGCTGATGCAGGACACAGCAATATGCCTGTGTTGTCATCTCCCTTCATTCCCCGGATGTGCAAAACCAGCACATGCCGGGGCTCCAGGAGGGATAGCACATGGAGTAGGGCATGTTGCTGTGTCCCCCATTTAGCAGGGAGGACTGAATGGTCTACGCCAAACATCCCAAGGCCGACAACTTCGGACCGTTTGAGAAAGCTGGACATCACCTGCATTTGGTCCGATGTTAACTTCGCTGCGTGCTTGGGGTGGAGACCAATCGCGACCCTCTCTTTGTGCTGCCCCAGGTCGATAATTTTATCGACACTGGGATAAGTGGCATGGTCGCAATAGTTGGCCACAGCACCTCCAACCACGACAGCGATTGCAGACTGGGGTTTGTCAGTGATGAACAACTTACGTGGCCCGGAATTCCGTGAAAGGCCCAGAGAAGTCAGGGCCCTGTCCATGTGGAAATGGGAATCGAAGGCCATGGGTAGCTGAGGGTCCGGTTTAGCAGACTTCTGTCCCGCTCCGCTCCCCTCGATCCTCTCACAAGGTTTAGTACGACGCCCTAAGTCCCAGACGAGCTCCCTCTCATTGGATCCGAGCTGAGACAACAGAGACATCGGAGGTTGCCAGTGGAGGAGGACCGCGGGCGAATTTGGGGGCCTTAGACAGAAGCTATGAGGAACCGGATCCTCGTGGACCCGACATAACTCCCGCTTCCTTCAATAATCCTGTGGGTTCCCTCAGGCTTTGGCATCCAAAACCGCCTAACCCCTCTGCGAGACGGTCCAAAGTTTTTAAAGTCTCGGCCCGGTCCCTGCATGTAGTTGGCGATTACATGGAGGACATACAATCGCTGCCTTGTCACATCCAGGTGGTCCAGGCCTTCATTGAAAACCTCCAGGACTTGCGTCGTCGGAGACCCGGACGAATCCCCACAGCCAGGAATGGGACATCTAGGTGTGGACTTCCCCTTGTGGCCGTCCATGTTCCCTCGGGGCGTCCCGCCTACAGCCCCCTGGGACCCACCCTGCACAACCTGGGGTCGTGAGTTGGCTGTTGATTGGGGGATAGGGGTCGTTGCCGATGGTCATGGGCTTATGTGCCTCCCTCGGCTTGGATGACCCTGCAACCCCCGTTTGCCGCTTGACAGGCAACGTGATTGTCAGCACTTGCACTGCAGTTGCCTGCGCGGCTGGCTGTTTTCGACCACGTGCCTTTGCCTTCCTTGCACCTCGGAATCTCCTACCCGCCCGCTTGGTCTTATCTTTGGAAGGGGGCCTTACATTTGAACCAGCCAAAGCATCGGCGACGCCTGAGCCTTCGATACATTCCACCCCTCTACGTAGAGGACATGAAGGCCCCATACCAGTGGCAGGGGTAGGTTTACTAAGCGGAGAACCTGGAAGATTGAAATCCTCCCCCCTACCTAACAATTGACCCAGGATGGATACAGGTTCGGAATCTGAGCATTCCTCTGTATGTTCCAGCTCGATTGACGACGTTGACGCCTCTGCTCCAGTGCCACCCATAGCAGGGGGTGACCTTTTTCCAGAGGCTCCAAACATGGGCACTAAGCCTGGCCCGGCTGAGTCAGGGTGGCTGCGGCCCATGCTCCTCCCTGAACTAGCTACACTTGATTTACAGCGCCCACATTCAACTCCACCGGTCCCACAACGAATCCGGCCATAACCATGTCTCTACCAACCTGACATCCCTGACCTCTCGCGGCTGTAGGCTTACTTTGCGGAAAACACGGTCAGACATAATCGTGGCTTCTTTAGCGGTATCGACTACGGAATCTACAGTCATATCACCGATCTGCACAGGCAGGGTAAACTGAGACGCGGATAGGAGTTGGCACACCTAAATGCTTTCATTGGGCACCTGATTGGTCACCGTACTACTGGCCATATCTGTCGCCGGTCCCCCAACCCGTTGTGCATCATGAGGTCCCCTGTAGCTGGCCAATGGTCTCGATTGTGGTGACCCAATGGATTGAGGAGCCGAGTCTGCTTCTTTTTTCAACTTGGGTAAGAGGGGGTATTAGGGGTGGGATGGACATTTCTGTTGCGCCAGATGAGCCACCTTTTGCTCGACCTCTTTGCCCTAGACCCTTTCGGGCCGCACTACCTACACCGGCAGTGCTGACATTCTGGGGAGATTCTCGAATCCCTATCCTAGGCCCCATACCAGTCAGAACCTAACCCCAGGCTCTACCTCTCACAACACCACAACAACCCCATACAGCCCCACAACCTACACAGACCGGAGGCATTAATGGTGAGGAGATCGACTTAACTGGTCATATTGACTGTCCACCAAACGACTAATGTGTTAGTCAATTTGACTAAAGCAGTTTGTCAAATATTGATTAGTAAAAAAAGACTAATCTATCTAGTCAAGTCAAGAGTCAAGAGTAGTCAAAAACGACTAATCCATTGGTCACTATGACTATCTTATTAGTCACACTGACTACAGCGTAAGTGAGTAATGACTATTGTACTTAGTCAGACTAACTAGAAGATTTGGTCAGTTTGACTATGATTGAAGGTCAGTTAGACTATGTTTTGAAGGTCAAGCTTAAAACATCTCGTACACCCTGAACAAATACAAATTTATTTGACCAAATAAGTCCTACTGCTTATAAGTTTGTATAAACAAGTCAGACAAAACTGTACGCAAAACAAGAACATTTGATTTCATTCAATCACATTAATACATAACCTTGTTAATGCTAGCCATGATACAAAGGCGTTTGGCATCAATAGGGTCTTTAACCTTTTCTTCAATGGCAAGCATAACTTTCTGGACATAGCCAGAACGTTTGTTTGGCAGAGTTGGGGCATGGTATATAAAAGACATAAATCTCAGCAATTGGCATGGCCATGGCTTCTGTTACGTCCACCGCTTCTCCAACAATGTATACATGTATTTCGGCATCCATCAGTTCTCCCTCATACAGCAGCAAAGGAGGCAGGCTGTTTATGCTGGTGTTGTGCTGTGTTGCGACATTCTAAAACACATAGGTGACTTATTGTTGAGCCATAGCTCTCATTAGAAATAGTACAAGGTCCACAAATCCTGGCTGAATGAAAGAATGTTATTATTAAAAAGAGACATTGTTACCGTCATTGTTTACCTAGTCATTATTTAGCTTGATAATAATACATGATGAAATATAAACCGAAAATTACCTTGAGTGTGCCTTCAAGGATAAAGGATTTTTTCTTGCAAAGTATTGGCAAACCGGTGATAACTATAGCTGCATGGGCCGCTGGGAGATGGCAATGACACAAACAAAATGGGGTAGACATTGGAATCCATGTTGTAAAGCATCATCAAGTTTAGTACATGATCGAACCAACGTAAAAATAACTAAATAAATAGTAAGAAAATGACACTATTTTAGCTACCAGGAACCTGAAGCACAATATGCGGCAGTTATTTGGTTGGTAGATGTTGAATATGGTAAACTGGGATTCTTTACCTGCTCTCTCTACTTGGTCCCTTAACAGGTTCATTCTCAACATCATCTCCTTCAGTCTGAAACGGCATATTTTTTGCCGCCTAAGAAGTTCCATAATGCCCCACCTAAAGCGATGGAGACTAGACAGAAGGTGCTTGCCAATGTCGCCACTCTCTACCTTAGGACCCAGTCTAGTAAATTCTGCATACAGCTGCGACCAACAAAGCCTTAACAGTCATTAATTAATTAATGATTCAGTGCAATTATACAACGGGAAATCAGTTAATAAAATATAGACTTCAAACACTATGATACTATTCAAAATCACATATGCTTGTATTAAAATATGGTCCATGTATAATATCTCACCCCTGCTCTTTCCTGCAACCATGGGTGTTGCTCAGTGCACTGAGGCACTGGCATTCCGTCTCGCACTATCTGACTACGTCGCAAAGACATAGGCGCATCTTCTCGGCTACCTTGTTTTTGTCAACAGCCCCTCTCTACTTTGCAAACTCTTTCTGGAGCCACTTCCTGTGGGCCACAATGGTAGAATCGTCTTCACTTTCAGGCTGCTGGGGAAGGTAGTTTCGAGGCACCAAGTCCTCTTTGAAGCCTCAATGCAGGAATCTAGGGATGGCTTCTTGTTAGGTCGCTTGTGGGCCTGCACCTCTTTCTAATCCATTCCGATTCGTTTTCTGGAATTGCACAACTTGTGCTTGATGCTGTTCCGCCAACATTTCTGTAAACAATGATCCTCATTTCACTCTTAAATATTCTCAAAACTCTTAACTGTCTCTAACTTTCCTTTACATATTAGTGTACATACGTTTAAGTTACTAAAGAGCTACTAAGGAATATTAAATATACCAGTGTTAATTATACTTATAGTAATGCTGAAACATAGATAAATAATGTCCATGGGCGTTACCCGACTTGGTCCCCTGGGGAGTTCTGGGACTCCCTCCTCCCGGGCCATTGGGCATTCCCTTTTGAAGTGCCCCTGTTTCCAACAACGAAAACAGGACCCAACTTCCCTTTTGGGTGACTTGTAGTGGTGAGGGGGACTTAAGATAACCTTGGGTGCCCCTGGATCTTTCAACTGCAATTGGTTTATCATGCGCGTGAGGTTCTATACTTTGCTGGATTCACTAGGGCCAGTGACCGCTGAAAACCTAGGGGGTACCCCTTCCTCTTCCCTTCCCCGCTTCCGGGACTGCTTACCGAAGCATGTCTGATTCTGTTGTTGGTAACCTTTACCAGGTCTATTGCTTCGCGGAGGGTTTGAGGGTGCCGCAAAGAGTGAGGTGCGCCGCATCTCGGGATGCTCAGTATATCGGAGATCCGCTTTACCTCTCGCACTCCCGACAAATGGCACTGACGGAGTTGTGAAAGGCAACAGTCTCTTTGGGAGCCATCAAACACATGCTTGAATCCATGATATCGACATTCTATTTTCGGTGGGTACTGCGGGCGCTTTGGTGTATCGATAGGCACCAGTGTGTTTCACAATAAAAGAATGATCTTCGCCTGAAGCTTCAAAAATGGATACCTGATGTGGGATGCAGAAGATAAAAAGTGAAACCTTTAGTGCCTTCACTGCATCGGTTACCAGATACTAGATAGTTCCCGATCCTGAAATAATTATGAAAACCTGCTATGCTTATAGAAAGGCGTCGGTTTTCAGGGGCGTAGCTTGGCCTATTACAAAGTATAGGCCCACTTGGTATGGGGGGTTCGGGGGACCTCGCCCGAGATTTTTTAAAACTATAGATCCAATATGGTGCGATTTATTTTTGGAAACGATGTGTAGGCCCGGGCCTACCGTGCCTATTGGAGCTACGCTGATAGTTTTAGTGTCAGGCAGATTCACTTTTCTGGTCAATCCACATGAGTATACAAAAATTGTAGTATTAACACGAGGGTCGCCAAACAACATTTTTATAATCCGCCACCATATTGTCTTTTGTGTTATGGCATATCAGCTCAATCTAAGCCTTGTGGGGAATTCTTGGGACTTGGTATATTATGTTAATTTAAGCTTTCAACGGATCGCTCGATTGAAGTATATGTTAACAAAACCGGGTATTACATACAGCAGAAGGAAAACTGTAGTAGATCTATACGACACCAAGATATTGGACAATTATAATACTCGGGGCATCTATGAATAATACTACTTATCCAACGAAATAAGAAGCCATTATTACAGCCAAAAAGTATGTTATTTTGACTGTTGTCGCGTTAGTGCTCTGGTAATACAATCCGAACGTTGTCAGAATAACACACACACACACACACACACACACACACACACACACACACACACACATATATATATATATATATATATATATAGATATATATATATATATATATATATATATATATATATATATATATATATATATATATATACATGTATATTTATGTAAGTGTGTGTTTATATGTATATATATATATATATGTACATATGTAAGTATATATATGTATATATATACATATATATATGTATATATATAGATATATTTATATATATATGTGTATCTATATATATAAATATATATATATATATATATGTATATATATATATATAGACATACATATAAATATATATATATATATATTTATATATATTAATATATATATATGTATATATTTATTTATATATTTATATGTATATCCTCAGCGACTAATGTTGTAATAAAGCGTCATTTTTAAATCAAAGGGCACAATTAATGGCTTTGAAGCAACATTTTGAGAACTACCAAAACTAGAAATAAGATGGAATGCATAGCAGCGCTACTTCAAAATAACTGACGGTTGCTGTTATAACCATGGATGTTACAGCTGATAAATGAGCGTAAATCAAGTAAATGTTTTGAGCTTCTTGCTAATATAAACGTCTTTTAAGTAGAAACATTACAATAAAATAGTTGACCCGAGTTATGAAGAGTGGGTACAGGTGTTTGTGATATGCGTTTCTAGCGTTGATACTCAACTTAGCACTAAGTACGTTCCAAACTATGAAATTACATTTGATAGCTACAGAATTGCGCATGTTCCCAGAACACTCCATCAATTGTAACTCTGGCTTACTGGAAGACGACTTTGGAGCAATTTCACCAAGGGTGTTTTCGATAGCAATTTGCGTTGTTGTTATAAACAAGTAATTCGTATGATAAGCTGATACCTTACTGTCGGTACTGGTGAATGCAATAGATATATGTCTATGGTGAATAGAAGGCTTATATTCTAGAAGGCCCGTAATATACGTACGATATACATTTAACGATTCGCTTGCGTTGGATTGCGATGAGGTGGATAATTTTGCTCCAATAAAGTGAAACATTAAATTTCGTTAATGGCCGAGAGAATGTTTGTTAAGTAGTTGCGATACTTGTCATTATCAATGACTCCTGACTTTTGCAACCAGCACCTAAGTATTGTAAACAGCTGATGTCAATAACGTCTTCGTTCTACAACCCGACTTTCCATGTCCACTGTAGTTAAGTGCTGTTAAAAACGGCTCATTTACCTTGCGAAGAACAAGTCATCTGATTCTAACCTCCTGCCACTCCAATCTGTATGAATTGCGGTTCGTCACTCATTGTACATAAACTGCAAGTTTTTATATGATTACGTAAATGCCTCTGTTCAGAAACCATACGTGATAAAAACTCCATGGTTAATGTAACGACCCCATTCTGATTCAAGCACCAGCAAATCAATTAAGCCGATGTTGCTTTCCAATTTGACAGACAATAAGTTAATCACATTTACGCATCGTGTATTGCATCGTAATGACTTCTCATCAACGAACCAGCAAATAAGAAATTGCTTATGCATGGATTCAACATTTAATTTAACGACCAGCTTAGTAGAAATGTTAAGACTTATAGCAAAGCCGATTCCTATGAACACTTTTGTGTTATTATGCAAGTTTGCAGGATTGCTGTGCGCAATAACAAAACAAAACA